>CM031607.1:85972603-85992603 GCA_018398815.1 Conus ventricosus | reverse complement strand
CACCGTTATCGCAGGCACTATCCTGGCTTCCCTCCCCAACCACCATACCACTCTACCCCGTTTAGTTTCTCCTCCCTTACTTACATCTCCCCCTCCCTGCCGCTCTCTATCCTCCGCCCTTCCCGGCTACTCCTCCCAGGTCTCCACCACCACCCCCTCCCATCTGCACCTTTCTATCCCTCTCTCTTCCCCCCCCCTCCCCTCCCCCTTCCTTCGTCGCCGCATTCCTGACGTGTACAGGGTCAGGAATTTCTGCCTTTGCTCATTTAACAGTTCGCTTGAGGAGGGAGTAGAAGGTGAGGGAGGGAGAGAAAATGGGGGCGGGGGGGGGGGAGGGGGCATTTATTGGGGGGAGGGGGTAGGAGGCTGGGTGGGAGTGAGGGATGGATACAAGAAGGAAAGTGAGGGGCGTGTGTGTGTGTGGGGGGGAGGGGGGTGGTAGTTTGAGGGGTGGGTGGGTGGTGAGGGGAAGGTGACATATGTCCATATGTCATGGGACTAAGAACTCTTCACTGCCACCTGTTGTGTGTATGTAGAGGCTGTCAAACTCTCTCTCTCTCTCTCTCTCTCTCTCTCTCTCTCTCTCTCTCTCTCTCTCTCTCTCTCTCTCTCTCTCTCTCTCTTTGTTGGTCGGTCTGTCTGTCTGTCTGTCTGTCTCTGTCTCTGTCTGTCTGTCTCTGTCTCTGTCTCTCTCTCTCTCTCTCTCTCTCTCTCTCTCTCTCTCTCTCTCTCTCTCGCTCTCTCTCGCTCTCTCTCTCTCTCTCTCTCTCTCTCTCTCTCTCTCTCTCTCTCTCTCTCTCTCTCTCAGAATTTTTTTTAGTTGTGTTAACAAAATTATTTGATTGGTTACTGATTCATGCTGTAGCCTTTGATTCTTTTTCTCATAACCTTTCTTTGTTCATAAGTGGGCGGCATTGTAAAAAGGCCTTTAATGTGCCTAGTCCTTCAGCCATTAAAGATTATATCAATCAATCTTCTTCTTCTTCTTCTTGCTCTTCTTGCTCCCTCTTCTTCTTCCTCTTCCTCTTCCTCATCCTCATCTTCATCATCATCATCTTCTTCTTCTTCTTCTTCTTCTTCTTCTTCTTCTTCTGATGCCTTTCTTCACTAGAACAACGCAGTTCGTGATATTGGTAAGCTGCTTGCTTGTGTGACCAAATTCAAATCCCTCACGAAGGTATCTGGTATCCATATTCTGTCTTTAGGGATTAGGTCTAAACACGAAGCACTTTTGTGTTTGTGCGTTAACACCCATCCTATCAGCACACAGTAGTCTTTCTTCTTTAACCAGTATGTACTCACACAGCGCAGAATCTCCGTTAAAAGTCTTTGGGAGGGAGGTAGGAGTCTCACAAATGCTGACCCGAAGAAAATGTTCCCATCATACCCGCTGGGAGGTGGCATTGCCGGAGAAAGGCGCCTATGGGACATACCACAGAATCTACAAGACTGAAAAAACAAAGTTTGAAACTCCCGAAGATGTATGTACCAGAGGAAATGTAATAAAACTGTTCTGGCACCACACCCACTGCGATACCAGGAAACACTTCTTCAGCGAAAGAATCACCAGAACGTGGAACAGTCTCCCAGACGAAGTGGTCCTGGCGCCTTCTGTAAATGCTTTCAAGAGTAGGCTGGATGCTTGCTGGAAGAAGAAACCCGACCAGTACAATCCGTCTTGCCAATAAGCCACGCACGCAAACTTTTTAGCATACTAGCCGTATAACCCACACGGATCGATGAACAGGACTTCCTACTACAAGACCTCAAACATCGTATGGTTCAAGTTCAAGTTCAAGGTGCAGGGCGGCGCAGCCGATCTTCGTCACATCACCAATGATGATGGGTCTAGCCTGTGTCGCCGGGGGACGGCTCTTGAGGCTATGGGGCGGTTTCGGCGACGAGCTATTCTGCGACTTCCAAGTGGCCTGCACGACCAGCAAGGCCCCCTCCTTGGGGAAGGGAGTGGTGGGAACATCCCTCACGGGCGCAGAGTGGACGTGAATCTTCGCAACCGTCTTTGGTGATGGCTGTTCTGCCTGTCTCCCATGCTGGCCTCACGCAGCACAGGACCGTCGCCACTCAGCATGAAGACGGCCTTGGAGGGAGGAGCAACCACTCCAGCACAGGACCGTCGCCACTCAGCATGAAGACGGCCTTGGAGGGAGGAGCAACCACTCCTTTTGCCGACTCCGTGCACTGCATGCCAGAAATGTGAACACAGCTTCTGACGAACTTCATGTACTACGTGCTATGGAATGTGAACGTTTCTAACGAACTTCATGTACTACGTGCTATGGAATGTGAACGTTTCTAACGAACTTCATGTACTACGTGCTATGGAATGTGAACGTTTCTAACGAACTTCATGTACTACGTGCTATGGAATGTGAACGTTTCTAACGAAACCCATGTTCTACTTGCTATGAAATGTGGATGTTTCCAACGAATTCCATGTACTACTTGCTATGAAATGTGGATTATTCCAACGAATTCCATGTACTACTTGCTATGAAATGTGGATGTTTCCAACGAATTCCATGTACTACATCCTATGAAATGTGGATGCTTCCAACGAATTCCATGTACTACTTGCTATGAAATGTGAATGTTTCCAACGAATTCCATGTACTACATGCTATGAAATGTGGATGTTTCCAACGAATTCCATGTACTACATGCTATGAAATGTGGATGCTTCCAACGAATTCCATGTACTACTTGCTATGAAATGTGAATGTTTCCAACGAATTCCATGTACTACATGCTATGAAATGTGGATGTTTCCAACGAATTCCATGTACCACAAGTTATGAAATGTGGATGTTTCCAACGAATTCCATGTACTACCTGCTATGAAATGTGGATGCTTCCAACGAATTCCATGTACTACATGCTATGAAATGTGGATGTTTCCAACGAATTCCATGTACTACATGCTATGAAATGTGGATGTTTCCAACGAATTCCATGTACTACATGCTATGAAATGTGGATGTTTCCAACGAATTCCATGTACTACATGCTATGAAATGTGGATGTTTCCAACGAATTCCATGTACTACATGCTATGAAATGTTAATGTTTCCAACGAATTCCATGTACTACATGCTATAAAATATGACTAACGTTTCTAACGAAGTCCACGTGAACACCATTTCTGACAAACTCCATGTACTTCATGCCATTAAATGTGAAGAAAGCTTGGAACGAGGTTCACGTACTATATGCCATGAAATCTGAACACAGTTCTGCCGAGCTCCGTGTACAAAATAATGTGAAATGTGAACACGATTTCTAACTAAATTCATGCTATAAAATCTGAGTTACGTTTCTTACGAACTCCATGTCATTACATTCTTCAAAATCTGTACAACATTTCCAACAATGTCCATGTACTACCATTCTGTGAAATCTTACCACAATTTTTAACGAACTCCATATGCAACATGCTATCCAATGTGAACAATATTTCTAAAGAACTACTTGTACTACATGCTTTGGACTGTTAAACAGGGTGTCTATACACTCTAAAGGTCCGTCCAGCGAGCTATGAAGCTCGACCACATGTCATCCCCCTTACCTCAGCGACATTCAGTCAGAACCACGTCTGGGAGAACGAGTCCGTAATGCGACGTCCAGTTGAACGACATGCCACTACAGTGACATGCCATTAGAACAACAAAACTCTGTGTGTGTGTGTGTGTGTGTGTGTGTGTGTGTGTGTGTGTGTGTGTGTGTGTGTGTGTGTGTGCAATGTATGTGTGTGTGTGTGTGTGTGTAATGTATGTGTGTGTGTTCTTGTGCTTGTCTATGTTTACTTGTGGACCAAGTGTACATATGTATGTGTGCGTGTGTGCGTGCGTGCATACGTGTGTGTGTGTGTGTGTGTGTGTGTGTGTGTGTGTGTGTGTGTGTGTGTGTGTGTGTGTGTGTGTGTGTAATGTATGTGCGTCAATGCACATATGCGTGTGTGTGCCCCACATCGTTTGTGCGACCAAAAATACTCGCTCTTCATATGAGGTTAAATGTGGAGGAAATTGAAGGCGCAATGCAGGTGTATAAGAGAAGAAGAAGAAGAGGAAACCAACAGTTAAAATCGGATTGTTCCCATTTACACATGAGAACTTCATTATGGCTTGACATGTCGTTTTCTTTTTGTTGTTAGATGTGTGCGAGTGCTGTCCTCTTTGTCCCTATACTTACAGCAGCCGTTCACGCGTGACAGTGCAAAGCCTTGAGGAGGAGTTTCGAAGCGTGACAAGGGCGGACACCGGACAATGGTTGAGGGCGATGTGGTGTGGTCCTCCTGCTACCATGCCCCCACCCCCCTCCTACCCCCTCCCTCACACTCCCCGCCTTCCCCCGTGTGTTGACTGACCGACTGCATGTCTGTCTGCGTTCGTAAGTGTCCGCCCTGTCCATCTTCCTTTCCTGAATCCAGTTTCAGTCACGGCTGCTGTATGTATAATCGCTGGTTAGGGATTTTCGTCTTTACTGTCAAGGCCGCGGTGAAGAGTAAGATTTTTTTTTTTTTTTTTTTTTGATCAGTCTGTCCACCAATCAGGTGAAGTTACTATTTAAAGCGCTTGGGGAAGAGGGAAACGGGGGAGTAGTGGTGGTATGTAATAAGAACAAGATATCGTGTCTGGACTTCCTGCCTTTACAGGCAGTAGTCATCTTGCGTGTGTGCGAGATGAAGAGGATTTTAAAGACGGAAAGCAGACGAATCAAAGACCAGGCTGTTTATAGTTTCCCCTAAAAGACCCCCCCCCCCCCCTCCTCTCCTCCCTGTCACACTACCCTTGCCACTCCCTTCCTCCTTATAACGTTTTTCAAGGATTCCAGCCACCGTGTATGTTGTGTGTGTGTATGTGTGTGTGTGTGTGTGTGTGGTGTGTGTGTGTGTGTGTGTGTGTGTGTGTGTGTGCGCGCGCGCGCATGTGCACAGACTAATGAACCATAAATCAATGTTCACTATTTTAAAAGAAAACCAGAAAGGCCGGATTGTCAGTGACGTGATTTGTGATGGTGAAAGATGTGACCCCTCTGATGGAGAATGGCATGCTTTCTTCCTCATTTTGCCATTAACGGTAATTTCGAGTAAACAAACAACAAGTCGTGTATCTCCTGCTCCCCTGATTAATAAATACACGCCCATATCTCCGAACAAATGCTGTTTCCGACACTGCCACGCCTTACAGAAATGACAACACAGAGCACAAACTAGTAGGCACATGACTCCTCAAGCTTGGTTATACCCTATGCCTGCCACATCTACACAGCAACAACAACTGTAGAAATGAACACACGCTAATTAACATTTGATGTTGTTCAATTAAGTAGTGGGAGGAAAACAAGTGCAGGCTAACAATTCTTCCATCATTTAGCAATGACTTGGCAAAGATTTTTTTAATTGAATATGAAGAAAACGGGAACTTAAAAGTAAGAAAATATTTTACAAATTTGAAAGCCCCTCACTAGCTGCATTAGAGAACCATCGTAATCCCTCTTGAAGTCAGATCTATTTGTATTGCCTGCTCCTAGGCCTTTCGTCTGCTGGATCGGACTCATCAGGGAGACACGAATGATTGTGTCTGTGCTCTTGGCGTCAAATAGAGACACACCACAGTCCATAATTCTGTGGTTTTCTCACCACCAAGGGTTCAAAAAGAATCCAACAGCACCCCCAAAGCAGCCAGCGAATGGTAGTAAAATGAAGCTAAACGAAAGTATGGAAAGGAAAAAAGTTGCTGAAAAACTAAAAACATTTTGCCAACAGTATAAGATGAAGAGAGCAATCTTCATTCAAGACTGGCACAGCCTTTTTTTCATCTTGAACATAGTCAAACACACACACGGGCGAACAGTAATAAATACAAGTAAACTCGGTTCGACTGGTATTAAAGGATTTCTTAAATGAGGCAGGGAACAGTAAACAATAATCAACGAACAAGTCGGGTAACTCTTACTCCCATGATGAAACGAACAAGTCGGGTAACTCTTACTCCCATGATGAAACGAACAAGTCGGGTAACTCTTACTTCCATGATGAAACGAACAAGTCGGGTAACTCTTACTCCATGATGAAACGAACAAGTCGGGTAACTCTTGCTCCCATGATGAAACGAACAAGTCGGGTAACTCTTGCCCCATGATGAAACGAACAAGTCGGGTAACTCTTCTCCATGATGAAACGAACAAGTCGGGTAACTCTTACTCCATGATGAAAGAACAAGTCGGTAACTCTTGCTCCATGATGAAACGAACAAGTCGGGTAACTCTTACTCCCATGATGAAACGAACAAGTCGGGTAACTCTTGCTCCCATGATGAAACGAACAAGTCGGGTAACTCTTGCTCCCATGATGAAACGAACAAGTCGGGTAACTCTTGCTCCCATGATGAAACGAACAAGTCGGGTAACTCTTGCTCCCATGATGAAACGAACAAGTCGGGTAACTCTTACTCCCATGATGAAACGAACAAGTCGGGTAACTCTTGCTCCCATGATGAAACGAACAAGTCGGGTAACTCTTGCTCCCATGATGAAACGAACAAGTCGGGTAACTCTTGCTCCATGATGAAACGAACAAGTCGGGTAACTCTTGCTCCCATGATGAAACGAACAAGTCGGGTAACTCTTAGCTCCATGATGAAACGAACAAGTCGGGTAACTCTTGCTCCCATGATGAAACGAACAAGTCGGGTAACTCTTAGCTCCCATGATGAAACGAACAAGTCGGGTAACTCTTACTCCCATGATGAAACGAACAAGTCGGGTAACTCTTACTCCCATGATGAAACGAACAAGTCGGGTAACTCTTACTCCCATGATGAAACGAACAAGTCGGGTAACTCTTACTCCCATGATGAAACGAACAAGTCGGGTAACTCTTGCTCCCATGATGAAATGAACAAGTCGGGTAACTCTTGCTCCCATGATGAAACGAACAGTCGGGTAACTCTTGCTCCCATGATGAAACGAACAAGTCGGGTAACTCTTGCTCCCATGATGAAACGAACAAGTCGGGTAACTCTTGCTCCCATGATGAAATGATTGCAGGCCCTTAACTCCCAATCTTCTTCTTTCTTTCTTTGACTGTCCACCTTCATTTGACTGTCCACCTTCATTTGACTGTCCACCTTCATTTGACTGTCCACCTTCATCGAGTTGAACATTCTGACACTTTTGTGTCTATGACCGTTTTTTATCCCGCCATTAACGCAGCCATGTTCCAACTTCGGGGAAGGTGCATGCTATGTGTAACGTGTCATCCATACCAACGGCCAAACTGGCCTTCTCTTCCGAAAGTTGGTGATGGCATTTTACGTGTGTGCAAGATGTTGTGCGTGCGTTCACACACAGAACCTTGGTTTATAGTCTCATTGGAAGGACTGTATGGGGAATGGAGTCAGTACCAATGTTAACCCCGAGGGAAAAATCCCCTGTACCGAAATTCGAACCCGTAACCTCAGGATAACGATTCCGGCTTTCTACCAACTAAGCTATTCGGCCCCCTAAATGAATGCTGCTAACGACGCTGAATCGCCTAGTACTTAGTTTGAGTTTTTTGTTTGTTTGTTTGTTTTTTTCTTTTTAAGTAAATTGTCATAACAGTATGTTGGACGGGCCCGAAGTCAAATGATGAAAGCCTTTGCCTGTAGAATTGAGGGTCGTAAGTTCAAACCACACATAGAATTGGATTTTTTTTCGGCTGGAACATCTACAATCTAGCGACAAAACGGTACCTGATTCAGTTCCGAGAAGGTGAAAGGCGGCGGAAGGAGTGGGATGGGCCCCGTCTTCCGTTAAGCCATGCCCTGGACACAGTGAACTTCTGACAGTTCATCCTGCCCCTTCGGTCTTAAGGCTATTGAAAAATTTGACCTTTAACACTTACTTGTATGTCATGATTTTTTTTCTGTGTGTGTCACTTATAGAAATGCTGCTAATGTGTTGAACTCTCTCTCTATCTCTCTCTCTCTCTCTCTCTCTCTCTCTCTCTCTCTCTCTCTCTCTCTCTTCTCTCTCTTCTCTTCCTCTCTCTGTCCCCCCCATACACACAACATACACACATACGAGAGAGAGAGAGAGAGAGAGAGAGAGAGAGGTGAAGGAGAGGAGAGAGAGAGAGAGAGAGGGGGGGGGGAGGGAGGGAGGGAGGGAACGACAGAGATCAAGACAGAGAGACAGAGAGACAGAGAGCTGCTTTGCACCGTGTTCTCAGCACAACCAAGGGCAGACAATCTGGCGGCGGTCCAGTGCGTAACCCACTGCACTGAGGGATCGACGGGGGAGTAAGAAAGCGGACAGCATGCATCATTACACACTGCTCACTTGTAGGGGCTCCGCTGATTAGTGTGCGAAACAGGTCAGGTATGAGAGAGAGAGAGACGGGGGGGGGGGGGGGGGGGCTGGGGGGAGAGAGAGAGAGAGAGAGAGGGAGAGAGGGAGGGAGAGAGAGGGGGAGAGACAGAGAGAGGAGGAGGAGAGAAAGAGGGAGAGAGAGAGACAGAGAGGGAGAGAAAGAGAGAGAGATAAAGGAGAGGGAGAGAGAGAGAGAGGGGAGAGAGAGGGGAGAGAGGGAGATTGAGAGGGAGAGAGAGAGAGGGGGGGGGGAGAGAGAGAGAGAGAGGAGAGAGGGGGGGGGAGGGAGAGACAGGAAAGACAGACTGACTGACAGACAGACAGAAAGACACAAAGAGAGACCGAGAGACCGACACAGAGAAAGAGAGAGAGTGAGCGTGAGAAGAGTGAGGAGGGGAAAAGGGGGTGGTGGAGATGAGAGAAGAGACATGACTCACGCAACGGGAAGTGGTGGGTAGGGAGTTGGGCAGATTTCTCTCTCTTTTTTTTCTTTTTTTTTTTAGGAGGAGGGGGGGGAGAGGAGAGAGGGGGGAAGTCGGGGTGTCGTAATGCTAGCGACTATCTTTCCTTTAATGGCGTACAGATCTGGAATAAGCTTGAACGTTCTGTCTCTGTGTGCCGACACTGGCTTGGAAGATTTCTCAGCCAGGAGGGGGCGAATCAGAAAGCAGTGGATGAAAGGGAGGGGGGGGGGGGATTTGGGGAGGGAGATGGGGGGGTAAGGAAGATAGTTCTTTTATTACGAAGGTGCCATAAGACGAACCTGTAATATAAAGCAGCTATGTTCATATTGGGATGGTTCCATGAGGCGGGGTGTGAGTGTCGGAATTGATGCTGGGGTCACGGATTTCTTAGGGGTCACGGATCTCTTAGGGGTCATGGTTCTCTTAGGGGTCATGGCTCTCTTAGGGGTCATGGATCTCTTAGGGGTCACAGATCTCTTCGGGGTCATGGCTCTCTTAGGGGTCATGGCTCTGTTAGGGGTCACGGTTCTCTTAGGGTCATGGCTCTCTTAGGGGTCATGGCTCTCTTAGGGGTCATGGATCTCTTAGGGGTCACGGCTCTCGTAGGGGTCACGGTTCTCTTAGGGGTCATGGATCTCTTAGGGGTCACGGCTCTCGTAGAGGTCACGGTTCTCTTAGGGGTCTTGGATCTCTTAGGAGTCACGGCTCTCGTAGGGGTCACGGTTCTCTTAGGGGTCTGGATCTCTTAAGGTCGGGGATGACACCAGCAGTCAAAGAGTCCAGAAATCGGATACCCTCTCCCCCCCCCCCCCCCCCCCCCCCCCCCCCCCCCCCCCCCCCCCCCCCCCCACCGCTTCTGTCCCTCACACACCCTACCTCGCCAGACCCCCAGGGGCTTAAAGAAATGTACATTGCTGAGGTGCATTGGAAACCTCTCATGGCCGATGATGTAGTGTTCTTTTCATTACCTGGGCATGTTTGAATCCGTCTCTATTTAAATAAAAATGAGATTCGAGGGGGACCGGGGGGGGGGGGGGGGGGCTGGGAGGGTAGGAAGAGGAGAGTCTGAGTACTCAGAGCACCCAGTTCCCACTCTTGGCACCCCCCTCCCTCCCGTCCATCTCACTCCCTTCCTCAGAGTACATCTGGACCAATGAGGAAACAGGCAATATCATCTTGAAGCGGATGGAATCTACAAGCACAATAGATTCGGTCTGCTATAAGATAAGGTTGTCTGTTTTCTCTTGAAACACAAAGGGCGGCTACAATGTCAATTTGAGTCTCTGCTAGGTCATTGTTGAACGCTTCTAGCGTTTATTTTTTTGGTTTGGTTTGGTTTTCTGTCCATGAGAGCACCAGTCAGTGGCATCTAGCGATGAATGGATTTGGCAGAAAATGGAAGGCTCGGGAGGCAGTAGAACGTGGCAAAGGAAAACCTCAGATCAGGGAAAGAACAGGTCACACACAGACCACAGACAGGGGCTGGGATCCACAGAAATGAAGTGGTGGTAAAAAGCAAACGGAAAAGCGAAGAGAGACATGGTAATAGAGGAGCTGAAGAAAGAAGAGGACGCCAAGAGACTCCAGAAAGCAGTCCAGCAAGGCCAACAAGGACAGTGAAACTACTCGGGAAAACGCACCGCAGAGAAGTCTCCCCTAGAATGATATATGGCACATGGCTCCTCCTAGAGTCAACTCCATACTCAGATCTGTATATGACCTCCTGCCTCGAATTCCAACCTGGTCAAATAGGGAAAATCAGATGACCCCACGTGTCCACTCTGTCACGGCAAACAAAGAGTGGAACATGTTCTGACATCATGCAAAGCAGCGTAACCCAGGGAGGGTACACATGTAGGCACAACCAAGTGCTCAAAGAGATCGCACTTGCGGTTAGTACTGCAAAGAGGAAGCTCTGTGCCACTAGTGACTCCAGCAACAAAGTTCTACGCGGTAGGAGGCCACAAATCATGGTCTGGAACAGCTGCGATATCAAGAGCATGGAAGCAGAGTTTACTGGACAGAGCAGATGACGTGGAATGCACAGAACACCTTCCAGAATGGGAGAGGGAGAACCATACTGAGAGATCAGGAAGAGTGGTATGAGACCGGATATTGTTCCCCCCAGGTTCATCAAAAACGAATGATTCTGATCGAACTCATTGCGCATACAAAAGCGAATGGAGCAAGCGCCCCTCTACAAGACAGCATTATGCCAGTCTAGTGAGCAGCTTGAGGGAATTCGGCTTCCAGGCTCTGGTCTTTGCCGTAGAAGTTGGAGCGATGGGATTTGTAGGCTCATCAGCCTATAACTCATGAAACAGCGCTGAATTTTAGGCAAGAGAGGACCAGAACCCGAAGGCAATGGCAGAGACAGCCAAAAAGAGTTCCAGCGGGATCTGGTCGAGGAGGAACAAAAATAAGAGGCGTGAATTTCCTAACTTAGAACAGGTGTCCCGTTAGCACTGGGGTAAGACATCCGTCTAAAAAGACACGCCTTGGGACGCTCACCCATCCAAAAAGTTTCGGGTTCGAATCCCGGCAGCAACAGGGGGAAAAAAAGTTGGCAATTTGAAGGGCATCTGGGAGTCATGACCTGGATGCGGCTCGGTTTTCCCCTTTGAGAGTAAGGAGTTCAGGGCCTAAACACTTGTCTGAGGGGATGTGTTCTCTGAAGACCTGCTGTCAAGTTCCCCTAGAGTTTTTTCCTACCCCCAAAGGTGGGGGGGGGGGGGGGGGGGGGGGCTAAGTTGGACCTTGGGCGCGATTCTTTTTGTGGTTGCTGCTGTGACAGGTACACCTTGAGCAGTGTGTTCAGCGATGAGTGAATTTGTTTAGACATGCGGGGGGAGGAGGAGGGGACACAAGTATCTTTTGCCCTCCCCATCTCCTGATTTTTTTAGAGGGAGGAGGGGCTACGGGGGTGGGGGTGGGGGAGGGGCTTATGTTTGTCCCTTTTTTGTGAGGACATGGAAGAAAAAAAGTGGGCAGCTTATCTATTGTACCCTCAATAGAACAATCGTATTCGTATTTTTTCTTCTTCTTCTTTGCTCTTTTTCGTCGTCGTCGTCCTCCTCCTCCTCTTCCTCTTTTTCGCCTTTTTCCTCTTCCTTCTCCTCCTCCTCCTCCCTTTTTTTTCTCTACAAAAATCTGGAGTTCACTGAAGATGAATTCAAGTGTGCACTCACTTCGGGACCATCTCTCTCAACAGGATGACACAACCTATAAACTTGAATTTGAAAAAAAAAAAAATTGCTGTGCGAAAAACGAAAAAAAAAAAAACAAGCAAACAATCACTAGACATACACGACGCGTTCGAACACTTTGATCTTCTTCAGGCCAGACAAACATCATTCAAGACAATGAAAAGAAGAACGAGCAAACAGTCAATTACCCCCTCAAACTAGGCGCACAAAGAAAAAAAACCGATTCTTTCATTCTCTGTCAGTCAGTCAGTCATCTTGTTTCTCGCCCAGTCGACCACAAAGACCTCGTCAGAAATGAAAGCAGCTGCAGATCAGAATTTACAGTGTGTGTTGTGTATTCAAGAATATATATATTCAAGAATATATATTATATTTGTTTGTACTGTCCCAAATGTTAAATGTGATTTATTTTTTCGCCTAAAGAAGACCCAAGTGGTTGAAATGCATGTGTCTTGTCATGTGCTTTGTTTGTCAATGTCATTGGCGGTAAGTGACAAACTATTTCAAATTTTGCTTCGTTCGCCGCCGTCAGTCACTTCATTTTGAAACATATTATATTCAATTTAAACATAGCTTGCTCTTATGTCTTAGATTGAAGAATAGAGGGATATAAGCATTCATATCTGCAGTGGTAGACAATTCTGCCTAACTAACAGTATGTGCTTGAGTGGGTGAATGGCGAAAAATAAATAAATGTTCTCAAACTGAGCCTTCAGCAAGCTTATAGTCTCCAACGGGGAGACAATCTCCAATGGGGAGGAAGCTCACTAACATTTTAACTCCTGGTCAGATACCCATATTTCGAAACCTGATTGTTTCTCCTCAGTCACCGCGGAAAGTGGTACTTTGACTCCTCTGCTTTTCGGTTTAAAAAGAAAGCTATCCCAGAAAAAGCTGGTGTGCAATACCGTAGTATGTTTGTTGAGTTTTCAAAACCAACCAAAGGTGCCACCTAAGAAGCAAAAGAGCAAAAAGAAAGAGCAAAACAGCTACATTTTCTTGTGAAAAGTAGAACATATAAAAAATAACCTCTTCAGAAACAAGTGCTGAGGGCCAGTTCTTGGAATGAATCCTCAAGGGACTATAAATTACAATAGACTTATAAATTCCACGGATAAGTACCGAGCACCATTCCAGCAATTTACAGAGCATATATACATATATGTCTGATTGTCAAAAGAGATATATATGGACTACAAAATATATGGACAACAAAACTCCTTTTCAGGGAAGAGAAACAGGAACAAATAAGGGGAGGAACAGAGAGAAAGAGAAAGTGGGAGGGAGACAGAGAGAGAAACACAGAGAGACAGACAGACAGACAGACAGACAGACAGAGACAGACAGACAGACAGAGGGATGTAGGAAGTTATGAGAGTAGTGTCTTCATCCTTTTCTGACAGTGGGGAGTGGCTTAGTCTGTCTGGGTTAGAGAGGAGAGGAGGGGAGAGGAGAGGATGGGAGAGAGGAAGGCGAGGGGAGGGGTGATGGTGTTGGATGGTGGTGGTGGTGGCGCAGGGGAGGAGGAGACAGGGCAAAGGTGTCGGTGAACAAGAGCCAATTACAGGGGGGTACCCCGAGGGGAGGTGAAGGGGGGGGGGGGTGCCCACTGAGGAGAGAGAAGTGAGTCCCATCCCTGTATTTCACTCATTTTCTAATAATTTTCAGTCGTAACATCAGAGAATATCTTCTGTGTTACTCCAGCTGTTCAAAAGTTTCTAAAGCACCTGTGGCCCACTTTTGTTCCCTCCAGGCTTTCCCCCACAACAGCCCCCGTCTCATTCACTTAAATACCATCTGGCAGATGTCTTGAGAAACAGAAATCAGCTTCCCATGTACCATTAAAAGAAAGAAAAGAAAAACAAATCAACGAAGCTCTTCTTGTGCTTGTCTGCATACAAAATACTCAAGTTCTCACTCGACGTCCTTGGCATTTCGAAGTTCAGGTGTGCTGCCACCCCAAACAAAACCTCTGCCCTCTGGTGTTGGCCACAGTTCATTGTCTGCCCTACCGTCGCCTTCGCTCTTGTCTTTTTTCTTTTTTTCTTTTTTTTTTGTCTTTTGTTTTTCTCCTCTGTCCTACAGTGTCTTGTTTCCGGGCGTGTCGGTCTTTTGGGGACGGCTCTCTCTCTCTCTCTCTCCTCTCCTCTCCTCTCTCTCTCTCTCTCTCTCTCTCTCTCTCTCTCTTCTTTTCTTTCCCTGGGGTGTCTTTTTGATGTTCATTTGACAAGTTCTCCCACCCCACCCGGCTTTTCAGGTGGTTCTGTCTTCTTGCTTGTCCCTTCTTCTCTTCTTGCTCTGTACTGTACAGGGTGTCTCTGTCTTCCCTCTTCTTCTCTTGCTCTGTACTGTACAGGGTGTCTCTGTCTTCTCTTGCTCTGTACTGTACAGGGTGTCTCTGTCTTCTCTTGCTCTGTACTGTACAGGGTGTCTCTGTCTTCTCTTGCTCTGTACTGTACAGGGTGTCTCTGTCTTCTCTTGCTCTGTACTGTACAGGGTGTCTCTGTCTTCTCTTGCTCTGTACTGTACAGGGTGTCTCTGTCTTCTCTTGCTCTGTACTGTACAGGGTGTCTCTGTCTTCTCTTGCTCTGTACTGTACAGGGTGTCTCTGTCTTCTCTTGCTCTGTACTGTACAGGGTGTCTCTGTCTTCTCTTGTTCTGTACTGTACAGGGTGTCCTTGTCTTCCCTCTTCTTCTCTTGCTCTGTACTGTACAGGGTGTCTCTGTCTTCTCTTGCTCTGTACTGTACAGGGTGTCTCTGTCTTCTCTTGCTCTGTACTGTACAGGGTGTCTCTGTCTTCTCTTGCTCTGTACTGTACAGGGTGTCTCTGTCTTCTCTTGCTCTGTACTGTACAGGGTGTCTCTGTCTTCTCTTGCTCTGTACTGTACAGGGTGTCTCTGTCTTCTCTTGCTCTGTACTGTACAGGGTGTCTCTGTCTTCTCTTGCTCTGTACTGTACAGGGTGTCCTTGTCTTCCCTCTTCTTCTCTTGCTCTGTACTGTACAGGTGTCTCTGTCTTCTCTTGCTCTGTTCTGTACAGGGTGTCTCTGTCTTCTCTTGCTCTGTACTGTACAGGGTGTCTCTGTCTTCTCTTGCTCTGTACTGTACAGGGTGTCTCTGTCTTCTCTTGCTCTGTACTGTACAGGGTGTCTCTGTCTTCTCTTGCTCTGTACTGTACAGGGTGTCTCTGTCTTCTCTTGCTCTGTATTGTACAGGGTGTCTCTGTCTTCTCTTGCTCTGTACTGTACAGGGTGTCTCTGTCTTCTCTTGCTCTGTACTGTACAGGGTGTCTCTGTCTTCTCTTGCTCTGTACTGTACAGGGTGTCTCTGTCTTCTCTTGCTCTGTACTGTACAGGGTGTCTCTGTCTTCTCTTGCTCTGTACTGTACAGGGTGTCTCTGTCTTCTCTTGCTCTGTACTGTACAGGGTGTCCCTGTCTTCTCTTGCTCTGTACTGTACAGGGTGTCCCTGTCTTCTCTTGCTCTGTACTGTACAGGGTGTCCCTGTCTTCTCTTGCTCTGTACTGTACAGGTGTCTCTGTCTTCCCTCTTCTCTTGCTCTGTACTGTACAGGGTGTCTCTGTCTTCCCTCTTCTTCTCTTGCTCTGTACTGTACAGGGTGTCTCTGTCTTCCCTCTTCTCTTGCTCTGTACTGTACAGGGTGTCCCTGTCTTCTCTTGCTCTGTACTGTACAGGGTGTCTCTGTCTTCCCTCTTCTCTTGCTCTGTACTGTACAGGGTGTCTCTGTCTTCCCTCTTCTCTTGCTCTGTACTGTACAGGGTGTCTCTGTCTTCTCTCTTCTTCTCTTGCTCTGTACTGTACAGGGTGTCTCTGTCTTCTCTTGCTCTGTACTGTACAGGGTGTCTCTGTCTTCCCTCTTCTCTTGCTCTGTACTGTACAGGGTGTCTCTGTCTTCTCTCTTCTTCTCTTGCTCTGTACTGTACAGGGTGTCTCTGTCTTCTCTTGCTCTGTACTGTACAGGGTGTCCCTGTCTTCTCTTGCTCTGTACTGTACAGGGTGTCTCTGTCTTCTCTTGCTCTGTACTGTACAGGGTGTCTCTGTCTTCTCTCTTCTTCTCTTGCTCTGTACTGTACAGGGTGTCCCTGTCTTCTCTTGCTCTGTACTGTACAGGGTGTCCCTGTCTTCTCTTGCTCTGTACTGTACAGGGTGTCCCTGTCTTCTCTTGCTCTGTACTGTACAGGGTGTCTCTGTCTTCTCTTGCTCTGTACTGTACAGGGTGTCTCTGTCTTCTCTTGCTCTGTACTGTACAGGGTGTCTCTGTCTTCTCTTGCTCTGTACTGTACAGGGTGTCTCTGTCTTCTCTTGCTCTGTACTGTACAGGGTGTCTCTGTCTTCTCTTGCTCTGTACTGTACAGGGTGTCTCTGTCTTCTCTTGCTCTGTACTGTACAGGGTGTCTCTGTCTTCCCTCTTCTCTTGCTCTGTACTGTACAGGGTGTCTCTGTCTTCTCTTGCTCTGTACTGTACAGGGTGTCTCTGTCTTCCCTCTTCTCTTGCTCTGTACTGTACAGGGTGTCTCTGTCTTCTCTTGCTCTGTACTGTACAGGGTGTCTCTGTCTTCCCTCTTCTCTTGCTCTGTACTGTACAGGGTGTCTCTGTCTTCTCTTGCTCTGTACTGTACAGGGTGTCTCTGTCTTCCCTCTTCTCTTGCTCTGTACTGTACAGGGTGTCTCTGTCTTCTCTTGCTCTGTACTGTACAGGGTGTCTCTGTCTTCTCTTGCTCTGTACTGTACAGGGTGTCTCTGTCTTCTCTTGCTCTGTTCTGTACAGGGTGTCTCTGTCTTCTCTTGCTCTGTACTGTACAGGGTGTCTCTGTCTTCTCTTGCTCTGTACTGTACAGGGTGTCCTTGTCTTCCCTCTTCTTCTCTTGCTCTGTACTGTACAGGGTGTCTCTGTCTTCTCTTGCTCTGTTCTGTACAGGGTGTCTCTGTCTTCTCTTGCTCTGTACTGTACAGGGTGTCCCTGTCTTCTCTTGCTCTGTACTGTACAGGGTGTCTCTGTCTTCCCTCTTCTTCTCTTGCTCTGTACTGTACAGGGTGTCTCTGTCTTCCCTCTTCTCTTGCTCTGTACTGTACAGGGTGTCTCTGTCTTCCCTCTTCTTCTCTTGCTCTGTACTGTACAGGGTGTCTCTGTCTTCCCTCTTCTCTTGCTCTGTACTGTACAGGGTGTCTCTGTCTTCCCTCTTCTCTTGCTCTGTACTGTACAGGGTGTCTCTGTCTTCTCTTGCTCTGTACTGTACAGGGTGTCTCTGTCTTCCCTCTTCTCTTGCTCTGTACTGTACAGGGTGTCTCTGTCTTCTCTTGCTCTGTACTGTACAGGGTGTCTCTGTCTTCTCTTGCTCTGTACTGTACAGGGTGTCTCTGTCTTCTCTTGCTCTGTACTGTACAGGGTGTCTCTGTCTTCTCTTGCTCTGTACTGTACAGGGTGTCTCTGTCTTCTCTTGCTCTGTACTGTACAGGGTGTCTCTGTCTTCTCTTGCTCTGTACTGTAACAGGGTGTCTCTGTCTTCTCTTGCTCTGTACTGTACAGGGTGTCTCTGTCTTCTCTTGCTCTGTACTGTACAGGGTGTCTCTGTCTTCTCTTGCTCTGTACTGTACAGGGTGTCTCTGTCTTCTCTTGCTCTGTACTGTACAGGGTGTCCTTGTCTTCCCTCTTCTTCTCTTGCTCTGTACTGTACAGGGTGTCTCTGTCTTCTCTTGCTCTGTACTGTACAGGGTGTCTCTGTCTTCTCTTGCTCTGTACTGTACAGGGTGTCTCTGTCTTCCCTCTTCTTCTCTTGCTCTGTACTGTACAGGGTGTCTCTGTCTTCTCTTGCTCTGTACTGTACAAGGTGTCTCTGTCTCCTCTCTTCTTCTTCTCTTGCTCTGTACTGTACAGGGTGTCTGTGTCTTCCCTCTCTCTTGCTCTGTACTGTGCAGGGCAATGATCGTTCTCCTTCAAGTAGCATGCAAATGCCCACCTAACATCGATGACGTGAAGTCACAAACAAAACAATAAAGTTTTGCCGTCAGAAGGAATCAAAGCTAGTTTTAAAATGAGGTGATTGCAGGCAGAAATTCAAACAAACTTAAAAGAATGCAAATAATACTACGCAAGTCTGCGAAGTTCTAGATCTGTTGATCAGTGTTCTGCATGCTTCTGATCTGCACTCTCCACGCACAGGAGTGTGGAAACTATGAAGTCATGACCGCCTTGGTGACACGCCACGGAAGAAGCACTATGTTTCTACTAATTTCATGATGTCGTCATCTTTTTCTTCTTCTGCTTGACTGAGGCGTTGATGATCCTTTTTACGTTTTCTCAGAAGCACAGTTGTTCCCATTTGGTTCCGACAGCTTGTGTGCCAAAATCTGGCTGCTGTGTACTAAAGGTAGTAGTACTAAGTTCATTCTTTTCCAGAAGGTTCAGCCGAGAAAAGTGTGACGTCAGTTGTTCCAGACAGATGGAACCGAACACGAAAAGGAACCTCCACCGGAGGATTTGATTTTTTTTTTAATGAAAGACAAGGACCCATTCCAGACCAGAACATTACCGGTTTGAGTTGGTTTTTAAATAAAAGACAAGGACTCATTCCAAATCAGAACATACCGGTGTGAGTTTGTTTTTTAAATGAAAGACAAGGACCAATTCCAAATCACATTACCGGTGTGAGTTTGTTTTTTTAAATGAAAGACAAGGACCCATTCCAAATCAGAACATTACCGGTGTGAGTTTGTTTTGAAATGAAAGACAAGGACCCATTCCAAATCAGAACATTACCGGTGTGAGTTTGTTTTTAAATGAAAGACAAGGACCCATTCCAAATCAGAACATTACCGGTGTGAGTTTGTGTTGAAATGAAAGACAAGGACCGATTCCAAATCAGAACATTTCCGGTGTGAGTTTGTTTTCAAATGAAAGACAAGGACCCATTCCAAATCAGAACATTACCGGTGTGAGTTTGTTTTGAAATGAAAGACAAGGACCCATTCCAAATCAGAACATTATCGGTGTGAGTTTGTTTTGAAATGAAAGACAAGGACCCATTCCAGATCAGAACATTGCCGGTGTGAGTTTGTTTTCAAATGAAAGAGAAGGACCCATTCCAAATCAGAACATTACCGGTGTGAGTTTGTTTTGAAATGAAAGAGAAGGACCCATTCCAGATCAGAACATTGCCGGTGTGAGTTTGTTTTGAAATGAAAGACAAGGACCCATTCCAAATCAGAACATTGCCGTGTCAGTTTATTTTGAAATGAAAGACAAGGACCCATTCCAAATCAGAACATTACCGGTGTGAGTTTGTTTTGAAATGAAAGACAAGGACCCATTCCAAATCAGAACATTACCGGTGTGAGTTTGTTTTGAAATGAAAGACAAGGACCCATTCCAAATCAGAACATTACCGGTGTGAGTTTGTTTTGAAATGAAAGACAAGGACCCATTCCAAATCAGAACATTGCCGGTGTGAGTTTGTTTTGAAATGAAAGAGAAGGACCCATTCCAAATCAGAACATTACCGGTGTGAGTTTGTTTAGAAATGAAAGAGAAGGACTCATTCCAAATCAGAACATTACCGGTGTGAGTTTGTTTTGAAATGAAAGAGAAGGACCCATTCCAAATCAGAACATTACCGGTGTGAGTTTGTTTTGAAATGAAAGACAAGGACCCATTCCAAATCAGAACATTACCGGTGTGAGTTTGTTTTGAAATGAAAGAGAAGGACCCATTCCAAATCAGAACATTACCGGTGTGAGTTTG
Source organism: Conus ventricosus (assembly GCA_018398815.1). NCBI lineage: Eukaryota > Metazoa > Mollusca > Gastropoda > Neogastropoda > Conidae > Conus > Conus ventricosus. The sequence continues at coordinate 85,972,806 of CM031607.1, read as the reverse complement.
TTTTGAAATGAAAGAGAAGGACTCATTCCAAATCAGAACATTACCGGTGTGAGTTTGTTTTGAAATGAAAGAGAAGGACCCATTCCAAATCAGAACATTACCGGTGTGAGTTTGTTTAGAAATGAAAGAGAAGGACTCATTCCAAATCAGAACATTACCGGTGTGAGTTTGTTTTGAAATGAAAGAGAAGGACCCATTCCAAA
>CM031607.1:85960103-85962603 GCA_018398815.1 Conus ventricosus | reverse complement strand
AATGCGTGACATCTAGGATGTATGTGACTCGTACCTCAGTCTGACCCTATTTGTGGCTATCCAAATCTAACCTTACCTCACTCTAATCTAACCTTAACAAAAACAAAAACAAAAAAACAAAAAAACAACAAAAAAACTTGTCAGAGAGAGAGAGAGATTGTGCGTGCAGTCTGGGGACAACAGAGTTGTCTTCTCTTATCTCCATCATTAAAGGAAAGGACGTCCGCCATGTGTTGTCCTCCATTGTAAACGTCCTAAGACGAAGCAGGTGGCATTAATATTTAATAACGTCATTCGTTTTACAGTCTTTGGCTTCTTTTACAGATGAAAAATAAACTTTCTGTCATTCACTCTGGTCTAGCTTTCAGGGTGTATGCCACGCAATAACTGGGTCCAGTTGAAAGGCACTCCTAACAGGCGCAAGCAGTTGAGAGCAACGAGGCTTTACATCCTGAGTCAAATTCACGCTCGTGCAACGTCGACACACAACCAGACAGACAGACAGACAGACAGAAAAGAGAACCCCCCCCCCCCCCCCCCCCCCCCCCCCCCTTTTAATCAGGAACTGGATTTCAACATTGTTTACATAATATACTTTACTATGCCTTCACATGAAGTTGAAAATGAAATGAGGCAGGGAACAGTAAACAATAAACACGTAGGGTAAGTCTTGCTCCTATACGAAAACCTAATCTTTGCCAAGTCATTACTGTGATGACGGAGGGGTTGTTGGCCTGCGCTTGTTTTTTCCCCCACTATTAGATTGTTCGTCTTTGAATTTGTCTGACTTTATTCAAGTTTAAAAAGCTGTGCCAGTCTTGAATAAAAGTTACTCTGTGTTAGGTTTTCTTATGGGAGCAAGACTTACACTGCTTGTTTATTGATTTTTATGCCTTCACATGTTTCTATGATATAAACACGTTTTCAACACCACAACATATTGATCAGGTCCTCGCGGACTCACAGATGATTATCTTTTTCCTCTTACAAGCTGGCCTAGGGCTATCAAAAATCCTCGTTTGCATACAAAATACCCCAGTCCTCACGAACCTACAGGGCAGCTTTTATTCTTCGGTCTGGTCTCAACAATGTCACAAAAATCTTCACTTTCTCAGCGCGACCTCCCTTCGAACTACACAACAACAACAACAACAACAGCAACAACAACAAAAACAACAACGACGACGACGACTTCCTTAACCCTTCTTGGTGAAAAGTAAAGTAACTATTTGTCCCTGCTTTAACAGGGGAAAAGTTTCCGGAAGTAGAAAATGCGTTAATCTCCTTATCTAAATCGATTTGTAAAACTTTTTCTTTTTTTTTTTTTTTAGTTGGGATTTTTTTTCTTTATCTTCAGATCTTTTGCCACCGTCTTACCTGGAGGCTGTTTTACCTGGAGGTTTTTCTATGCCTATCATCGATCAGCCGTGGCCTTGAACTGACATTTTCACAATGGCACGTCCTGTTTCATCACAAAAACTATGAAGCATGCGCCCTCACAGCGCCTCCAGTCACGTCGTCGCTGACCATTCTGTCCTCCAGACCAGTGACCATCCTGCAGGTGCAATCGGTTGTTCGCTCACTTCCTTCAGTGACCTTCACTGTATCCAAGCAGCACGACTAGGTGAGCCAAGGCACCAGAGGGTAAACTGATCATTAAACAAAAGGTTTAAAGTTCCCATAGTCGATTGGCTTTTAGGGGCAGTGAACTGTCATACGTTCACCGTGTCTAGGGCATTCATTTTCGAAGGCGAAGCCCACCCCTCTCCTTCGGCCGCCTTTAACCTTCCTGAACTGAGTCAGGTCGTCATTTACTGAGGGGTGGACAGAAGGTTTTCAAGCCGAAAAAGAAAATCCGTCCCTACGAGTGGTTTGAATTCACGACTGTCAGTGTCAGACAACAATGGCACTTCAGGCTGATGAATACAAGACTTCAAAATCTTTCTTTCTCCAGCAGCTTGCATGAATTATTTATGGCAAATGAAACAAACTGCGGCGTTACTGGAACACGACAAAAAAGCAGAAGAGCACACAAAACAAAGTGTGAAGTAACGCAGATTTAATGCACGACACAAAACAGGACAAGGCATTAAATCTGCGCTACTTCACACTTTGTTTTGTGTGCTCTTCTGCTTTTTTTGTCGTGAATTATTTATGTTTTCCATCAACATGCTCTTGTCATATACAAACACACAGCCAACGACCAGGAACTTGAGCACCGTTCCTGACAGTCTGCAAAAGAACGAAATGTCCATGGCCAAACGCCACAGGTTGGGTGGGATATTGCGGCGTGTTCGTGCATTGAAGAGCAACATGTGTATGGCACAGGCCTCGCGTCTCGATCATGACGACGTTTGCAACAGTGGACGACTCACGTAGCCCCACATATACATTCATATTCATGAAAATACCGCAGAACTGTAGACTGCAGTATATCTCCATTTGGTGGCAAGTGGGGGGGGGGGGGGGGGGGGGCACCAACACAATCAATCGTGTCTTA
>CM031607.1:85942603-85955103 GCA_018398815.1 Conus ventricosus | reverse complement strand
TCACTGTATGATGGATAGGCGGCGCTGTGGTTAATGCGCTCGCTTTTAGGGGAAAAGTAATTACGCATTTATTTAAACTGCGAGATGAAGGCGAGAGAAAAAGACATAACAAAGCTGTGGAGCAACTAGCGGGCAGCACAAGATCGCTATGAAAAGCAGAGAATTGAGCAGTTAGATTTTATTAATGATACTCTGAAAAAACAGGGCCATGCAGCTACACATTTAAAGATGTTGATCAAGCAATAAAATTATTATCTAGTAACAGGCAAACCGATCCAGACTTTGCCCCCACCAAAATTCAGTGACTTTTTTTCAACCATCAGAAAACAAAAGATGCAAGAAATCGCGTTTATTGCCTTTGGTATGACCGTCGTGTATTTTGTTGCACATATATTGGCTGAATAAAAATGAACAAAATCTATTATTCGCCCAAAGGATATTGGAAGGGTATCACAGCAATACAAAAGCTAACCCAAGCGGCAGGAGTCAGTGAACAAACAGCAAAAGAATGGTTTTATCTAAACAACCGATTTGGCAAATTTATTTACCAGCCCCTAGGCAAATTTACAGAGACCACACTTTGTCAATACAACTCCAATCGACACCCATCAAATGGATCTTCTATATTTACCCTCTGATACGATTAGACGAAAAAGATTTAAGTACGCACCACAGTCATTGCATAGCTTCAAGATACAAAGATGCGGAACCATTAACCAAAAGAGTGCTTCTGCTGTTGCTGTCGCCATACTGATAATACCAACGAGGCCCGCTAACTTCCCCTCCCCATGATTCAAGTTGATGATGGAAAGAATTTAAAGGCCAAGTGAATCAATTATTGTTAAAACTTTAGAGTTACCATTAAAAGAGGCTTTCCCAGGAGTTCACAGATCACAGGCTTTAGTTGAAAACTTTAACAAACAGTTAGCTGAAAGACTTTTTTCCTACCGTACACAGAGAGCTTTGACAATTCTCGCAACACAGAATGGGTTAGAAGACTGCCCTCAGTTTTGCGCGCAAGGGATAATAAAAGAATTTAAAGGGCTAAAAACCAGTACATGAAATCAAAAAAAAACAATAGATGTTGTTGAAGGAGAGTCTTTCATCCGGCAAACTATTACCATTTGGTTTTAAAAGTAAGGTCCTTTATTTCCCGGGGGGAAAGGGAAGAGGGACGCTCGCATCAGAGCAACCGAATCCAGTTTGGAGTGTTGATCCATATGAAATAAAAAGAATTGTAAAAATGAATCCGCCCGGTGTATTATTTACGAGAAACTGACACAACAAAACAACCAGCTCCTCAAGATCTTTGTGGAAAGAAGAACTGCAGATAATCCTCCAGCCCACAGTTCCAGTTGCTTAGTTAATTTACGTAAATATATTTGAGTTTAAAATGGAAGCTCAGAAGGAAGCGCAGAATGAAACAAAAATTGGCAAAGGAAGAGACCTTGAAATGATACGGGAATCATTTCATGCGGTGTAATGCTATTAAGGAAACATTTCGGGGATTAATCAATGCTGCTAAATCATCCAATCACCTACAATTTTAAACCCCAAATTGGGAAAAAGAATATCTTGAAATAATAAAAAAATTCGAACGCGTCAAGCAAACATGAGAAAAAATTTTAAAGGGATATTGGATGAAGTTTATGATTGTCTTAAAATAAAAGTTGATAAAAAATATTAAACCTCCTGTTTATGCGGTCCTCCAGGCCCGATTGCATATGAAAACTCTGGATTAACAATACTCGTTTTGTGTTTGTTCTATCTAACGACTTCTTTGTTACAACTGTTGTGTTGATCTCATGTAGATTAGATCGCAGTTTTACGTTGTCATGATGAAAAGTCTTTGCCAACAATGCTTCTTTTTTTGCATGTGATATGTTTGACTGCACAACGCTGCGAGATTTTCCCTTTGCTTTCTTAATGTTTTCTCCGGCTCGAAATACTGTACATTTTGACCTTAAAAAAACAAACTCCTTGATCACCTTTCCGAAAATTTTCATCCTTCATCTTCCTAAAACCTTCTTTTAGTAATTGAATGTAAAGGCGAGTCTTTAGGGTAATCGGACGTGTCATACCATCCTGCATGCCCTTTAGCTACTTCTTAATTCCTGTCTTTATAGATATCTTCAGTAGGGATATCTATAACAAACTGTCTGTATCTGTTTTAAAAGCACTCGGGAATCAGGATACAGGGGCTTAAAGTAGTCAAAAAGAAATTCTAACATAAAAAGCTTTGATAATTCTAAAACAGAAAACCCCATAAAAACAGGTTTGTCCAATTTGACTTTCTTTTTTTTCATCATTATGCCAAAAAGGTGACATGGAATTTCTAAAGTCCTGATAATTTGGTTTAGAAGTCAGCTTAATTGCTTCGTTCTCTCTGGTGCCATCTGACATCTTTGCGCTTGGGGATTCTCCATAGTCTTTCGAAACAACTGTTGTTCATCAACTTGAAAAAGTCTTTTTCTGAAGCATTCTGCGGATTTAGTTCTGAGATCAGTGTTCTTCATGATGTAGGGTTTCATGAACTGTTCTTGATCAAAAGCGATTATACGATGAACAGCTGTTAACTTTAAACCATGTCTTAAAAAAAATTGTAGAAGTCTGAAATGGCGACATAATTTTTTTTTGCCCCGAAGATTAGGCACAAGTTTAGGCGGCTCTCTTGGCCCTTCTTTAGACTTTCTGCTGCTAATGGATAGTCATTTTGCAGGTCATGGAGTTCATGAGGATATTCTAAATCAACTTCTAGAATGAAACCCGCTGCTGATCAGGCGTTAAACTCCCCAACCACTTTAATGCTTTTGAATATTATTCGGGTCCCCGCCTTTTGTAACATTTTAAAAGTTACGTAATGGAAGTGATTGCCCCATTGCCCATCCATACAGATTGTTTGCATCTAAATACATAAGATAGTTAGGCCTTTACGGGGGATCATAATCGTCCAAGTATTTGTTGTTTGCTTTACATTTAATGATGCGACGCCATACTATTCCTCCACGCAATCCGTTTTCAATCTTCTGAATCTTTGGTAGGTCAGACAAAAAATCAATCTGTACTCCAGTAAACTTTAAGAAAGCCCCCAACTCATCCGGGCGCAGAAATGTAATGCGCGGGATCCAAGCTATAATGTTTCATGCGGGTCTTTCTATAATTTTCAAAGACGTCCGCCAACAAACAAACGTCAGCCATCAAGTATGAGTCAGGATATTCCCATCGTTTTACACTCAAAACTTCTGCCACGCATCTTGAGCATGCTGGTAATCAGAGTCACTGATGTCCTTTCCTCAAAGGGACTAGAAAAGAACGCGCCCTTTAGGAGGAAGTGTGTCTTATCAAACCTTTCCCAACTGTTCATGACTCATAAGGGAAAAACGCCCTTTCTAACGAGGTGTTGGGTCAAAATATTCTTCTGTTATTGGGCAGGCCTTTAAGACAAAAGCCGTGACTCTAATGAACCCATCAGTGTTGCATAGAGTCATAAAAAGACATGTTATTTGATTAAAGCACATGTACTTTTCTGATGACTGTGCAATGCTGACACTTGAAGGCATCGTCCACTGCTTTCATTATAAATGAGAGTCGAAAACCTCGCAAGTTATGAAAGAATACAGGCAGCTTCCATGTCTTAGGATCAAACTTTAGTTGAGATTGCATTTATGTGCGCTGCTCCTCTGAACTTTCCGCTAATGTGATCATGGTTCTTACTGTTGGTTTTCTCTGCGTCTGATGAGAGGCCTCTAAACCACAAATCCAACAGTGAGTGGCTGCGTCATACTGTTCTTGGTCTTCAGGCGTCATCTTGATTCCAGATTAAATTCAGATTATTAGAACTGTCATTACGCACTTTCTGCATGCGTTCTAAGAAGTATTTTGCAGCATTTGGCCCTCTATATAATTTGGCTCTAGATGAACACCACCCGACCTGACAACGATGAAAGCAAATGAACAAATTTGATGATTACTCATTAAGGACTGTTTTTCGAAGTTTTTGCGGCGCTGGCCCTTCATAAGGAACAATGACCCGATTCAAAGTCTGCGTAAAAACATATGGTGAATTTGCATCCGTTTCCATTTCTTAAAACTAACTTTAGACCCGGGTGGGGGGTTTGTAATTAGTTCCGTTTACAGTCTACAGAACTTTTACAATGTTTCTTATGTTCGCTCGCAGCTTGAACAGATGGCATTCTTGTTAAACATTTTCTACAGAATTCTTGTTTGTGCCATCTTTTGAAGTATGCTGCATTAGTTTACTCATTGTTCGTATTAATGTGTAATGCGGTAGCCCGCGGGTTTGAAAAATTCAGTAGAAAAGTCAACATGATTTTTGTCTGGTTCGCCAATTGTTGGGCTGTTCTTAGACACTTTATTCGGCAGTAGATTTGTTTCCTCATCCCATGTGTATCATTAACAGTTATTGGTTTGTTTTGTTCTTCAACCGATCAATTTGGTCTACACTAACAGAAAGGACACCCCCCTAAAGTTAAGATCATTGATGTAAGGGCGATAGTTAGACACTCTCTCTGCGTTTTTTTTCGGATAAAATGCGCCTTGCGAGAACACACCACATAAAACATTTGTTTTTCTGAATTCTTTATGTTTAGAACTGCTCTTTTAGCTACCCAAATCTCGAGGCAGTGGAATGTAAGACTTTCCAACAATCGGTGCATACTTAGCCTGTTTTAATCTAATCTCTAAAACTTCGCCCTTGACCAACCAGAGCCTCTCATTTTTTCTTCTTCAGCCGCAGCGTCAAACTGTGCAAGCAGTTCGTCTGCCCAACCGGGTGTTAAGTCGTTATGAGAAAGAAAGTCTGTTGTTTAGTTGAGACCCAGACTTCTAGATTTTCTTCATTATTGTTTTTATAGTCGATTTTAAAACAGCTAACAATTACTTTAACTGGCGGGTCTATGTTAGTTTACTTGGAAACTTGAGAAATAGCATGTACAACGCTTGCCCGCACGTTTGCTGGATCAATGACTTCTAAATCATATCATTCAGTGCTCTTGATAAACGCTCTCTCTCAAGCATTCCTTCAAACAATTCGTCTTGCCCTTCATATTCTTATCCATGCTGAGTTTCTTTTCTAACTCAAAATATTTATTTTAATTTAAAAAAAAATAATTAATCAGAATCAATATCAACCCTCTTTTTTTGCTTGGATATAAATAAAGTATAAACACCTTCGATGTTTTACTGTGAGCTGTTTAAACAGAGTTTAATGTCTCGTTTACTTTTTTTTAAGCATTCCTTTTTTTTATCTGCTCGGCGTCTGGCTGTTGAGAAAACTTGCCCTCGCCTTTCTTTGAAGATCAAACTTTTGTCTTTTGTAGCATTAAAATCGGCCTGTAAACGATTTTAAAATTTTTCATCCGTGATGTTTGAGTCAACAAGCGCTTTATTTATTTGTCAGTTTAAACGAACTAAGTTTAGCTGTTATTAGTTGAACCATAAACTGTGTGCTTTTGAGTTTTGTTTTTAAAATTTTTTTCTAGCAGCACCTACAGTAATGAACAAAGACCAAGAGCCAAAGGGCAAAACCCCCTAGAGGGGAAAGCTGCGGGTGCGCCTATGCCCCTTGCTAAAAGACCAACACTCGTTCCTGCTGATTTGAGCACATAGTCGATGCTTAGTATTAACTAAGTACAGCATTAAGGCAGCAGAATACCCTTCGTTTGGTTTTGCTGTATTTTGAAAGGTCCTGCTCTAGTTTTTGTTTCATTTGCGTAATGTTTGTTAATCTAAGGTTTTTATGTTAGGGGCTTCTACTATCTCTTCTTTTGGCGGCGCTGTAGGGACATTTGGATAAAACCTGAACAGACATGCTTTTTATAAAATGAAAAAATAATTTAGTAAAGTATATCTTTTAATCTGTTTTTTTGATATTCAGCTGCGCATCATATAATAAAAACAAATGTAAAATTAAGCGGTTTATGGCTTCTTCTTCTTTATCAATTTGAATGTTTATTACGTTTCTTTCACCTTTTTTCCCCCCTTCCATGCAACTGTTATCCTCTGTTGACCTTAGGTCAAACCAAAAACCGTATTTTGTTGTTAAATAATCATCAAGCCTAACATTGTGAAGATGTAAATCTTTAGACACAAGGTCAACTGTTGGACTTCACACCTCCCCCCCAAACAGTTTTCTTATTTTATCAAAATGCTGATAAGGGTTTTAAACCGCTGCGTAGATTTGGTTAGGACTACCTCAATCGGGAACATTGTACTTTCGTTATTTTTGGATTAAAAAACTTTTCACTTTCTCTTTTGAACGGTTCTTCATCTTCGCACAGCAATAAAATACCTTTAAGCGATCTTGCTGCAACACTAAAAAATTTAAAAATTTCCCTATAGTGTCTGCCCTGCTTCTGGGATATGTTGTATGATGAATCACTCTTTCGTAATATATTGCTAATTTTGACTCATATTGGTGCGCAATCAGCTCTGCTAAATTAGAGTTGCTAACAACGTCAAACTCTAACGAGATGTCAGAAATGCTGTACTTTGCTTCGGTGTCTGTTGATCTGATAACACGTTTGTATTCATTAAAGTTAGTTCGTAGACAATCTGTTTTTTTAATGCTCCTTGAAAGTATGGCGCATGCGCTTTTAAACAACTCAAAATCTAAGGGTATGGAAAAGCGATTTCCAACGCAAAATTTACAGCTGCATACTTTTTACCGTCTTTAGTATTGCGGCGCCTATTCTATGTTTTAGTGCTTCTTCATTTTCGATTCCTTGAAACGCAAGATCAGCCCTTTTATTCCCCGGTTAGCATAGATCAGAATAGGTTTAAAAAAATGTCTGCATTGTGTAAAGAAAATATTTCTTGCCCCTCAAGTTTTATAGAAATTTTCTTAACGATTTGCCCGCCCATATTCTGTACAACTGTCCTGTTTGGGTCTGTTTTTGAAGCGAGTTCTATTTTGAAAGTAAGACGCGCAGAGCCTGGCACAATCAATTCATCTGCTCCTAGGGCTGGAAAATTGACAGTAAGAATTTTGATCTGCATCAAATTAAATAGATGGATTATTTGGAACAATAATATTCCGTTTATTTCCCTTCACGCCAAGGGCTCTTTCGACTTCTATGCGGGTGTTAAAAATCGAGCCATTGCTTGTGGCATTTTTTTTTATAAAACAAAAATAAAAAAGTTAATTATTAAAAAAACATGGCAGGCATTGAAGATGAAGATTATGATGATTTTGATCCTGGAGACGACATGAGTGAAATGATCCCTTTAATACAGCACGCTCGGGCCCTCATTGCGCCGTGAAATTAACAGAAAGTAAGGTCAGATCATTATACCCAAAATTTAGGCCAAGAAAACCCCCCGAATTTATAGACCCTAATGATTTTGAATTAAAAGATGACCATTTGTTTGTGAGGAGCGACCAAGGACAACTTGTTCAGCTTAATCTAAACCAGACTCATCAAAGTTTTTAAAAAAGAGTACAATTAGACAAAGGCTCAGTGTGAGCGATCAAAATCGCCTTGGCATTACTAAACCAAAATTAGATCAGGATGAGTTGCTAAACTTCAAAACACGCTACAAAACTCCCAACAGATAACCAATACAAAACATGGAACTTCAAGATTTAAGTCAAACAGCGGACAAAGTAATGCAAGCAGAAACCAGTTTTTCAGAAGAAACAGCGTTAAGACTATACACGATCACCACTACCCATGCGAGAAAATAGCCCGCCCTTGATCAGCTTTAAGAAACCCTCAAAGGCGAATAACAAACAATTTAGCAAAAATAGGTGAATGATGAGCTTTTAAAAAGAGAAAAAGAAAAACTCGCTGAGGGACTGACGACCGCATCGTAGGGCATGAGATTAAAGAAAGAATAGCCCAAAGACTAAAAAATCTTGAGCAAGAAAGATCAGCAGACTAGAAGCGCTAACTACTAACCGGGACTAATTACGAACTCAAGTGAATAGAATAAGAGAAACTATCGAAAAAATTTTATATGAAGACCGACACTTGCAGAACGAATTAGAACACTGTTTAGAGAGCAAGGAGTCACATTAGCAAGCGTTATAATGCCTTAGGATTTGCAATAAGTACATTGGTGTTTGGCTATTACAGGCGGCGGTGGCCAAAGTTCATTTAACCTCCGCCGCCATCGCCTCCCCCTGATAAAAACATGGGTAAAAACAGCTTGATCATCTTGCGAATTTATTAAAAAAAATTAGCTGGTAAAGCCGTAAACGCTTTACCCGGAATATTGGGAGTATTGTTAGCTGGCTTTTGTCTACTGCAAGCAAAGTAGTTGGCTTTATGGCGAGCACTTTTGGACATTGTTCTCTTAATAGTTGGGTTAATTTTTTTGTAAGATTTAAAGACCCAAATAATCCCAGGCCTGTTAAACCCAAGAAACAAGCGCTGTCTTTTCATATTCATGGTCATCGGAACGAGTCCGCGAGCTTTGCTGAGTCTTCAATGGCCTTTGGGCTTTGGGCCACGGGGATTGGATGACTTATTCTTGGGGGGTCATCTTGTTTTTTTACTGCTTGCAATATTACTGGCTCAGAAATTATGTCGTTTTGTCCCACCTTTGTTCATTTTCCTGCAACAAGAATTTCATTGTTGTAGTTTATTATTTTTCCCATCTGGAGCCTGAGGTCAGAGGCAGCATGTATAAACCAGTGCCAACAGCAAAGTCTACTTTCGTTCTTGCGTATTGTAAAAAAATTTTGGTACCTTTTTAAAACTTGAAGGCAAATCAACAGTAGAATTAATGGCGTCCTCTAAATTTGGGTAAGTATTGTTTTTGTGCGTCCAAAGCCAGTAGAAGGATCTGTTATGTTCGATTTGTCTGTGCTTGTGAACCTAGCAAACACCAAACGTAAGTGCGAACAGAGTCGTTTATTCGTTCTATTCCTGCTTTGTTAGGCCCTTTGAAGTGTCTAAGATAAATGTTGTCCATGCTGTTTTTGCTCTTGCTCTATGGACCCGAGGTGAACAGCTGTGCCTGAAGAGAAAGATGTGTAAAGGGGGATTCCAGTCATGTTTTATTTTATGTGCACGGCCCAATAATAAGGGGTGCCTTTAAACCATGATTGCGGTCCAACTTTTGTCTAAAGTCTGTCTTGACATTAATATTGAATTCGTTACAAATCCTTTCAAAGCCTTCATGTCTATTTGGTTGCTGAATGGTTTTAAACGGTTTGTCATTTTGTAATGGCGCTCGCAGTTCAGTCAAAAACGTCTGAAGGGGTGTAATAGAAATGAAATCTGTACACTGACCTCACCAAAGGATCAGGATGATTTAAATGATCAGCATACGACACTCCACACCCAGTTGATGCACAAAACACAGCAAAGTTTAACTGGTTCTGATAAAACTGCATCGGATGACTAAACCAAAATTTGGGATGTAGTCTTTTTTTAAAAGGGGGGTTAAGATATCTGCTTTAAAGGAGTACTTACCTTTTTATGAAAGGTGTCCCGTCTGTGTCACAGAAATGTCGAGGGTGTCAGTTGTTATATTTTTTAAAAATTGTAGTGCGGCCCAAAAGAATATTTTACATCAGTATATTTGAATGCACTCATTTTTAATTTGTTTTAAAAAATGTTTGTAACAATAAAAATCAAAACCGCCCTTGTTTTTAGAACTGCTATTTAAAACGAATGCGGAACCAGAACGGCCGCGCTCCATGAAATATTCTACAAAGTCGTATGGTTTTAAAATAAGCAAAAGCCAAGGAGAATAATAAGATTAAAAAAGTTAATAATAGAGGCCAATTAGTTAGCAGTTAACCATACCTGATGGTTATTACGGGTTTTGCTCGCTAAAAGAAGCAATGAGTAACTTCGACATTGCTCTCAAATTAACAATGCGAATCTGAAAAAAAATGTTGACCTTCAAACCTGAAGAAGAAGAAGTAGGGAACTATTTTGATAAAGAGCTAGCTAAAATGTTAGGCTTTACAACTGCCAATCGGGCCCTTCATTAGTTTTAGAGTTACGTCAAACAAAACTACTTATGAGGGAGAAAATCCGCTCGATCTTGCATTTCATTCATTACTCTATGTTCATTTGGATGAGCTGGCACTGATGAAACTTATATGATGGAAGGCCCTCAACTGTTTTAAGAGCTCTTCCGTCAGGGAAAGCTGCATATTGCGATTATGAAATTATACAATTCCCTAATTTACAGTTTAAAAGATTAGTTTGTGGGAGGGTCGGATCATTTAATATAAAAATCAAAGACAAAAGGGGAAAGTTGTGAAATGTGATAACCTGCACATTGTTTTGGAATAAAAATAATACGTTACTAAAAAATAATGTCGGTGGGCCAGAAGAATTTAGGAGTTACATTAGCGCCTGTAAGGTGTATACCTTAGAAATTAAAAGACCTTGCAGACGTTGCGGACTTTTAACAAAATGGTGAGATAGGCGCTTTGTATGGTTTTGAGTACACTAAGATGGTGATTATAAACGTAAAGAGGTTGGCGACAGCAAAAAGTTTCCTAAACTAGAACAACTGCGCAATCTAGAGGCAAATAATGTTGGCCAGTATGAATATAAAATAGTTCGAAAACCTGACCTCAAATGGCATAAAATTTGAATTTTATAAGCCCATTTTTCATATTTTAGCCGTCCAAAAAAGTTTCAGAAAAGCATTCAACTCTGGCCCCCTTACATGTAAGGGCTTATGCCGGACGAATAGTCGGAAAGAATTTAAAATAACGCCGTATGGGAAAAAACAGTAAAATCCTCCACAGAAAAGAAACAGTTGTAAAAAAAGCTTCTACAAAATTACAGTTCTTTCCAAGCAGAAAATTAGGAGACACGTTCACATGATTTGAAATTTCTGTCTTAAAGATGTGGAGAGGGATGGGGTTGTGGGCGTAGTGACGTCCTTATAAAGGAATTAAAAATTAGCTGGCAAAACTTAGACGTTAAACGCCTTAACGTTACCATTGTCGTTCTTCACAATGGTGGGATATTAAAGATCATAACAACAAGCAACAAATCAATGTTGACTTAAATAGAAACAATCTTACGAACTGAATTGGGTTAATCTTACCCATTTTAGGCCTCGTTTGGGTTTTATTATACTGAACAAGTTTTGACGGAGAGTATGATAAAAATAATAATGGATAGATTAAATTTCGTTATAAAACTATGGAGCAGTTAAACTTTTTGATAAAATCCCCTCATTGTTCAATGATTTGTGGGCAGACTGGTTTTGGAAAAACAATATTTGTCCCAGATTATTACAAACAGTTACGCTATAATTTTGATCATATTGTGATTTTCTGTCCAACACTTAAAGGAAAAAAGCATATCATGATAGAAGGTTTATATGGACAGACAATGACGTATATTTAGTTAATCCTAGCACTAAACTGAGTGATTTTTTAGAATAACTTTTTAAAGTGTTTGAAGGAACGCAGACCTCTTTATTATAGATGACTGTTCGGCAGAAAAAGATATAGTTAAAAAAGAGAAACACTTTGTCAAAGCTGGCTTTCAGCGGAGACATGATGGATAAGTGTGTGGATTTTATGCCGAATATAACTCGGTTTTTTAAAAGACTTTAGAGAACAGTAAAGACTGTAGTGTTATTTCACATGAAAGACAGAGACTCATTTGAAGAATGTTTGCGCGAAAATGATGTTATTGAAACGATCAAGAAAAAACATAGGATTAAACAAAAACTAAAATCTGAAAAGTTTTGTAAATTAGTATTAAAAACGGATAACCCTACACAGTATGTCTGTTTGTAGATAATCGTTATTTTTTGGTTATTGAAGTCTTACTTGTCAGAGAACAGGAAAAGGCGGCTTTTAGGCCACTTTCGCCCAAAAACTTGGTGGAGGAGCAAGTGAGTTAGAATTGGTAAAATGCTGTTCTCTACGTCTCATAATTATGACGTAGGTCTAAAGTCCTCGTTCCACTTAGCGAGGCTCTCGCTCGATTGCTCGCTCCTGCTGTCGCTTTTGACAGCTGTACACACAAGATTAGCGTGCAATTTTTTCTCTCTCTCTCTCCTTTAATTAATATTGTTTTGTGTCTTCTCAAATGAAGAGCAAAGAATGTATGTAAAATGTGAAATGATGGCTTCTGGCATCCAAACGCATTCCTATCAGCCTGTCTCTTTTTATATGTTTGCATCTGTCTGTTCTTATATGTACCCCTGTCCCTCCACTGTCTTGTTCTATCATCTTCTTCGTTTTCTTTCTTGATTGGTTTATTTGACTTCTGAAATATAATTATTGTACATTTAAAAAAGAAAGGAAAGAAAGAAATATCGAAGAAGCACTCCACCTAGCAGATCTCTTTGTATTGTACTGTATTGTATTGCATTGTTTTGTAGTGTATGGTGTTGTGTCGTGTTGTTTCGCATTGCATTGTATTGTATTGTATTGTATTGTATTGTATTGTATTGTATTGCATTGCATTGCATTGTATTGCATTGTATTGCATTGCATTGCATTGCATTGTATTGTATTGTATTATATTGTATTGTATTGTATTGTG
>CM031607.1:85917603-85940103 GCA_018398815.1 Conus ventricosus | reverse complement strand
CAGGTGTGGTATCAATATGTCAACTAGGAGAGAGAGAGAGAGAGAGAGAGAGAGAGAGAGAGAGAGAGAGAGAGGCAGACAGACAGACACATAGAGAGAGACAGAGAGAGAGACAGAGATACAGACAGACAGAGAAACAGACAAAAAGAGAAAGAGAAGAAGAAAAAGAAAAACATCTAAGTTACCTTATCTCTGGTTCAGTTTTTGTCCGTCAAAAATCTGCTTCCTTTTCAATCCAAACAAGGTACATGTTGGTGAAGTGCATTTCAAACCGACAGAAGGTACATGTTGGTGAAGTGCATTTCAAACCGACAGAAGGTACATGTTGGTGAAGTGCATTTCAAACCGACAGAAGGTACATGTTGGTGAAGTGCATTTCAAACCGACAGAAGGTACATGTTGGTGAAGTGCATTTCAAACCGACAGAAGGTACATGTTGGTGAAGTGCATTTCAAACCGACAGAAGGTACATGTTGGTGAAGTGCATTTCAAACCGACAGAAGCTGTACCACAACATTGTTCTACTTACAGTTTCTTCGTTACCGAGTTCACACGTCAAGCCAGATTTTGCCCACAATATGAACTGCCCTGCCCATCACATGAACATCAAGCTGCTTGATGGCCGTCAGTCTGACAACACCGACACAGATGACTTCTCCATAAATACGTGTCCTACCTTCTTGTTGATGATAAGGTAAGGTAATGTTGCTTTTAGCCCAGCCGACCGCAGAGGGCCATATCGGAGCTGTCACCGCGTTGAAGTCAACTCGCACGCCTTGTTGATGCCCAGGTTAAGAGAACTGGAGAACCACCGAGACAGCCCACGCCAGATCATCAGACTTTTAGTGAAGCGGCAAGAGACAATGGACACATCTTAAGCGAACAGGAACTTTTAGACTCTGCGTTGACGAATAGTCTTGGTACTACAGGAACTTTTTAGACTCTGCGTTGACGAATAGTCTTGGTTCTACGGGAACTTTTAGACTCTGCGTTGACGAAGTCTTGGTACTACAGGAACTTCTAGGCTCTCCGTTGACGAATAGTCTTGGTTCTACAGGAACTTTTAGACTCTCCGTTGACGAATAGTCTTGGTTCTACAGGAACTTTTAGACTCTCCGTTGACGAATAGTCTTGGTTCTACAGGAACTTTTAGACTCTCCGCTGAAAAAGTTTTGGTTCTTTAGAAATTTTTAGACTCTCTGTTGAAGAACATTCTTTGGTTCTTTAGGAACTTTCAAGACTCGTTTGAAGAAGTCTTGGTTCTTTAGGAAATTTCAGACTCTCTGTTGAAGAATAGTCTTAGTTCTACAGGAACTTTCAGACTTTCCGTTGAAGAATAGTCTTAGTTCTACAGGAACTTTCAGACTCTCCGTTGATGAACAGTCTTGGTTCTACAGTAACCTTCAGACTCTCCGTTGATGAACAGTCTTGGTTCTACAGGAACTTTCAGACTCTCCGTTGATGAACAGTCTTGGTTCTACAGGAACTTTCAGACTCTCCGTTGATGAACAGTCTTGGTTCTACAGGAACCTTCAGACTCTCCGTTGAAGAAGTCTTGGTTCTTCGTTGGACCTCTTCCCGTCGAGAACAACCGGTTTTAGTAGGTAGGCTTTCCAAGCAGGGTAATTGACTATAGCCCAGAATACGTAGGCCTAGGCGTCCTAAAGAGGGGAGAAGTGAAGAGCGTCCCCATGGGGTACCTCGAGAATACACCTGGAGATGCACCGTACACTGTTAGCCGAGAGTATTGTACTAGGGTTTCTTTCGTCATGCGAAAAAAGGGCAAGGTCAATGCGAGAAGCATGTGCAGGATGTTGTACATGCCACCAGGTACGTCGTACGTGTGTGTGAGTGTGTGTGTGTGTGTGTGTGTGTGTGTATGTGTATGTGTGTGAGTGTGTATGTGTGTGTGTGTGTATGTGTGTGTGTGTGTGTGTGTGTGTGTGTGTGTGTGCAGGCACGCACGTGCACGTGTATGCTTGCACATATGCGCATGCACATGTATGTGTGTGCATGTGTGTGTATGTGCGTGCGTATGCGTGTGTGTGCATGTGTGTGTGTGTACGTGTGTGTGTGTGTGCATGTGTGTGTGTGTGTGTGCAGGTGTGTGTGTGTGTGTGTTTGCCTGTGTGTGTAAGTGTGCATGATCAGTCACGGTTCTCCCAAGCTGTTCAATCTCGCATTCGTTCACACTCACTGACACAAAGCACTACACTCCCCCCAAAGTTTGTTGGTGAGAAATAAATTTAATAATGGCATAATGTTATCTTTGAGTGTACGTGAACACCACCACAATATTCATTTTCAAAAAGTAAAAAAAAAAAACAACCATTTGATTACAGGCCACAGTACGGTGGTGAATGTTATTAAACGCGCACCGCACGAGAAAAGAGAGAGAGAGAGAGAGAGAGAGAGAGAGAGAGAGAGAGAGACAGACACTTGAGAAAGAGTGAAGGAGGGACAGAGAGAGGGAAAGAGAGAAAGAGAGAGAGACAGACAGACAGAGAGTGGAGAGAGACACAGACAGACAGACTGAGAGACAGAGACAGCGACGTTTATGAATTTGCATCCAATATTCCACCCATCCCACGCCCCAACCAACTCATTACCCACCCAACCTCCAGCTCATTCCTAGACTGACCGGGAGACGGAGCGGTCAGTCCAGCCGGGCTGACCCTGTCTGTCATCAGGTAACCTCTCTGGCCCTGTCCCCTGCTCCCTGTTGAACCTCCCCGACCTACCACCACCACCACCACCACCCCTCCCCGACCTACCACCACCACCACCAACCCTCGCCGGCGCCGCCCTCACGCTGATATGTATGGAGTTTCACATCCACCGCCACCACCAACACCGCGCAGACACACAGACAGACAGACAGACAGACAGACAGACAACAGGCACACGGAGCTTTCCCCGCCAGGAAAAAAAGCTTCATCGAGAATGGTGGAGGAGCGGCTGCTGGGAGGGAGGGAGAGGGGGGGGGGGAGCGCCGCATTCCTTTCTCGCCCCCCCCCCCCCCCCCCCCCCCTCCTCCCCAATTCTTCCCTCCCTCCTTAAAACCATGCATAGATCAGAATAATCGTCGAAGCGAGCGTGTGTTGTGTGTGTGCATACCGACACAGGCACAGACACAGACACATGCACGCACGCACATGTGCCTGCACATATACACCCATGCACGCACGCACGAGCGCGCGCACTCAAGCACACACACACACAAACAAACACACACAGATACACACACACGAACAGAGGTCAGGAAATTTTACGATAATCTCAAAATATAAAAAGTTTCCAAAAGAAAACATTGGGATTTTTTTTTTAAGGAACTGGGCAAATGATTCGAGTCTGACCCGGTTTTTTTTTTCCATTTATTCATTTTGTTTTTAAAAAAAACTTATTAAAAGTTTCACTTATGATCAACTCCATCTAGGAATGTTGGCAGTTCACAGCTGGGGGCGGTGCTGGTTTCAGTTTGTGAGGCAGCTCACCACCACCCAGGACCATCTCACACTGGTCTCCACATAACAACCAAAAAAACACACAAACAAACCCTGCCCTGCAAACGACAACCGTGCGACATACAAAAAACTTGACCCCTGGTGGACAGCACGTTAGCCACACCACTGACCTCCTCGGGGTCTGCCGTGCTGTCACCTCCAGCCACTGCTGTCAACGTGTTGTCCTCAGGGTTGCGGAACTGCGAAACAGCAAGAGGGACGCACATGACGGCGCCAAAAAGCTCTGTGAAAAGGCAGTACGGGCACACAGACACCGTAGAATGTGCAGCCAGCGTTGCGCTGTGGACAGCGTTTCAGTCTCACTGCCTCATAGCCAAATCACAACCGAAAAGCCGGCATGTTGCAAATAGCGACAAGGGCCAAACGACAGGGGGAAAAAGTCACTGGCATAAAAGCAACAGACAAAAGTGACAAATGATTCTGTTTGTTTCCTTTTCAATGATGAAATACAGAAGAAAGAAACGGGCGATGCCAGGGAAGCAAAAACAGGAAGCTGCTACCGCAGCAGGCGTATCTGCATTCTGGCTCAACATCCACACCTACCTGAAGTGACACCATTCTGGCTCAACATCCACACCTACCTGAAGTGACACCATTCTGGCTCAACATCCACACCTACCTGAAGTGACACCATTCTGGCTCAACATCCACACCTACCTGAAGTGACACCATTCTGGCTCAACATCCACACCTACCTGAAGTGACACCATTCTGGCTCAACATCCACACCTACCTGAAGTGACACCATTCTGGCTCAACATCCACACCTACCTGAAGTGACACCATTCTGGCTCAACATCCACACCTACCTGAAGTGACACGCCTGGCAGAGGGGAGATCCCCACGCCACAACACTGGAGACAGGGGACTTAACACTAAATCAATAATACCTTCAATGCACCCCAACACCACCTTGCAACGTATGCCACAAAATGGCAAAC
This sequence comes from Conus ventricosus, assembly GCA_018398815.1. Taxonomy (NCBI): domain Eukaryota; kingdom Metazoa; phylum Mollusca; class Gastropoda; order Neogastropoda; family Conidae; genus Conus; species Conus ventricosus. The sequence continues at coordinate 85,935,638 of CM031607.1, read as the reverse complement.
CTCGTCTTTGGCGCCAGCGTGATTCCCACTCCCAACATCCGACTGCAGAGCTGGCGCTCCACGATGGAGCCGACCAGGTACACGAGAATTTCCTGGAGGTGGGGCGAAGTTTATACTGAACGCGTCCCCGGAATACCCAAGGATACCAGCAGACAGACGTGACAGTTAATAGCTGGAGACAGCAATTATGTTACATTCTACGACTTTTTTTTAGCCTGGTTTCTTTTTTCACATAGGCAATATTTGTCCGTCTTTAAAAAAAAAAATTCACTGACCTTGAAAACAGACCATTACGACCATGAGCTGAGCTGCTTACATGTTAGCATTCTACAGCCATGATAAGTTCATCATTCTTTCTGACTCCCGTCATCATGTGGATAATGCACATCAAACGTAAACAATCTATTTGTGGCCTTTGATTAAATCTTAAAATAGACACCCTTCCATGACTCTTGTTTGTGCTCAGAAACATGCTCACGCACACATGCACACCTCAACAAAGCACAATGAAACACAGACCAACATCATGATTAATTTACAGCATCAAAAAAAATTGTTTTAAATGTATATACAAGTAAAATCCTGTTGTATCAAAAACATACCCTACACACATTCAGAATAATGATCATCATTGTTATTGCTTGAGGAGCAGTCACCCATAAACAGGGATGCTTCAGTCAAAACATTTCTCAAAAACCTTTCAGTCAACCAAACCCTCGACTTCCATCTGATGATGATACATGTGTGTCCACAACGACAAAAATCTACGGTTGAAAAAAAACTCTTTCCACTCAAACACACATGCCTGGAGATGCTCTAATGCCTGGAGATGCTCTAATGCCTAACTTACTCATTCTACACACAATGTACCTGTCATAATGATTTAACAAGAAGAATAAAGAAAAACACCTGGTACAGGAATCAAAAGGACTAGTGAAAAAACACATAGCATTCAGAAACATGGCGTAAAGGGAAATCACTAGCGCAGGTGGTTCTACAACTACTCATAAATACAACCAACAAAACAAAAAGAATGGAGAACAAAAAGCCAAAGTTTCCCAAAAGGGAAAAAGACATTCAGAATCAATCCTTCTTCATGAACGCCATAGTTGGAGACTTCTTTTGAATGCATACAAGAGATTCAGTGTCTGAGAATTCTCTGTCTGACATCATGGATGAGTCAGTCATATGTTTGTTCCTCCATTTTGGCAGCCCACTAACTCTTTATTTTTGCTCTCATAATGGATGAAACCAATGGTTTCAAAATGTGTCAGAGTTTTGTTTCAATGTCCTGCCAGTATATGACTGCCTGAGTGTAAGTACAGTAGTGCCGACACACTCTGACATAAAGCTGGTGCAAACTTTCACTTTTCAGCTGTTGGGCCCTACAGCCCCAACATGGGCCTGAATTCATCAACCCCATGCACTGATTCAGGGACCCTTTGATTTAGGACATCACTGCCAAACACCAGGTACCTTTAAAACTCTGCGACTGTCTCATACTTTCTAAACAAAACACACACAAAAATGATGACACACCTTGGTCAGCCAACGCAAAAATAAAGTTTGGAAAAAATTCAATAAAACAAATTAAATAGCCTACCCAAAACTTGCATGGTTACAAGTGACAATTTAAACGTAACGCTTCATTTGAGAACCGAATAAAGTATTGTAATTTTCTGCATTTAGACTGCAGCCACCTTACATACACAGTCAAGACCACAGCATGCTCATGTTACATTTTGTGCCCATATCTGTGTTGCAAGACACCATTTAAATAAAAAAAAAAAAAAAAATTAGATGAAGAAGAGACCCAACAGCAAGACATCAACCCTGCGCATGCCTCTCCTGAACCCAACCTTGCGCACACCCTCCCTGCACCCATGAAGACCTACTGGGGTTGAATTGCACACGACTGCATCACCCCTGAATACAAATAGCAAATGAAATGAATTGAAGACCCCATACAAAATTCATAAAGCCAGCATAGAAAACTGGATGCATGAAGCGAAAGAACGCATAAACAGTAGTACAGCCTCAGAAACAAAACAAAATGGCAAGGAAATACAAAACTCTGTACATTAAACCATGTGTATAAAACAAAATAAAACTGAAAGGATACCAAATGCTGACAAACAAATATAAAACTGTCAAGAGATACACACACACACAAAATCAAAAATAATAGAAGTAAAAAAGAATTATCCAAACCCAAGCATATGCTCAATTAAAAAGTAAACTAAAGTGAGCAAACTTAAACCAAAGCACTAATGAGTTGCCAGGAAAGTCTGACTAGTCACAGTAAAACAATTTCTTTTGTAATCTGTACACCTTTTTCAGTCCAGCATTCGACTTTCTTCACATTTAGGTCAGTCGATCTTTTTTCGACTTCACATCATTTAAAAATTTAAGAAAAAAACAAACACATGCACACACTCTGATAACCGATGACAGCAAACCCATATTACCCATCCTGCATCTGTCTCGCTATCCCCACCTATATTTCTCTCTCATCTATCTATTCATGCAACTGCATTTCTTTCAGATTTTGTCAAGAAAATATGGCAGACAGGCTATCCTTACAATGCATGGTGAGAGAAAAAAGACAGACTATCTTTACTATGCATGATGAGAGAAAGACAGGCTATCCTTACTATACATGCTGAAACAGACAGGCTATCCTTACTATGCATGCTGAGAGAAAGACAGGCTATCCTTACTATGCATGCTGAGAGAAAAAAGTCAGACTATCCTTACTATGCATGCTGAGAGAAAGACAGGCTATCCTTACTATGCATGCTGAAAGAAAGACACGCTATCCTTACTATGCATGCTGAGAGAAAGACAGGCTATCCTTAATATACATGCTGAGAGAAAGAAGGGCTATCCTTACTAGACATGCTGAGAGAAAGACAGGCTATCCTTACTATGCATGCTGAGAGAAAGAATGGCTATCCTTACTATACATACTGAGAGAAAGACAGGCTATCCTTACTATACATGCTGAGAGAAAGACAGGCTATCCTTACTATACATGCTGAGAGAAAGACAGGCTATCCTTACTATGCATGCTGAGAGAAAGAAAGGCTATCCTTACCAAGTATGCTGAGAGAAAGACAGGCTATCCTTACTATACATGCTGAGAGAAAGACAGGCTATCCTTACTATGCATGCTGAGAGAAAGACAGGCTATCCTTACTATACATGCTGAAACAGGCTATCCTTACTATGCATGCTGAGAGAAAGACAGGCTATCCTTACTATGCATGCTGAGAGAAAGACAGGCTATCCTTACTATGTATGCTGAGAGAAAAAAGTCAGACTATCCTTACTATGCATGCTGAGAGAAAGACAGGCTATCCTTACTATGCCTGCTGAGAGAAAGACAGGCTATCCTTACTATGCATGCTGAGAGAGAAAAGTCAGACTATCCTTACTATGCATGCTGAGAGAAAGGCAGGCTATCCTTACTATACACGCTGAAAGAAGGGCTATCCTTACTATGCCTGCTGAGAGAAAGAAAGGCTATCCTTACTATGCATGCTGAGAGAAAGACGGGCTATCCTTACTATGCCTGCTGTGAGAAAGACAGGCTATCCTTACTATGCATGCTGAGAGAAAGAAGGGCTATCCTTACTATGCCTGCTGTGAGAAAGACAGGCTATCCTTACTATGCCTGCTGAGAGAAAGACGATCATCACTGTGCACAATGATGAAAAAAAAAAAGAGTCACATTTCAACTCATATGTACTCATATGTTGAACGCTCGGCAAGATGATCAATACCAACCCATTGCGACTGTTGGACATGGTTGAACGTCTGGCGACTGCTTGGGATCCATTTCCATCACCTGGTAACCCTGTACACACTGCAGGTCGCTTGTTGCTTTGGGGTCTAGTTCAACAGCTTGGCAGCTTCAACACTTGGTAAGTTGCTGCACAGCTGTGCTCTTTGTGATCTGTGTATTGTCCCCCCCCCCCCCCATCCCATCCTGTTCCCCCCCTTCATCCCTCCTGACCCCAACCCTCACCCTCCCCCCCCCCCCTCACTCCATCCCTCCGACTGTCCGATTCCTTCCCCATGAAAACGTAACGCAAAGTGCAAGATGCACACAAGCGATGCTCAAACAAACAATGCGCACGACCCAAGATCTAAACAAATGAATCCAAGCTGTCCTCTGGTTTGCAGCATACACTGCAGCACATCAGACTCACAAGTTAACACTGTACAAATAATTAAAAAAAAAAAAAATTCAAGGAAAAAAAAAAAGCTGGTAGTATCTGCTGTAGTTTGTTCATCAGCTCGGTGGGAGCAAAACAGTGCTGCCCTGTCGTGACGAGCAGTGCTGGAGCCCACTTCACTCTGGTTGCCAAGGAAACACTCAATTTCATCGCAGGTAATCTCATTGGTCGAGTGCTCAGAGACAACTGGCAATGTAGATTTGTGCCCCACTGATACGCATGCAAAATTAACATCACTGCTGATCTTTAAAAAGAAAGAAAAAAAGAAAGAAAAAAAAGAAAAAAAAACACCCTTAAATAGATACGAGAATTTTTATATATGATGACAATGATGATGATAATGGACTCTCTTTTCAGTTTGACTGATGAGAAAGGCAGGCAGGTAATTTAATTCATTTATTCATTTGTTTTAGTCTGTTCACCTGATATGCATACAACCCTATCTCCCAAGACAAAACACTCATCAAACATTTCAGAAGGCTTCTGGATACACAAAATAAAACACAACGAAAAGTCAGTTTCACAAGAGAATGCTGTGACTGGCAGGATCTTCTGCACTGGTTCTGTTCAGACAAATCAACAGCAGAACCAGTGACACACACAGATCCCCAAAAACTCTGCAGATCCGCTCCACACACAGATCCCCAAAAACTCTGCAGATCCGCTGCACACTGCTAAAACTACCCACAAAGAAGACACCTTCACATACGCGCAAGGCACAGAACAGCGCATGACTCTCATCACTAGACTCACACTAAAGCCTCCACTCACACTGAAAAAAAGGTGTAATAAATGCTGAATATAAAAAAAAAAAGAAAAAAAAAACGTAATGCAGGATAAAGAAAATTTTAAAAAATTCAAACATTCATTGTTACACAAGGAGAGTGAATAACTGTGGTTGCGAAGTACTGTCATATAAGTGCGACATCAAAAGAGCCATCAACTTTTAAACAGTCAAACAAGTCTCACGGTACATGAGTGAGCATGCAGGGCATATATACACTCTAACACCATGGCAGCAATGATTGTGCGTTTTGTGAGGCGACGATATCGAGAGTAGTACCATATAGTAAACAGCAGCGTTCTCAATGACATGTCTCTGTACTCTTAAAAAAATGCTGCTGGATGTGTTGATTCATGAGTCATGTTATTTATAGCTCAGTCGGCCGCTGGGCGCCATGTCAGGGTTGTGACATCATCAAAATCGATTCCAGACATATTGAAAGAAAAAAAAAAAATCCCATTACTAGTTATTGTGGTCTACCTACTGGCCGAAAAAAAACAAAGGTAACGGGAGAAGATAAAGACAGGGTTCCTGTCAGTAAAACGAAAAGATCTTCGCACCCTTGAACACAATGCTCTGGAGGTTCCACGCCTTACTTTAACATTTGTTAGGGTACAGAGTGCACACAATCAATCATACTTTCTTCTCGGGTAGTAGTGTTTCATTTTCACGCACCAAGTGCGTCAGCCAACGCAAATCAACATTCTGTGTGCACTTTGCAAATAGGCTGAATGAATAATGAGTAAATCCTGCCCCACACGTGCCAAGTAACAAACCTATTAAACGTTGGCAAGGATACGGGTCTAGGACAAACCCATTTACATATACTTAACGGAATACACATTTATATGTAAGGGGACCTGAGACCCGGATGCATACTTATGTGTGGCGTATATGCTAAATGAAAGTTCAGAAAAATCGCTCACAATTTCAACGACACTAACCTCCAGCGCTTTATCGTTTAATCTGGAAGTGTGTTTCTACAGTCTCTGTCATAGGACTGGCAGCTTCCTTACTCATTAAAATCGGCATTGTACTGATGACTGATGATGGAAAAAAAGAAAAAGAAAAAAAAACCTACGCTGTCTGCATGGTAGTCCCAATCTAATCTAAATTGCGTCCCTAGTCAAAAAGGCGTTGAATGTTGGTGGGGGCTACTGAGCACAAGTCAGATTAATGATTCGTTCAACCCTGGTGGAGGTTTGTGTTCTCCCTGGCGCTCCTGTTCTTTTTGTGGACATTTCACACATATGATATGATGTTTCTTTATTTGCAAAAAAAAAAGAAAGAAAAAGAAAACAACACACACTGGCAGACCATATTATTTTCTATGCTACAAATGTGAAACGGATGCTTTGTGTAGACTATTCCAATGCCGTCACTGTTTTCATCTATATCATGTATAGGTCTCACAAGGATGGCACACCACCCCCATCCCCCCACCCTAAAAAAAAAAAGTAGAATAATGCTGCCATCTGCTTGTCTGAGCAGGTACTTGAAGACTCTCTACTCCGTAAATTACCAAACCTCCATCATCATTTTTCCCAATGAAAATTAAACCCATGCACCACCAAATCAACCAATAAACTCTCCACTCCTTTCTTAAACCAGAATTCCTGTGGAGGTTCTTCTCTTGAAGGAATGCTGTCACACAACCGGTCATGTGGAATATACATTATTTCCCCTGAAAAGCTAAGTTAGGTCATTAATACATCGCTAGGGAATAATCCAGTAAATATTAACACACATAAACAAAATGTATGTCCATGCAAACTGCTTTTAACAATTGAAATTAAATACATAACCGTGACTTAGCATCAGAACATAAAAAGTTTTGTTTTAAGTACATACAGCTGTAAATCATAAGTATTTTGCATGCAGAAACGATGAATTAGAAAAAACTGACATCAGCTTACTCTCTATTTCCCCTTCATCATCACTCACAGACACAATTACCAAAATGAGTTACAGATGTATACACAAGCTGGAATGTTAAAAAAACAAAACAAACAAACATAGGCACATGAACAAACATATGTATATCACTGTATACTCATAGTAACATTTTGGCTGCTTAACACGGCCACAACAAAGCCTGAAAGTCGATCTCCACCCCTAAACAAAACGAATCGCTGAAAGACAAACGGAACGGCCAACTTGGCACCAGCACAGGCTACGGACAGGTCGAATGTGGCCGTGCCATCAGTTGCACTAGGAATGACAGGTCGTCCAGCAGGTCGAGGAACAAACACCACACTGCCAGATCAACCAGGAAAAACCCACAGTTGTCTCCCCCCCCCCCCCCCCCCCCCCCTCTCCCAACCCCGTCCTGATCTTGCCCGTGAACCTCGCTCAGCAAGGTAGCAAACTCATCCCCTCTGAAGACTTCTGTAACAGGAACACAACTCTTGGCTCTGCCTTGTAAACACTGACCACAGTTGTTTCCCCTAGCCCCCAAGAGGTTTCCCTTTTTGGATGCTGGGGAGCAGCTCATGTCTCTGAATTTTTCCACTGCCCCCTCTATCCTTTCCCCCCCTAACCGATTCCCCCACCCCCACCCCTCCCATACTCATCCTCCTTCTCCATCTGGTGATGGGTCAACAACAATATGAATATATACATAAACAGATAGCTATGTTCCATGAACAATTTCAACTAAATAAAAAAAAATTAAAAAAAAACAATCCTGAACCAATCCTGAGTCCAACCCTCTATTGATTGTGGCGAGATTTTTGTTGTTGTTACTGTTGTTTTCTTTCACCCTGCCTCCCCCCCCCCCTCCTCCTCTCTTCTTCTTCACCTTCATGATGATAATTATAACAATGAAGAAGAACCCTGCTAAAATGACCGACGACAAATAACTCCAACAAACCTGAAAACACGTCAATAGAATCTTTGATTTCCAAAAGAAGGTCAAGCCAAGTCCATCGCTGGGTGGTCTTTGCAACTAACACCCACAAAGTTTTGATCTTTGTTTTTTCTTGTTGTTGTTTTGCTTTGTTCAGCGGCAGTTTATCCCTTTATTTGACCTTATATGTGATCTTCTCCGCCCCTCTGAACGAGTGAAATAGGTCGTTGTTTCCACATGACAAAAGTTCAAAACTGTGACTTCAAAAGCTGGAACTTATGTCCAGTACCCTGACAGCTCCTTCAAAAATGAAAAAAAAACACATTGATATAAAAGGGAAACAAGAGATGGTAAAAAAAAGTTTTTAAAACGTACACTTCAGAGAAAAAGGGACATCACCGTTAAAAAAAAAAGAAAAAAAAAAAAAAAGAAGAAACAGAAAGACCAAACGACTCTGTGTATGTCCAGAAACGAAGCCACAAAGCATGTTCAATAACAACACCCCCTCCCCCCACATCCCCCCTCCCCAGCCCCCCATTCACCCTGTGCCCTCCACCCCCTCCAAAAAATACATGACTATATGTATATATCTATCTCTTTCTCTATATATATATATAAAATAAATAAGAACATGTGTTATCACACAGTCCCAATGCCCGTGGATTGTAGGCAGCTACTGAATACGTCAGCAGGTAGGGGGGGAAAGGGGGGTAGGGAGGAAGGGGGAGAGGGGGAGGAGGAGAGGATGAAGGCAGACGTCCCCCACACCCCCATTATTGCCGAGTGTGGTGCTGAGGGAGTCGTGGAACTGGCGGTGGCGGCGGCGGAGGCGGATCAGGCAGCGCGGCTTATGAGGGCACCTCCACGTTGATCCCTTCATCGTCTGGAAGACAAGACAGGTACGTTCAGGCACATAGTATGTGTGTTAGACACATTACGTGTGTTAGACTCATTACAATATGTGTGTTAGACACATTACGTGTGTTAGACTCATTACAATATGTGTGTTAGACACATTACGTGTGCTGGACACATTAGGTGTGTTAGACACATTACAATATGTCTGTTAGACACATTACAGTACATGGGTTAAGACACAAGATCATTCCCACACAACCTACTGCCCGCGTTCTGACGAATCCGCCCTTGAGGGGACTCTTTACTGAAGCAACAGCGGATCTCGGATGAATGGGACTGGGTCTCCTTTAGGATGTGATTCTACCACAAACAGAAAAAATGCCCCCCTTCGCCTCCCTCCCCCCCCCCCCATCACCCCTTCTCCCCACCCCCCACCCCCAAATATTTTAGGGGAGGAAAGGTGTGTGCATGCGCATGTGTGTGTGTGTGTGTGTGTGTGTGTGTGTGTGTGTGTGTGTGTGTGTGTGTGTGTGTGTGCATACCTGTGTACGTATGTGTATGTGTGTATAATCTTGAGGTTCCAGTCAATAAAGAATGATAACGGTCTACAGGACAGAAAGCTTAGTCATTGCACATGGATATTATGGGACAATGCAAACTCATGTAGAGAGATGACATCCTGAACAAATTCCTCATTCACGCTCGCTGGTATGTGACCCCACTGTGAACCCAAGCCCCTGTCTCCTTTTAAAGAAAAAAGTGTTAATATTACTAAGCGAGCCCTCTGAACACAGAAAGGATGAAAATGGGGGGAACAACACTGTATAAACATGCATGTGAAACTAAAACACACACTTGTGATTAAGAGGCTCAGTCAATGTGTCTAGTTATAAATGCTGCACTGTTTAAAGTGGCTCAGCCAATGTGTCTAAATGCAAGTACTTAAAACACTATGCTGTGTTTTGTACAGATGCAAATGGGAACAAATCACCTCGTTTGAGAAATACCAGAAAGAATATTTGTCATTTTGTTAACAGCAATTTCAGTTTTCATGGGGGAAAAAAATCCTTCCAGTTCATTCCTCTCTCTCTCTCTCTCTCTCTCTCTCTCTCTTTCACTCACATTATGCATGCATGCAAGCGATTGTGTGCATGTGTGTGCATGCTGATGCACCAACACACACACACACACACACACACACACACACACACACACACATATATACCACTTGATCTTCAAAAGATCAGAGGGGAAATTAAAAAAAATTCAGGGCAGACTCAGCACAGCAGAAGAGAACCAGCAACCCCTCACACCGTGATACGGTTCAGCCCTTCACTCCTTACACTCTCTTCCTTTGCAGAATTCTTTCCATTCATTCCACACCCATTTTGTGCCCAAGCTGAGGAGAGAAAGGATTGTTTGTTCTTCCCTTTCACTGTCTGGAATATGGTCTGCCTTGCCTGAAGAAGACCAAAGAGGTCGAAACGCGTCGTGTTTTGCGTTGTAATTTGCATGTCTCTTTCGTTCGAAGGAACAGTACTTTTTCTTTTCACAGAGGTCGAAATGCATTGTGCTTTGTGTTGTAATTTGCATGTCTCCTTCGTTCGAAGGAACCGTACTTTTTCTTTTCACTTTTTTCAATATCCCACAATTATGAAACATTTTTTTGTCTTTGTCTATGACTGATCTGTTTTAGTCTATGATCAATTTGTCTGACTATTTGTCTTTGTCTATGATCGATTTGTCTGACCGATTTGTCTTTGTCTATGATTGATTCACATGCCCCTACAAGAGGCCTTCCCTTCATTAAAGATCCCGTTTGTTTTAAAGGATCCAGGGGGTAGTTATAAAGAAAGGCCCAGTACATGTCACTAAACGATAGTCATTGGAGGGAGAGGGGAAACTTTTTCACTTCAGCCCAGTACAGTACAGAAAACTGAATCGCCCAAACACAACTCCTATCTGCACAAAAACATGATACAGTGTGTAAACAACACAGACAGAGAGACAGAAAATGAAGGAAAGGGTACTGTCACCAAAGAAAAAAAAAAAAAAAATTGTGAAAAAGAAAGAAAAGGAAAGACAAAGAAGCAGAACAGCAGGTGACAGTGACATACACAGCAACCTCTCCAGAATGGCCTCCAGACATTTTTTTTTTTAAAGATAAATTGGGTCTGTGCAGGAAAGCAGTCCATACAGGGAGCTAAATTTGGCACAATGACAAATATGGTCTACACTAGAAAAAAGGAGAAAGAGAGAGAGAGAGAGAGAGAGAGAGACAGAGAGAAGTCTTTACAGGTCAGGAGTTCTCCAGGGGAGATAAATCTAGTCAAGATGAAGACAAAAAAAATGGTTTATTAAAAAAAAAGCCTTCCACAGACACAAGGGTCTGTTAGGAGGTGAACCTAGCATAAACACAGCCAAATTAATGGTCGGGGAGGGGGGGGGGGGGAAGGAAAAAGACTTTTACAGAGAATGAGTCTTTGTTGTGGTGGGGGATTGGGGGTGAATTCTGGCATCAACGAAGGCAAAATATGTTCCTCACATAAAACGGTGAGCCTTTTGGGGAAGGAAGCAAGTTGGAAAGGAATGGGAGCGGAGATGGGTGTTGGGGTGACTGGGTAATCTAGTTTTAACAAAAGCAAAAAAAAAAAAAAATGTTCAGGATAAAAGTCTGTTATACTTATAGAGACCAGGAGTGTTCATTAGGGTGGGGGGTGGGGCGGGGGAATCTAGTGTTAAAAAAGGCAGAAATATTCTACACAACAGTTTTTTTTTTATAGAGATGTAGTACATGTAGTACACAAAGATGAATTATGTTCCTGGAAAAAAAAAGCCTCTTACAAAGGAGTCTCTGTTGGGACATTAATTTACCATAAACAAATGGGGAAAAAATTATGAAAAAAAAACAAAAAAAAACGTGAAGAGTGTCTTTTGTCTGAGGTAAGTCTAGATTAACCCGTTGAGTGCCTTTAGTCGGTCAGCTGACGCGGTAATAAAAGTGCTTTTCCAGTGCCTATGCCGTCCCCTGACGTCATGCATTTTTCTTGAATTTTCATTCGTTACTATTTCTATCAACGGACTCAAATAGAGTTTGCGTAGAAAGCCTTATATGTCTGTAGTCTTAAAATAATATGTAAATGACCACACATGAGGGGAAAGCCCATTTATTCTCATCACTGACTGGATGACCAGCCAGCACTTCGTCTCGCTTGCAAAGATGGCGGTGCAACCTTCGACAAACCCAGCGACCAAATCAACGTATTAACTATTTACACAGCTGAGCAGGCTCTGCTGATGATTTTTGACAAAGACAATAATCTTTTATTCAACGACTCACTCGAGCATGAAGGTGAGATGATGATAGTGGTGGAATTGCCGACCATGTTCGTCAGTTATTGAGTAGGGCTCTGTGACCTCAGTGTGTGTTCAGCTGACAGCGTCGAACGAGCTAGCCTAGTGTGTACTCTGCACCGCGTGCTGGTGTCCAGTGATGTGAAAATCAGCGCGAGAGGGGAGCGTGGCCTGTTCGCGGCGTGACACGGTGCAGACGGAAAGGTAGGGGAAGATGAGGGGTGAAAGAGAGGGTTGAAGTCAGCAAGGGGCGTGGTGGGGAGAGGGGGGGCATGGTCGTGGACTGGTCAGTCTGCATTGAGTGTGAGCGTCTTGATAGACTTCCAAACTGTTTTACTTTCATTTACAGGTGTAGTGTGACAATACAAACTTTATTTCAACTTTTTTGCTGTGTGTTCTTGTTTGGATGTGGTAAATACATATGTTTTTGATCGTGCAAAAAAATCTATCCAAATCTAAAAGCCTAAATACTTTTTTATTATCAAAATTAAAACAAAAGAAGCCCAGATTCAAAATCTTCATTCAATTTCCTTCAAAAATGATATAGATTTCATTTTTCTATCTTTTGTAGTTTCTGAGCTAGAATTTTTTGTTAATTATCATGAGATTTCCCAGGCACCTGGGAACACCTTTGTTTGTACTATTGTGAGGCACTGAACGGGTTAAACAATGGCAAAAATGATCCAGCAAAAAAAAAAAAGTCCTCTAAGGGACATAACCTTTGTTAGCAGATCAATTCTAGCGTGGCAAAAACAAGGCTGTTCAAGAAAAGGTCTTCACTGGGAGAAAGCCTCTCATGGGAGGTAACTCTAGCAGAGACAAAAGCCAAACTGTTGACAGACAAACAATGCTTTTGAATGGAGGAAAAGTCTGCTGACAGAAAAGATGACAGAAACGTTCCACAACACCAGAAGTTTTCAGAGTTGGCCGTTGATAAATCTCTTGAAAATACAGATAAAAAACGTTCATTATAAACAAGTCTATAAAGGACAGCTCTCATTGCTGCAAGGTGTAACTAGCACAGGCAAATTCAAAAGACTTAACCCAAAAAGAAGGTAAATCTCCTTTCAATGAAAACAAAGATACTCTTCGTTTGGAAGATCTTAATTTAGGAGGTCTCACTGTATATGCACTGGAGACGAATATGATACAAATTGGAAGGTCTCATTGTGTTTGTGCATAAAGAATGAGATATTACCAAAAAAAAAGGTAAAAAGAAAAAGAAGAAGAAGAAAAATGGAGAAAAAAAACCACCCCCAGCAGTCATACAAAAGGGTCATACATAATGAACAGATTACACAGTGAATTCACAAAGAGAGGTAGCCTGGCATCATTTTTGGATCCAGTTATCTGCCTTGGATTCACACTGAGGTACAGTTATCAAAGGGGATACGCACCATTTGTTTGCACATTTCTAGGATGTTCTTTCCCCCCCCCCAAGTTGTGTGTGTGTGTGTGTGTGTGTGTGTGTGTGTGTGTGTGTGTGTGTGTGTACATATATAAGAGATACAGAGAGAGACACACACAGAGAGTGACAGACAGACAGAGAGAGAGAGAGTGACAGAGAGAGGCAAACTGATACACTGGGTCTGTGAAGAGTTAATGAGACAGAAACAGTTTCCTCGGGCCAGTGGCTGTAGATTAAGCCAAGTCATAGCAGCCAAACAAATGCAGAACTTTTTTTTTGTTTTAAACACACATGTATGTCTTGGACCTTCTAAGAACAACAGCAACAACAACAACAACAAAAAGTCAACACAGAAGTCTGTAGGAGGCAGTGACCTAGGTGACTCAAGACAACAGAACAGAACAAGTTCACCTGACCACCAGCAATCAGAAGATGTTACTATTTTTGGTAACAGGGGGAAAATTAATCACAGATTACAAATAGTAAAAGATTTCCTTCTAGACCTTTACCCTTTACCAGTTCCCTGATGTAGCTTTGGACCATACAGTCCTGATGATGATGCAGGTCGCTAGGTGACATTGCAGACTTTTGTTATTTTACGTTCAGTCTCTTGTTGAGGGAAATTATGATGTTCAGGATTTCAGCCATCATGTATTTTAACACATGGGAGTTTCTGAAAATTTGGGCAAGAATGCAAGCTATACCAAGTGACCAAACAGGCATGTATATTTCGTTCGTTCCGGATTTTGTCAACAAACGTGTGCACATGCGCGCGCATACACACACACACACATATGCATAAGCACACACGTTGGTACACACACACACACACACACATCAATAAAACACACACACACACACACACACACACACACACACACATCAGCGATTATCAGTTACACAGCCCAAGGCAAGACAGCCCTGAGGAGGCTCACAATGCTGCATGCACATCGCTCACTGTAGCAACCAGCTTTTACATATGTGATCATCTGTCGAACACAATACGTCATGCACATCGATCACTGTGGCAATCTGCTTTTACATATGTGATCATGTATCAGACACATTAATTCATGCACAGCGCTCACTGTAGCAATCAGGTCTTACATATGGGACCATGTGCCAGACACAACTCATGCACACGTACCCCCCCCCCCCCCCCATTTTCTCTCCCATGATGCAACTGCCCAACCCTCCGCGCCAATACTCTCCCCTTCCTCCCCTGCCACACCTTTCCCTGCACAGTGGCACTCATGCATCTGGCTGTAGGCAAAGCAATCAACAACAACAACAAAGACACAAAAATCAAGATCACATCAACAGATTCAATGAGAACTCGTAACAGCCTTAAAGCTTTCGTAACCACTCTCATCTGTCCTTTGCACATGCTCATAGTCCAGTATACAGGTGATCACTAACGCTCCTACCTTCTACACTGTTATTTATGCTCCTACCTTCTACACTGTTCTTTACGCTCCTACCTTCTACACTGTTATTTACGCTCCTACTGTCTACACTGTTATTTACGCTCCTACCTTCTACACTGTTCTTTACGCTCTTACCTTCTACACTGTTCTTTACGCTCCTACCTTCTACACTGTTATTTACGCTCCTACCTTCTGCACTGTTATTTACGCTCCTACCTTCTGCACTGTTATTTACGCTCCTACCTTCTGCACTGTTACTTACGCTCCTACCTTCTGCACTGTTATTTACGCTCCTACTGTCTACACTGTTATTTACGCTCCTACTGTCTACACTGTTACTTACGCTCCTACCTTCTACACTGTTACTTACGCTCCTACCTTCTACACTGTTACTTACGCTCCTACCTTCTTACCTTCTACACTGTTATTTATGCTCCTACCTTCTGCACTGCTATTTACACTCCTACCTTCTGCACTGTTATTTACGCTCCTACCTTCTGCACTGTTATTTACGCTCCTACCTTCTGCACTGTTACTTACGCTCCTACCTTCTGCACTGTTATTTACGCTCCTACCTTCTACACTGTTATTTACGCTCCTACTGTCTACACTGTTATTTACGCTCCTACCTTCTTACCTTCTACACTGTTATTTACGCTCTTACCTTCTACACTGTTATTTACGCTCCTACCTTCTACACTGTTACTTACGCTCCTACCTTCTTACCTTCTACACTGTTATTTACGCTCTTACCTTCTACACTGTTATTTACGCTCCTACCTTCTACACTGTTATTTACGCTCCTACCTTCTGCACTGTTATCTATGCTCCTACCTTCTGCACTGTTATTTACGCGCCTACCTTCTACACTGTTATTTACGCGCCTACCTTCTACTGTTATTTACGCGCCTACCTTCTACACTGTTATTTACGCTCCTACCTTCTACTCTGTTATTTACGCTCCTACCTTCTACACTGTTATTTACGCTCCTACCTTCTACACTGTTACTTACGCTCCTACCTTCTACACTGTTAATTACGCTCCTACCTTCTACACTGTTATTTATGATCCTACCTTCTACACTGCTATTTATGATCCTACCTGCTACACTTATTTATGATCCTACCTTCTACACTGTTATTTACACACCTACTTTCTGCTCTGTTATTTATGATCCTACCTTCTACACTGTTATTTACACTCCTACTTTCTACACTGTTATTTATGATCCTATCTTCTACACTAATATTTATGATCCTACCTTCTACACTGTTCAGTAACTGAATTATAACAACAACACAAAAGGATCAAAGATGTCCATTGATTTTTTACACTGCATTCTAATGTTATGTTACGAGAGAGAGTACAAGAGAGAGAGAGAGAGAGAGAGAGAGAGAGAGAGAGAGAGAGAGAGAGAGTCTGTGTACATGTGTGCATATATGTGTATATGTATGATTATGTGTGTTCAGTGCTTACCCATGCACTGTGTGTGTGTGTGTGTGTGTGTGTGTGTGTGTGTGCGTGTGTGTGTGTGTGTGTGTGTGTGTGTGTGGCGTGTGTGTGTGTGTGTGTGTGTGTGTGTGTGTGTGTGTGTGTGTGTGTGTGTGTGTGTGTGCTCAAGTGTGTACATAAGAATGTATGTCTGTGTGCGAATGTGTCTATGAACGAGTTCACAAATAAGTATGTGTACATGTGCTTATACACGCAAGCGCATATCCATGCATTTGCATGTGTGTGCATTAGCCTCTTCAAGAGTGTGCATAAGAGAACGGAGGGGACGAGAGATAAGATAATGTTGGGGACAGTTGGTGAAAAAGAGAGTGATAGAGAGAAAGTGTGATTACTTGTGAACATACATGCTGCATACACGGTTTGGATGTGTGTTCACGCAGTGTAACAAGACACAGTTACAGAATCAAAAAAAGGGATACTCCTTTCCAGATAATGATTTTCACACATACCACTTAGTTCTCTTTTCCTGATACAGAACAAAACATGGATTCAACCACTCAAGGCTGCTAACATACCTACTATTAGAATCTGTAAATAACATACGTAAATAGACCACATGATGCTTTTATCCATAAGTCAACAAGGAACAAGGAATCACATTCAAACAGTTTTACCTGTCTTTCCTGTAATACGTCATCCATTCTGTGCCAAGACATTTCAAAACTGATCTACTTTCAGGTACTCAACCTCTAAACAACCTGTCGAATTTCACAGACTTTTTTTTTTCATAAGTTGCCTTATGGACCAAATTACCATCTAAACGACCATTTGACGATGTTTTTAATCCAAGCTATCTTGCAAACGCACTGCGCTTATGCAAGCAACCCGCAATATTTGACACATTAAATAAAGTAAATCTTGTGGACCTACTGACCTTCTGAGAAGCAACCTGTCAAATTTGACAAGACATACAATCATGTTCAGTGTCTTGAGTCATCACAGCTTGAAACATCAATCGTCCAACCTACCCTCAAAATTGTCTTTTAGCTTTGAGAAGGGCATTTACAAATCAATGGTTTGGAAGATACATGCACACGTGCAGGCACTAACACATGCCCACACACACACACACATACACATACGCCAGCACACACATGCGCAAGCGCACTCACACACACAAAATTAATGCACGCACACACGCGCGCGCACACACACGCACACGCATGCACACACACACGCACACGCACACACACACACACATACACACACACATACACACACAGAATTCTATCAAAATAGCTTGTAGCCATTAAACAGCAGCAAGCTAGGGATTTACCTACTTCATAAAACAAGAGCAACAGGGAAATTTCAGCAAATGAACCAACTCAATACAACAGCAAATGGTTTTGCGAGAAAAGTTATTGATAAGTAATGAACCCTGACAAGCATTTAAAGTGTGTGTATGTGTGTGTGCACACATATGCATGTATTCTGCACATGTATTCGCTTATTCTGTTAGAAATATCTCTAGAGATCCAGCCTAAGTGTAAAACAATACACACACACACACACACACACACGAAGCACACGAAGCACACACACACACACAACACACACACACACACACACACACGCACACACGTACACACGCACACACAGTTT
>CM031607.1:85910103-85912603 GCA_018398815.1 Conus ventricosus | reverse complement strand
GGAGTTATGGGCCTGTAATTATTTCATTATGGGAGCAAGAGTTACCCCACTTGTCTGTTATTAACTTTCTTTCATTTTAACCAGCCGCCGTGGCGAAGTGGTTAGCGTCGCGGACTCCCGGCTGGGAGGTCGTGGGTTCGAATCCCATCAGAGTCATGTGGGTTTTTTCTGCCCCGACCGGCTCCTACCCAGAGTTGAGTTTGCTGCGGACTCAGTTGGGAAGACTGGGACCACACAGTCGAGTTTCATCCACTTAATGGATGCGTTTCTGAGAGTGTTGCTCAAATTTCATGACCAACACTGCAGGTGCCTGTATCTCTCGGGCCTGGTTGACGCCAGGATATATTATGAAAGGAAGCGTAGAGTACAGCCCTGTCATGTAGTCTCAGACCAAAATGGAAATCCGTAGCATCATCTTAATCATCCTCATTCCAATTGATCAGCATTAAAAAAAAATGTCTCAAATTCTGTGGCCCTTCATGCCCTGCTCTCATGGTGACCTCAGTTTCGATGTCCTCTCTGCGTCTGTGGCCTTGGTTTGCTTCCGTCGGGGTCACCGGTATCGGCGAGTCCATGGGGGCTGTCGTTGGACGGACGTGGTGGTGCCCTCCGGAGGGACAGCTCACTCACGCCGGCTCCGCGACTAAGCAATTATTGTCATCAGTAGGGGCTTAGTAGGTGGTGTCCTGCGTATGTTAGATCAGAACAGGCGCCACTGAACACAACCGAAGTGACTCGGCAGCAGTGCAGTGTCTCCTCCGGTGGGTTGCCTCATGACGACTTGACATTGACTGCTCCCTGTGGATTGCTGGTGCCGGGGCTGCGGCGGGGCCAGCCGGGCTATGACTGTGGACGGGGTGTCGGAATGAGCGGCGTGGGTGCACTGCCTCTGAGGTAGCGCAGAGGTTGGGACAGCAAAAACAAAAACAAAAAAAAAAACCCACTTTCTTTCATTTTCTACCCACTTGTCTTGAGCTCAGTGAGGTATACCACCTGTTCCCTTGCCAAGATAACAACAATCCTTGATGACACAGGGTGTGTTCATTCACAAGACATCGCTGGGACAAAGCCCTGTTCTATCGGTTGGCACAGATCCTCCCTTCACATGCCACTGCTATACCCACTTGCTAAATGGCAGGCTGTGAGTTCAATTCCTCTGAGGAGCGTCTATTTGTGCGACTCTTTGGCAATGGTCAGCTCCTACTCATATCTGAGGGATGGTAATGGCTCAAATGGAAAGACTCGTATCGTCTTGAACCACACTGTTGAGTTCCATCCAGTTAGTGGATGCATCTCTGAGAGTGCTGTTCCAAGTCACTGACCGATGCTACACGTGTCTGTATCTTTCAGGAAAGAACGTGTGGGGACAATCCCTGTCGTGCCCTCTCTGATCAGAACAGAAGTCCAGAGCATCACCATCCTCATCTTCACTGTGTATCATGAAAAAGTCAAGTCTGGAGTGGTGTGGCCCTTCATGCCCTGCCCTCCTGGTGACCTGGACGTCCAGTTCCTCCCCACGTCCTGGCTTTTAGCGAGTTCATGTCAACGTCGTCTACACTGGTACTGATGACTTTGAAAATTGCTCTGTTGGCTGTTACTTCTTTGAACTTTTATCATCACATCAAGATAGGAAGAAAAAAAAATGTGACAGAAGGGCAATCTGACGACACAAAATGATCAATCTATGTGATGGTCTAGATGGCTTAAAACACACCACAAAAAAACAAAGAGAAAAAGAAAGAAAATGGGGAAAAATACAGCACACATAGATTTTTTTCTGATTATGGCCTTTCAATATTAATTGAGTCACTTGGGAATTTTATCACTCTTGAGGAGGGATGGGGGGCACAGGGATGGGAGGGTGGGGGGTATCTGTAAAAGCTCAAATACTTAAACAGTTCCCTAGAGCTTGTGACTAAATTTAACTGAAGACCAAAAGAACGAACACGCTGAGACCAATGTTACAGTTCACATACAATCACTGTCCATACAAACATATCTTCAAGGCCACACACACACACACACACACACACACACACACACACACACACACACAATTTTTTCCTATCAAAATTATCATAACTGTTCCTTAATTCAGATGAATCAAAAACATCCAGAGTAAACATGAGACGTTCATTATTTGTCCTCATATGTGCGCATGCGTATGAACACACACACTCTCTCTCTCTCGCTGTCTGTTCATCAATCTCCCTCCCTTTCTTTCTTCTTCTGAATAAATCTGTCAGAATTATACATTACAACAAAACATGTTAGAGGCAGTATTTATAAAGCAGGGGGGAAAAAGGCACAAAAGACACTAAAAAAAAACAAAAAACAATTAATCAGGGAAGTAATTAGTAAGCCAAACACACTGCAGTAGTTAAGGCACAACACCTTCCATTATACACCACAGAATAAAAAGCGCACACACACACACACAGAGGCACACACACACAGAGGCACACACACACACACACACACACACACACACACACACACA
>CM031607.1:85865103-85902603 GCA_018398815.1 Conus ventricosus | reverse complement strand
CGTACACACGTCCACCCAGACCTACCAGACACATCCTGAATTCTGTGATGGTCCAGTCAGGTAGGTGCGTCTCGTTCAAGATGACCACCTGCAGATCTCCGTAATACTTGGGCTCTGAGTCCGCCGGCCAGTAGTGGTCACTCTTCTCCTGAAACACAAAGCGCGGAAGCTTTCTGTCCAGTCTGTATTCTTTTCAATACTCTTTTCATGCTTATGCAACACTTATCCAAGTAACCATGGAGTAAACACACAGATAACGAAACCATCACGCATTCAAACAGGCATATACATTTTCACTACTTAAAAATCAAAATGCCAGCAAAACAGCTGGCATGCTGTATAAATTGTAGACAGGGGAAAAATACGTAGATCTTTTAACATGAAAACTGGTGAGTGTGCCCCAAAGGCACAAAACCAGACAACGGTAAAGCAAGGTAAACATTTTAAAAGACACAGTCAAAGAGAATGACTGAAAAGAGGAAGTTAGAAGAAACCCCGGAAGGCAGGAATATGATTTGTGCTAACAGAACCCCACCATCTTCATAAAGGCTTCTGGATGGGGTTAACTTCTTTTCAGGAGAATAAGTCTGTAGTGCTTGGGCCTTGCCATTCTCACAAAGCATTGTACCACTTGACAACTGAACGACAGCTTGGTGTCCAACTGGTATCAGAGAATGACCAAAGTGTTAGGTCAAGACACAGTCCATGACTCATACTGCACAGATCAATGTGTACAGACACTGGTAATACCTGAACACACAATGCGGACACAGTTTCACATGTGCGCAAACCAGTCAAGGCACCAGTGGGTTGCAGTTGAATGTGTCCATTGACTTTTGTCAATCAACAGACCTGACCTCAGCTCACCCTCTGTACCATTCCCCTCTTTGTTCTCTCTGCCTATCATCACCTCCCCCTCCCCACCACCGCCAAACCCTTGATGTGCCCTTTACCCATCTCCCATCCTAATAACCCCCCTCCCTCTCCTCTCATGCATACTCTCACTCTCTCACACACACTCACTCTCTCTCTCTCATATGAAACATTCTCTCTCTTACACACACACACACACACATACATGCACACATACACACACATACATGCACGCACGCACACACACAGACACACACGTACACATACACACACACACACACACACACACACAGAGCGCCCACCCATCCTTTCTCCATGCAACGGGTCAGCATGACAATCTTGCATGGACACACACACACACACACACACACACACACACACACAGAGCGCCCACCCGTCCTTTCTCCATGCAGCGGGTCAGCATGACAATCTTGCATGGACACACACACACACACACACACACACACACACACACACACACACACAGAGCGCCCACCCGTCCTTTCTCCATGCAGCGGGTCAGCATGACGATGTTGCGGGCGTTCTGTTCCCACACCATGCGCCAGAAATCGTCACCGGTGGCCGGCAGCGGACCTTGGGTGGCAATGTACTCCCTCTTGGAGGTGAAGCCCTGCACACACGTGTACTTATTGGTAGGTAGGTAGGTAGGTAGGTAGGTACGTACGTACGTAGGTAGATAGGTAGGTAAATAGATAGATAGATAGATACACGTAAGTAAATAGATAGATAGATAGATATCGATATGGACTGACAGACAGATAGACAGACAGATACAGGCAGGTAAATAGATAGATAGATAGGCAGATAGACATTGATATAGACCGACAGATAGATAGACAGATAGATAGATAGACAGACAGACAGACAGACAGACAGATAGACAGACAGACAGACAGACAGACAGACCGACAGATTGGTACAATGGCAGATAGATGGGCTGGGGAACACACTGAAAGTTCTTTCAAGTTAGTTCTGGTTAAAAAAAAAAAGTGGAATATCAATCAAAAAGCCCACTGTTGGCATCCCTACATAACATCACAGACAGAGATATATAAACATAAATAGATACATTGAACAATTTAGTAGTGGGAGAAAACAAGTGCAGGCTAACAACAATTCTTCCATCATTATATCAATGACTTGGCAAAGATTCGGGGAGGGGGGGGGGGGGGGGGGGGTGGGAGGGGGGGGGGGGGGGGGGAGGGAGGGAGATAAAGAAAATAAGAATGAAAAGGCAGGAACATATATATAAGATCCTTTACTAGCAGCCTATGGAGACCATTGTAACCCATCTTGACATTTTTCTCTTTCCTGCTTTTGGAAGAGAGGGGAGGGAAGAGGTGGAGATGCGTGGTCTGCGGAATACACTGACAGTTCTTTCTATGCAAATCAGGGCAGAGAAGCAAAGCAGATATCAGTCAAAAAGCCAGCACCGCTGGCATCCCGACAAAACATCTTTCAACCAGAATAAAAAAGACAGAACTCCCAGGCCACCACCCCAACCCAAGACTCACTGGCATGTAGTTTGCGTTGATGTAGTCGCTGCCGTCTTCGTCGTCAGTGGGCAGCAGCTTGACACGGGAGTGGTCGTAGGGCAGGATGTTGGTGAAGCGGTTTTTGGGTCGGTTGGCGGGGAGTTCTGCGGCGTGGCAGGTCTGATCACGCCCCACCTCCTTCAGGTCCTGAACACACAGTCATGAACTGCATTGACAGGTGACCTGGCCTTCACCTGCACCTGGACTTCACCTGAACCTGGACTTCACCTGAACCTGAACTTCACCTGAACCTGGGCTTCACCTGAACCAGGCCTTCACCTGAACCTGGCCTTCACCTGAACCTGAACTTCATCTGAACCTGGCCTTCACCTTCACCTGAACCTGGCCTTCCCTTCACCTGGCCTTCCCCTTCACCTGGATTTACCTGAATCTGGCCTTCACCTGAACCTGGCCTTCACCTGAACCTGGCCTCCACCTTCACCTGAACCTGGCCTTCACCGTTACCTGAACCTGGCCTTCACCTGAACCTTTGGTCATTGCTGGTGTGAACCACATTCTTTGTCACTTTTGGTATTGACCAGACTCTTTCTGCCACTGTTGGTATTAACCAGACTTCTTTTTCACTCAATTCACAACGATTGCAATTTCTTTAAAAAGAAACACCTAGCACTCACAAATTGTGATGTGCCCGAGTTTATCAAGCACTGGCAGGAGACAGGTTGTTCTTATTTTAATCTGTATCTGAGTTTCAATTCAAGGGGAAACTACACAGGCTATTTGCTTGTCCACATAGCTACTCACAATTCTTTCCTTAAGACCAAAAACTGCCTGACAGTGTTACTGGAGAAAGAGAGAGATCAAGGACCACACTTTCCCATAACAAAATGGCTGTAATTTTGCAGCAAAGCACTTGAACTTGTCATAGGGAGAAGGATCCAATGCTGAACATAGATCTGTGACTAGCGGAACATCACTCTGTGGGAAAAGTCATCTGATTCCTCCCAATGCATCTGCTAATCGACACCACTAACATTCTAGGGTAAACACATGTCACTGTCACAATTTTTACCGTTTTCAAATTTAGTGACCTCCTCTAAAAACTTTCCAAGAGAAGGCATCCCTGAATGGGGACACTGTTTCTATACTACGTCACATTCAGAATGACATTCAGATATAAAATGATTTTAAAAATTATGTAGTTAGTGTGAGTCGCTAGAACAATAACCGTTATATCACATCAACTTATATCAATTTTCATTTTACCACAAAATCATTTCAAGAGAAAAACAATAAACCAAAGGAAGACAAATTCCTTCTCCAAAACTACCAAGGATTTTTTGTTGTTGTTGTTGACTAAACTGACTTTTAACTCTGCTGCAACCAAACAGTCAGCATCACATTTTACAGTGTCTTAATTTTGTTGAGCTTAATATTTTTTAATAGTAGTACTGAAAGAGTATTCTTCAAAACTGTTCCAAACCTCATATTCCTCTGCGTATTTGAAGTCGGAATCGGCGGCCATTTTCTGCACATGCTCTGGGAAGTCTCGTAACTTCACAGGTCGACTGAAAAAAAGAAGGGGGGAAAAACTCATTTGAATCATTGAATTAAACCCTAATCTAGTTCCTTTGGTGAAAGTGAGGCAGCCTGTTAGGCTCACACATACACACATGTACACATGCACGTACACGTGCGCACACACACACACACACACACACACACACACACACACACACACACACACACACACACACACATTCTCAAACTTTCCGTCTAAAAACACTATTTTGTGAAAAGACACTAAATCAAACAAAACAAAACACACTCAAACACATATACACAGAAATCAATTCAATGTCACAGGTACTTTAGCAACAATAACTGTTCATTGTCTGCTTCACTCACCTCAATATAAAAACACACAAACACTTATATATGCCCTCAAACATAACACACACACACACACACACACATACACACACACGCGCGCGCGCGCACACACACGTGCACACATTTTCTTTTGATTAAAACTGCAGGAAACCCTATGCATACATACCAAAAGCCAATTTACATGTTTTTTCAACAACTCTTTATTTTGTTGTGAGCATGTGTTTCCGATTATCAAAATCCAACTTTTCTCCCCTAACTTTTAAATGGAATTTTATTACTACTACTTGTATTTTTGACATACACATACCTGTCAAAACATGTACCTTGTCCCTGTTTGTGTGAAATATCGCCATATTATGATAATCAAACAAAAAGTAAAGGAAATCGGGAGAACAGGGAGCTAATCTCACCCCCATTTCTAGTTTGGCTGACAGTGTGATAGCCCTTTGTGAGTTCACTTCAAGAATCATACTCGAAGAGAGATCAGTTTTTGCCCCTTTTCCTGACTAAACGGGGAGACTGAAGGGCATCCTAATATTTGGACAGGTAAATATTAAACAAAAAAAAACAAAACAAAACAAAGCACGACGACTTTATACCCATCTCCTGAGGAGGAGGAGGAGGAGGAGGAGAAGGAGGAAAAAAAAATGGGGGAGGAGGGGTGTGTTGGACATAAGACACAACAAACCACAGCTCTCACCAGAGAGACCTCAGACTTTGGAACTGCAGCTTTGCAACCGTCACCATCATCACAACACTCGTCTACGTCGTCACCTGCATGGCACCTAGCCTAGTCAGCACAAAAGGTGTGGCATCAGGAGAGGATCGGTCTCCGTCAGAGGACTCCCAAGCCTGCCAGCCAGTGCTCACCATGGCTTGCCCTATGGCAGCAGGAACCCCTGTTGAGTCTCCACCTGGGACAACACCGAGCCTTGGCAGGGGGGGGTCAGACAATGCACATCCCCAACAGAAATGCATGTCCCAGCTAGCCGTTACAGGGTCTTTTTCACAGGAGAAAAGGGGGGAGGGGGCAGTGGCCTCTCTCCATGGACCTCAGTACTGACACCAAACGGGTGTGGCTAGGAAAGAACGGCAACTCTCCAACCGAAACTGGCCGACCATCCTCCAGGTTTACGCAGGAATCCAAATGACTGTGAGCGCTCCTCGTCGCACCAGGCCCTTTCTCACATGAGCTGCAAGGTTCGAAAGGAGAACATTTGTGTTGAACATGCAGTTCTCATGTGTGTCGACATGTAGACACTGCTCGTGACACGAGGGACAGACCTATGTGTCCATAACCGTGGAAAAAGGCTTGGAGGACAACAAGAGAGAGTGCGTGGGGGTGGAGCCAAAGGCTGGAGGAGAGAGGCGACGACAGAACGCAACTCGTGGACACTCTCAGACAAAACTCTCCCTTGGGAACGGAGGGGGAAAGAAGATTCTTCATCTGAAGCAAATGTGAGCTTGAAAGTCTTGTCAGAAGGATCCAGGAGCACTGTAAAAAAAAAAAAAAATTTTACCTGAAGCCTGAAGAACAGAAGGGGGAGTATTCCCTCGCCACTCTCCCCCCCTCTCCCCCCAAAAAAGAGGAAACTGATCTATGTTTGAGTATTGTTGTTGTTGTTGTTGTCGTACCCTGGCTAAAAGACTCCAGGGATCATCCAAACAGCCGAAGTACTTGAACACTATGGTACAAATGCATCAGCTGGGGATGAGAACATTACGTGTGTGACCGTTTTTGATTACCCCGCCACATGGGCAGCCACACTCCGACTTCGGGGGATATGTTTGAGTATGATTCATGAAGTGAACTAAGGGCAAGCACTCTGTCAGCCTAACTGGGTATGCTCTCCAAATGTTGGCTTTCTGAAGATTATGATACTATAGAGATATTCTCAACAAGTATAGGATAAAACGTTTGTTTGGACAAATAAACATACATGTGCCAAAAAACAACAACATGCCTTCAGATTTGCTGCCTCCCTCCCCTCACACTTCACATCTAAAATTACTTCCAGAGAAAAGAAAACAGCACATGCATGCACACACACTCTCTCTCTCTCTCTCTCTCTCTCCTCACACACACACACACACACACACACACACACACACACACACACACACGCACACACCACACACACATACAAAGAGAAGAAAGAGAAAACATCCATGCATGCATACATTCTCTCTCTCTCTCTCTCTCTCTGTCCTCTCTCTCTCTCTCTCTCTCTCTCTCTCTCTCTCTCTCTCTCTCTCTCTCTCTCTCTCTCTCTCTACACACACACACACACACACACACACACACACAACACACACATACAGAGAGAAGAAAGAGAAAGCATCCACGCATGCACAACACACACACACACACACACAGAGTAAAACAAAAATCCATAAAACAAAAACATGAAAAGTTCACCCCGACTGCAACACAGACAAAGAATACTGGATTCAAATCAGGAGGTCGATGAAAATGGTTTCAACCCCAGTCAAAACAGGGAAAGTAATGACATCAAAGAGAACAACCTGGGCCATTGAGGAAAACGTTGATCTGGGTAGGTCAGGAGGCGGGGCAGCAGGGTGAAGGGGGCAGGCATATGAAGAACTGAGCAGGGTAGAAAGGAGACGGAGGGAAGCTGGGGTAGAAAGGGAAGGTGTGTGGGCGATGAAGGAGGTGGGGGGGGGGGGGGCATCTCAAGTCAATAAAATCTGAGAAGCTTTTACATCTTTTGAAAAGGAAAATAAGGGTCTGGAAATTTCTAACAATGGAAGTTAACGGTGAGATATGTTAATAGAAATGAAGTCCGATGCCTTTTCTTTTCATCACTCCAGAACATGCCCATGTGAGTGTGAGAGTGAGCGTGTGTGTGTGTGTGTATGAGAGTGAGAGCATGTGTGTGTGCAAGTGAGTGTTTGAGTACGAGTTTGTGTGTTTGGGTCTAGTCAGTGCATGTATATGCACAAAATAATTGCACAGAAAGTCACATATGTAATGAACACATATCTGCATGTGTGCTTCAAACAATGGATGTACGCACACACACACACACACACACACACACACACACACACACACACAGGTGTCACATGAGTTTTAACAAGACATTTCTCATCATCCATGTTCAAATGTGGACATTCTCTTGGTCATGGATGACTGATTTTAAGAGGCTGAGGAAAAGAAAAGTGGAGGTTCAAATCATCCGATGAACAAACAAAAAATCACAGAGAAATTTCACACGACCGACTAAAACAGAAGCAAGGCATGATGGGAAATCAAGGTGACCCATTCCCAATTTCAAACAAACAAAAAGTTAATGCTGAAGTGGTGTGCTTTGAACGAAGAATTTTTTTTTCATAAAGCTTTCGTTTAGTAGGGAATGAACAGACTTGGGAATATCCTGGATCATTCAGGACATGAGATAAGGTGGCAGGGAGGCGATGAAGTCTGGACAGGACAAATCCAAAACAGCTTTGGAGGCAAAATCTCGAGGGTTCGTCACAAGGTGAACATGAAGAAACTTGGGACATTGTGAACAAGGGAAGAAAGAGCAAAGGGTTTAGAATTCCTGGTAGATCCCAAACACATGCCAAAAAAAAAAAAAGGGGCTCTTGAGGGACAGATATTCGTGGGACAACAGAACCGGGGGGAATACCTGATGTGTTTATCAAATGAGCGATAGAATTTGCGGTCGTCAGGCTCATAGACGATAGAGGTGCTTTCCTCGGGCTGCTGGGAGTTGATGTGCAGCAAATGCATGGCGAACATACCCATCCTATCCCTTACCTCCCTAAACCTGCGAGCACCGCTCGCCCTGGTGACAGGTAACCATGGCAAACACACATTAGAACTCTATTCCACATGTACTTCTCTTCTTTTTTTTTTCTTTTTTTTTTTTAAAAAGATTTGTGCACATTGAAAGAAGATGAACTGATTCTGGCAGACAGAGAGAGAGAAAGTGTGTGTGTGAGTGTGAGTGTGTGAGTGTGTGTGTGAGTAAGGAGATAGGAGATAAGATAATGTTGCTAAAAGCCCAGCCGACCGCAAACGGCCACATCAGCGCTGTGGGGGTAAGGAGCAGAATATGTGTGTACATTGTACATGTGTTGCCCTGTACACTATTCCATTATTCAGATCAGATACAACAATCGCTGTGTACAGACAAGACCTGCTAAGTCCATTTCTTACAAAAACCTTGCCACAGCCATGATCATCTTTCAGTCCTCTTGGTGAAACACTGTGTCTTAATTTTCTTATCAACATATTTATGCAGACAAACATCAACTGGTTAACTCAATGTTGATGGTGGGAAAATTAAACTTCTACACACTACTGACAAAGTGAAAAAGTTGAAAATTAAACTTTGGCAAGACACAGTTTTGTTTTGTGTTTTTGTTTTCACGCAAATCTAAGCTTAATCCAAGGGAAATAACACATGCCATTTCCTTGACCATTCAACCATTCACAGTTCATTCCCACAGATCCAAAGCATTGCAGTTTTCTCTCCCACAGAACTGTTCAGAGACACTCTTTTCCAAAAACAAGACAATGGAATACAGGCGGTTCTTCTTTCAAGGGGGAGTGAACTTGTGACACACGAATGCTCCAGCACTGACTGTGTTCATATGATTAAGGGAACACTGATGGGGGGAAAAAAATACATCCGAGTCTTCCAAGTGTACTTGCTGATGGACAGTTGAATTTCACAAGTGCCGTTCACGTATTTTTCATCATGTAGAATTCAGTGATATGATTTTTAAAAATCGAAGAAATGTACATAACTGCTGATGGACAGTAGAATTTCACAGGTGCCTTTCACATATTTTTCATCATGTAGAATTCAGTGACATGATTTTTTTTAAATCGAAGAAATGTACAAGTATCACTTACAAAAAAACTTGTTGATCGGTTCAGTTCAGTTCAGTGGTTTATTTAATGTCTTTTCATCACCAGATGATATTAGACACAAAACTTGTTGAGACATTTTAGAGGTAAACATGATAAACTTGAATATTGTACGGAGTGTATTGCTCTGATCAGGGAATGTAAGTCTGTTGTATTTTTGACGACATTAACAAATCATTAAGTCATGAGATGAAGGTAAATGAATCTTTAGTGCGACACCACCAAGCTCACCAGTGAGTCAGTCAAGACATATCCAACTTCCACCTGTTCTCTCTCTCTCTCTTCTCTCTCTCTCTCTCTCTCTCTCTCTCTCTCTCTGTCTCTGTCTCTGTCTGTCTGTCTCTCTCTCCCTCTCCCTCTCTCTCTCTCCAGTCAAACTGAAAGGCTGCACATTCAAAACCAAACATGAACACTTTCTACCAATCAGGAGCATACTCAACAAAAAGAAATTGACAGAACAGAAAATCGCATGCAATTACTTGTATACAACAGCCAATTTTTGGAAACCAAAATGAATCACCCTGGTGGAGAGGGATGGTGTGCCCTCTTAAAACCCTGCAGTGGGGGGAGAGTAGTCATGTGACACAGTCCCCCTCTCAGGAAAACATCGTAAAAAATCGTAATGTACACAGAACACTGCACTCAAATCGGAAAACGGGGAAATCTACAATCAACTTTCACTTTTTTTCTTTTCCCATTTCTGTCCTCTTTATTTTCTTCTTTCCTTAGCTTTCTTATTTTGGTTTTGTTTCAAGCTTGCAGAGGAAAATATGATGTCAAGCTGAGGTTTGAAATCTGCTGTGCTGACTCAATTTCCAGGCACCTCTCAGTGGCCGTCAGTGAAGTCAGGACAGGAAGAACACAGAGATAATCATACAGCCAGAACTCATGATTCAGGTTCCTCCCTTCCAAAGGCTTGTTTTCTCAACACTTTTTGCTCTCTCATCAATCCACGCCCTCACAGTGTCCATATAACTAACTCCCCTATGAATTAGCCACCTGCCGACTGCCGGGTTGTGGTCCCCAGCCCTAACAGTATCCCGGGGAGCAACTCCGGTCAGGACACCATGAGGAAACCCCAACTGGAGAAGACGCTGCAATGCCAAGAAGCTGCACTCTCAGTCTTTTCTCTTGACATGCCAGCGACAACCGCTGCCACAAAACTTTCACGCTCAGACCTGCTGCCATTTTTTCATCTTTCAGTGAGTCCCGAATGTCTCCCATTAAATGTTTGAGTGAAATACGTTTCATGAAAGTAAAGCAGAATATGTCACCCAATATTTTTTTAGTAAGGTAAAATAAGGGTTGCTTATAGCCCAGCCGACCACGAAGGGCCTATCAGGGCTGTCACTACATTGAAATAAAACTCACAGGTCATTCATTCACACAACCCTTTAAAATACACCTTCTAGAAACACCCCAAAAAATTTCTTTTGGGCGTCATATACTGTACCATGTCAGACAATAGCATTCAAGGGCCAGTTAGTCTGCTCTGCCGGGCCGAAGATTTTGTGTGGCTAATGCAGTGATAAGACAGTCACGTGGTCCCCAACCCACTTCCGCCGTAGGGAGAAGCCAGTGTAAGTCTCCCATACGTCATTCTCTTTTCGGCCTGCCGTCCAAGCAAGAATAAGTCTTGTGCTCTGTCTCGCCTTCTCTTTGCCGTTGTGTTTAGATACCCTTTGTGTTTGCTTCTTTGCTTATTTGTTGTGGCTTGCGCGCTTCACCCTTTCATTCTTGAACGGTGGGGTTTTTGGGTTTGGTGTGCTTTATTCTTTGTTAAACCACGCCATCCTCGTCTTTGTCCCTTTGTCTCGGCACTCGCGACTTTGCATTCCGCTCTTTTCGATCTTCGAAAGTCGGAACTCCATCGCCGGTTTCCCCCTTTCTCCCCAGTTTGGCTTTTACGGCCCCTTGTTCAACGAATCTCGGCCCTTCTCCTTCCATTTGGACTCCCGATTCGCCTAACTTTACGTCGTCCACCGGCTTCCATTTCTTCGCCGGGTCGTTCCCCATTTGGTTTTCGACCGGCCAAAAACCGCGTAACTTACGATCGACCTGCCCGATCTCTCACTGACTTCTCGTGCCATTTAATACAATTTAAAGTGTCTCTCACGAGGTTGGTTGAGACTTTATACCCCTCAATCCAACCTCTTTGTCTCCCCTTTGCGATCTTTGCGTTCCGTGTTTGTTCCCCCCACCAGTGCCCAACATGGTGAAGGACACTAACGGCTCGAGGCGCCCACTCTTCGGCAGTCGCTCTCTACCCCGGGGGGCCGTGTGTCGATTCCACGGGAAACAAACCGCTCACGCACCGATGAGCGTACGGTCGGGTGTAGAGGAGGGTTCCTTTGCAGGGGACGCGCGACCATCATTCCGATCCCCCTCTACCCGCCCGGCGGATTACACGATCGTCGCGATCGAAGTCCACAGTCGTCCCAGTCGATGAAACAATCGGCAGTCATTGCCGACTGTTTTTTCATTTGCTTCCTTCCCCAAGCCCAAATCCTCCAAGGCAAGGCTCCCATGAAAGGACCTTCCCGTTCTAAATCTTCCCGTTCCTGAATGGTTCGCCGGTTCGACTTCGACCGCGTAAGGGAGACCTCTCCCATCATGCCGCGTTCGGCGATCATCGGCCCCAGGGGACCCTTGCGATACCCGGACCGGCACGGGTGGCGACTCGCGGACGGAATCACGCAGGGTCACCCGATCTATCGAGACTTGTGACGCTGCACCTCCACTAACTTTCACAAGTCTCAGGGAAACGCTCTCCCCAACCGGGTCCGGGTTCAGCCACGACCCGGCACGAGGAGCGTCAACACTCCGGTGGAGGGAATGTGGCCAGTCTTCGGTGGAACCCCCCCACTGCCCAATCCCGGGTCAGGTACCCCAGGAAATCGAGTAGCTCGTCTGCGACCTCCCCCCCGACGGTCGAACCACCCGATCGATCGTCTCAATCTCCCCTAGGGGTACAGGCGTTGGGGAGCCGACTTTTCCGCTCCCCTATTGGGCAACGTCCGCGGTCCCGTTCCTCAGGGGGGAGGATCGACCAGCGGGGCCAGGGGTAACCCTCGTCCCTTGAGTCTTACGCGTCGTCTCACCCAAACCCCCGTCGCTACCACACGGCCAGGAGGCTCGGCGATATTAACACTCCCGACCCCTTGCCACGCAAGGGGCGGTGCGGACCCCACCCGGGAGATGCAGGAGGCAGTGCTCTCCCGGGGTGCGAAAGGGTTACCCGGGTCCCCGAGGAGACTCTGCCTCTGGGCCCACAGCCCTCCTTTCTCCCCGGGGCCCGGTGGTTCTATTCCCCCGAGAGGAATCAGTGGCTTAGCTCTGACTCTTCCCTGACTCCATCTTTGGCCTCATGTGGCATCTGCCCCCAGAGCTGGATCGACCTGGGGGCCCATTCCTCTGGGCGCTGTCCGATTCGGCAGTCCTAGTTTTCACGCCGATTACGGAACCACCGGGGAGTCGCCCCTCGTTTTCACCTCTTCCCAACGAGTTCACGACTCCCACGCACCCTGACATGGCCCCTTCCGAAGGTGGACCTGAACTTCCCCTTCACGATCAGACTGACCCACAATTGGAGGAGGGTTTGAGGATTTCCTCCCCCAGTCTGGGGACCTTTCCATTTTGGAGAGCGGGCGCCCTGTTCTTCTTGTTAGGGAACCCCCTCCCTCTAACAACATCTTCGCCCTTTCCCCGTTTCACTGGGTCACCCCCTACCCAGCGATCACGGCCAAGGATACCCGCCCCCCAGACCATCACTCCTTTGTTGGGCAGATCGGCCTCGCTCGCCAGGGGTGCACATGCCGTTCCCCCACCGGGGACTGACTTCTTATCAGCCCCCAACGCGGCCCCAGTAGGAGTTTTCCTCAAGGAACCGCGTCGGCCCCTCATGTCTTTTCTCTCTTTTCTCCCAACCCGGCCACCAGGGAGATTCCCATTTCCCGGCTGACCTCAGGCTCACTCCCAACCGCCCCCCTCCCACATCCACCTCTCTTTCTATCAAAACCCTGACAGAGGGGACGAATCGCCAGGGCTGGCATTCTGCACACCAAGCGGGGAAATGCCTTCATTGACATGTTCCTACAGCGAGCGGAGGAACTCTGGCCAAATGAGGGAGGGCATTGTCTCAGGTTTTCAGACCCGGGCGACACTGAGGCAGGCCCAGCCGTTTGATGACCCCCTTATGCGTTTTCTTGTCAACAAGATAGCGCACCACCTTGGGGCTGCGGCGGACAGCGCACCCAGGAGTCACTTTAACTGCCTTCTGGCAGTGAGGACGCCCTGCTATACCAGGCCCTCTCTCCCCAGCGCTCAAGGCGGCCTTACGCTGCATTCCGGGTCAGGAGCAGTACTTTTCGGCGACTATTCCTCTGCGGTCATTTCCCATGCCGTCGAGGAGCGCAAACAGGCCGCTTCTTTTGCGACCACAAAACCCTCGTCAGCACCGCCCTTCTAGAACCTTCTTTCGTCAGGCCCTACCCCAGCCAGACCCAGCCCTACCCCAAGCGCGTCCCTCGAGGCCCGCCAAACCCCTACGCCCAAACCGAAAAAACCCCAAACAGAATTTTCGGTTCGGCCAACAGGCCCGGCCCCGGAGGTGACTAGCGGACCCCCCTTCCGAGGGGCGGGAAATGTCAGTCTTTCCAGACACACCTCGGGCCCCTCTGCCCCCCTGGCAGGCAGTCTGTCCCGGCACGCCCACCAGTGGCGGCGCATGGGGTCTCAACCCTGGGTGGTTTCTGTTCTGCAGGATGGGTTCCGTTTTCCCCTGGGCCACACGAACGCCCTCCCTCCTGTCCTCCCCTCCTCCTTCCCCCGGCGACCCACCTCCCGCCCAGGCGGAGGCCCTTCGCCTGGAAATCGAGGGCTTCTCCGGAAGGGGCCCCATCACCGAGGTACCACACCCCAACCCCCGGGGTTTTTTATCTCGCTCTTTGTAGTCCCAAAGGCCTCGGGCGGCTGGAGGCCCCATCCTCGCCCTTTCCCTCTCAACAGATTCCTCAGGACAACCAGATTCAAGATGGAGCCCCCGGGCCCCCAATCAGGACTCCATCCCCTTCTGGCTGGGCCACCTCGATAGATCTCAAAGATGCTTACTTCCAGCCCTCATCCACCCGTCCCCACAGACGATACCTTCGTTTCGTTCTGGCGGGGCCGGGTGTTTCAATTCAAGGCCCTCCCATTCGGACTCTCCCTGGCTTCCCTTCTCTTCACGAAGGTAGTAAAGGAGAGGGCCCTCCCTTGCCAGACAGGAGGACATTCGCCTCCTTGTCTACCTCGACGACGGGCTCGTCCTGGCCCCTCTCAGCCTACCCCAATCCCCACCCCCAAGCTACTTCATCTTTGTCCTCTCTGGGGTTCGTCACCAACCCTCAAAATGCGAGCTCTCCCCCAGTCAGCAATTCACCTTCCTGGGCATGAGCTTCGACACCACCTCCATGGTAGTCTCCCCGACCCCGGAGAGGTCCGCTCGCTAGTGGATCTCATTTCCCACCTTCGCCTCTCCCCCCTCACTTGGGCCCAAGGACACTTTCTCCCTCCTAGGGATGAGGAGTCCCTGTCTCCTCTAAATTCCCCTAGGCAGGGGTTTCCAAAGCGACAGCTTCAGAGGGAGTTCCGCCGTCGTTGGTCCCAGACCAACGGCAGCTGGAACCTACCCGTCCCCCTAGGGCCTTGGTTCGTTTGGGCCACGGAGGAGGGCTCAGCCCATACCCGGGCCCCCCGGAGTTCCCATCTCCCTCCCATCCCGGGCCCCGGGAAAATTTTCACAGACGCCTCCAATTCGGGCTGGGGGGCCATCTGGAGAGCAGTCACGCCTCGGGGGTTTGGGATCCTCTGACTGCTGTCTTCACATCAACATCTTGGAACTGGGGCGGTCAGACTCGCCCTCCTCCATTTCCAGTCCTAGTCCCCCACCGATTTGTTCTCCTTTTCACGGACAAACTTCGGTAGCTTGTTACATCAACAAAGGGGGGGGGCACACTCCATGGGCCTCCCCCTCCGTACAGAGGCCCTCCTCCGCTGGTGTCACACGCAGGGGGTCACCCTTCGCGCGAGACACATAGCGGGGACTCGCAACATCCTGGCAGACTCTCTCAGCCGATCCAAGTCTGTCCTCCACACGGATGGACCCACCCGGGCTTACCCTTTCAAACCGTGTGGGAACATTGGTTCAGACCAATGATCGACCTCTTTGCCACACGGTTCAACCATCGTCTGCCAGTGTATGTGTCCCCGGTCCCGGACCCCAGGCTTACGCCATCGACGCCCTGTCCCTTCCCTGGTCCGGCCTCATAGCTTACCCCTTCCCTCCCTTCCGATCCTCCACAAGGTGATCAGGAAGGCGAGACTCGAGAGCCCCAGGCTCATTCCCTAGCCCCATGGGGGCCCCACTCAGTCTGGTTCCCGGACCTCAAGTCCCTCACTCACGAACCCCCTCTCCAGTTGAACACGGGTTTGGGACATGGCTCAGGCAACCCCGTTCGGCCTCCCTCACGCCAATCCCAGGTTCTTCACCTCCACGCCTGGTTTCTGTGTCAGCCCGGCTGCGAACTTCCAAATCCCCCCCCGAACGGACAGGTCCCGTTCCGTCCTCAAACCTCTCCATCGCCGGGGCCTCTCAGGAACTCCGAGACCTAGCCATGTCCTCTCGCAGAGCTAGCACGGGCCCCTTTACGATTGCAGATGGAGGAAGGGTCTCAGGGTGCAAACCCAATTCTGTCCCTCACATTCGCCCCACAACATCCAAATAGGAAATTTCCTGTCCCAACTTAACCTCTTGCTAGCTCCATCAGGGGCTACGGGGTCGGCCATCTGCACGACCATCCTCCAAATGGCCGGACCTTCCTTTGAGAATGATTTCCTTCTCAGAGAGATCTCAGAGGGGCTTCTCTTCGTGAGGCCAATCCCTAGACGTTTTCCCCCTTTGGGACCTCTTCACTGTTCTTGACGTCCTCAATAAACCCCCTTTGGGAGCCTTTGCCCTCCATTCCTTTCGACTTCTGTCTATGAAGACTACCTTCCTCCTCGCCTCGCTTCCGCGAGACGGCGAGGCGAGATCCATTTCCCTTTGCGGGGACCCCAAAAGACATTGCCTTCCACAGAGACGGCTCCGTCTCTCTTAAGTTCCTTCCCGAGTTCCTAGCCAAGAACCAGGAACCGGCAGTCCCTCCCTTACCTCATCATCCGCCCGTGGCGGATACACTAGGGGGGCGACACCTCTTCGGACATGCCCTTTGCCCTTCTCGTGTCTAACACACTACTGGGAAAAGCTCGCGCCCCAGGCGCGTTTCACAAAGCTCTTCTCATTTCCATCAACCCAGTAACACGAAAGACATCTCAGCTGGCACTGTCTCTAGGTGGCTTCCAAGACGGTCCCGAACTGCCTATTCCCAGGCATCCGAGGATCTCCCGTCTCTTCCCCCCCGGGCCCATGAGGTCAGAGCGCTGGCCACTTCGGCAGCATTCCAGCACTCTGTTCCCCTGCGCCACCTCTGGAGGCAGCCTTCTGGCGGGTTTGGAGAATCCCTTCATAAAAATTTTTTTTGAGGGACATCCGCATGGGCCAGGGCTGATGGTTCTAATGGGATATCCTTTGTGGCGGCTTAAAGCATCCATATCGGGTAACCCCAGGAACCACTAGGGCACTCGCCCTCCTCCTTTTACTATGAATTCTGTATTGTCTGACATGGTACAGTATATGACCGCCAAAATGGGGAGTTTGTATTATACTCCCGGTTTGGCTAGTAAATTACCATGTCAGACTCTAATGCCCGCCCTACCTTCCCCGCTAGCGCCAGGTTCTGGGGTTACCTTGCGCGCAGGCCTCGATGAATGACGTATGGGAGACTTACACTGGCTTCTCCTACGGCGGAAGTTTGGGTTGGGCCCCCCACCCTGACTGTCTTATCACTGCCTTAGCCACACAAAAACTTCGGCCTGGCGAGCAGACTAACTGCCGTGAATGTATTGTCTGACATGGTAAGTATACTAGCCAAACAGGGGGTATAATACAAACTCCCCAATTTTAAATCTTCAACTGTAAAATCTCAGATCAGACGAAAAATGTTAATCTCTTTCAGAAATCCAAAGATCACATCAGGTGGGACATCTCTGAACAGGGTTTCATGGGGCTGCTGTAAAGTGTTTATGTCTCACATCATGCAAGTCCCAACACTCTAGAAGAACATGTTTCCCTGTGAGTTGTACTTGACATGGGAAAGCACCCTTTAAGTAAACTGCATTTCTACCAGGTGTGAACACAAAAAGCCCACCTGAAGTTTTTCAGTGAACTGCTTTCCACGAAGGTCTGGAAGCGCCGGTCGTTCCTTGGTATTGGTGGGCTTTTTTGGCCCACGCCCCGACGGACGATGAAGATGACAATGGACAATAATGATCACCAGGACGACGATAACTGATACGACGGCGGCTATGATCACCGTGGGGCGGTCCTGGGGAGCGGGCAGCTGAAACACATCAATGAACAGCTGAAGAAGAATCTGATTAAAAAAGATACTAAGGAAACATAGCATCTTAACTTTATATGCACCAATGAAACCTCCAAACTGCCAACTTTTAATGACATTGGAATAATATACAAACTTTTATAAGTGTAGAAATAATAAAGGTTTTTTTATTTATGCAGTTGTATATGTACTTTGTCAAATTTGCTGGTGCTTGTATGTTTTTACATTGGGTTTTTGGGAAAAGACAAAAATAAAAAGTAAAAAAAAACCCACACAAACTTTTTATGACTAATACATCCACATGGTTTCTTTTTTTTCTCATTAACCTTGTGATGTGTGTTCAGCCCAAACTGCATAACAACAACTTTTTTTTTCACCCTCCTCACCTGTCCTGATCTTGACGGAGTAGTCTGTCTCGGCGAAACCCCGCCTGAGTGAAGGCCCGCAGTTTGACGTAATAGTCGGTCCCTGCTTCAGCGGCCCGTTACAGAACTGCGACCCTTGCACTCTTCAGCCCACTGCGCTCCGACCTTGAAAAGCACCGAGTCCTGAACCCCCAGCGGCACGAATGGCTCTTGACGCTGATTTGCCAAAACAGTGAGTTGACCTGGAAGAGTGTGCTGCAGTTTTCTGTGGCCTGTTAGGGATAATTTGGGGAACTTCGTTAAAGAGCAGCTCTATTTGACAGAGCTTTAGCTGTTGTTTATTTGTTTTATATCTATTCTTGGGCAGAGCTTTAGTTGCTGTTTATTTGTTTGTCTTTCCAAACATAAGAAGAACAAGATGCAAGCATTTAAATGTACTCCCAATTTATTTCCCGAATAACGTCACAATCAAAGATGCATCATAATGTCTTTGACGTCACAATCAAACATTTCATCATAATGTATTTGTTGTACATGTCGAGACATTTTTCCATAAAGAAAAAAAACGTTCTGGGCCATTATAGCCGTTAGTAATGGCTATTCCGGTAAAATAAACATCGAACATCATCCGTGACCCATAATGAACATACCTACAAACTTTCAGAAAGATCAGCCCAGAAGTTTTGTCTGGAGCGGTGGAAGACATTTTTGACCACGGACAAACACACAGACAGACACCAGACAGCATTTCTTCGTTCCCATTGTAAAGTACTCCCTGTTCATAAGAACTGGAGTACAATAAAACACACAGAACCCTGGTTTGTCCTCTCAGCCCCTTTCCGGACCCCAAACCTTGCACATGGCTTTCACACTGTGTTGTAAAGTGATCACCCCACCCGCCCCCACCCTAATCAACAGCGGGCCAGCAACGCTCGTCAACAAAGGAATAACAGCTGAGTCACTCGACTGCCACATGGATGGAAAAAAAAGAGAAATTTCAGAGCAAAACCAATACACACCCCCAATTTCAGCACAAACACAAGGGGAAAAGAAAGGAAGCAAGAACAAAAAGATGACTCGGCTGAGAGAGAGAAAACCATTCCCAGGTGATGAGTCGCAAGAGTGATGAGAGTTACATTTTCCTGCATTGATGGGGAAGTTTGGGAACAGACCTTTCATTTTGTCTGGCCTGTGGAAGTCCAAAAGGTCGAAACACGTTTGCTTCTGTATTATATGCGTTTTTTCCAGTCTTCGGTGGTTTAGTGACCCAACATTTATTGCCTGCCTTGAAATCCCCTTGGCAATCCTCTCTCAACCTTCTTCAGCTTAACATTAACACATCTATGACTGACTGTGTACACGGAAAGAACCCACAAGTATAATCGTAGCAATCATTTTCAAGGCACAAAAAATCCTGTTTGCTTTAATTGTAGTCACTTTCGGTGGCAACTGAATTGCTTCCGTTATTATGAAGAGTACTGTTTCGAAATGTGAAGTTGAAAACGCAGTTTTTTGTGCGATTTTTAACTAAAAACAAATCGAAAATGCCCCAAGTTGGAGAAAAATTTTTTTTTTCATCTGCTATATCTTGACAAGCCTGCTGACAGAGATTCTGATGAGTCTTTTTTCACCCAAGAATGTGATAGTAGCAGTGAAACTGATGAAGATCATATAGAAACTGTGTCAGTGTTGGATTTTACTTTAGTACAACTGTACAGACTGACCTGGTAAGACCAGGGGTGTTCGACGCTCGTCTCGCACTGGAGATCAGGCAATCAAGTGATAAATACCACCACTAGACTCGGCAATCCGCTGTTCATGAAGTACACCACATGTGGTGTGGATTGCACTATATCTAGGGTTTGCCAGACAGGTTTGTTCTCGGCAGACCCTGGAGTAGGCAAGGTCAACGACAACGGCCTGCTCCTCTCGCAAGTGTGTGGAACACAGCCTCGCATCACCAACACCTTGTTCAGGTTGGCGGACAAGTTCAAGACCACCTGGATGCACCCGAGGTCGAAACACTGGCACATGATTGATTTCATCATCGTACGCCAACGCGACATCAAAAGGCGTCCGGTGACCCGCGTCATGAGAGGTGCTGAATGCTGGACTGACCACAGGCTGGTCAGGGCTGTAATGACCCTGACATTTCCACCGCCACACAGAAACCGACCAAAGACTGTCAGGGCCTCTACAATGTCGCCAGACTGAAAAGACCCGACCTGCCTCTCCCAGTTCCCAAAAACTACTTGAAGAAAAGCTCCAAGACGGTCTGGGCCCTGAAGATGGAACAGAAAAAATGGTCCTCTTTTAAGGACATGGTCGCTGAGACTGCAAAAGAGGTCCCCGGAGCAAAAACCAGAGCCCATGAAGACTGGTTTGACGGAACGATGAGAAGATCAAAGAAGCCTCCATGCGAAGAACAAGTCTTAATTTGAGTGGCAGAATGACCCATCGTCCGTCTCCAAAAAGCGAGAGATTCAAGACTCTCCAGACCAAAGTGCAGACCCACCTACATCTGATGCGGGACCAGTGGTGGCAGGACAAAGCGACAGAAGTCCAAGGCTTTCGCCGACTCTCACAACGCAAAGAAATTCTTTGGCTCGTTGAAGACAGTCTTCGGACCCTCAGGGATCAGGCTGCTCCGCTACTGTCCTCCGACGGCGCAACCCTGATCAAGGACCAAGAAGGACTAAGCAAGCGCTGGCAAGAACACTTTAGCAACCTGCTCAACAGGCCCTCGTCAGTCGACTCGGATGCCTTGAACAGATCCCTTTAGCAGCCGATACAAGGGCACACTTGCATTCCCCACCATTGCAGAGATCCCGAAAGCAATCCTCCAGACGAGCTCCGGTAGTAGCATCAGGAAAGGACAGAATACCTGCTGAGATCTACAAGGCGGCAGGCCCCAACGCCCCAAAAGCCTTTCACAAAGTCCTGCGGGGTATCTTGGGGAGGAGGAGAAGATGCCAGATGACTTCCGTGACGCCCTGATTTTCTCCCTCTACAAGAACAAGGGAAGCAAGCCGACTGTGGGAACTACAGAGGCATCTCGCTACTCTCCATTGCTGGAAAGATCTTTGCCAGAGCCATCCTCAACAGACTCATCACTGTTTCCGGCAGAACCTCCCCGAGGCGCAGTGCGGCTTCAGACCCGGCAGAAGCACTGTCGACATGATTTTTGCTGTCAGAAGCTTCAGGAGAAGTGTATCGAACAAAAAAATGCCCTATACTCTGTTTTTTATTGACTGACCAAAGGGCCTTTTAACGGTCAACAGGGAAGCTCTTTGGACAGTCCCCGAGCGCATTGGATGCCCGCCAAAATTTGTGAAAAAAGATCAAGCTCTTCCCTGATGGCATGACCGGCCCGGTCCTCTCAGTGGAAAACGT
Source organism: Conus ventricosus (assembly GCA_018398815.1). NCBI lineage: Eukaryota > Metazoa > Mollusca > Gastropoda > Neogastropoda > Conidae > Conus > Conus ventricosus. The sequence goes on along the minus strand of CM031607.1, from coordinate 85,881,185 downwards.
GACGGAAGCCTTCGAGTCAGCATTGGCGTGAGCAGGGCTGTGTTTTAGCTCCGGGCCTCTTCAATGTCTTCTTCACCTGCATGCTGTCCCCCGCTGTCCAAGACCTGGAGAAGGGAGTCTACTTCCGCTATCGTCTGGACGGGTCCCTCTTTGACCTTCATCGCCTCACTGCCAAGACAAAGAGCATCAAAGATCTCCTTCAAGAAGTCCTCTTTGCCCATGACTGCGCAATGGTGGCCCCTGCAGAATCCGATTGCAAACGATGCTTGACGCTTCTCCGATGCTTCAAAGCTCTTCGGCCTGACAATCAACCTCGGAAAGACTGAGGTGCTTCACCAACCCGCCCAAACACCAACCCCTCGGCACCCACCATCGTCATTGACGACTCCCAGCTTGCGGACGTTGAACATTTCAGATATCTAGGAAGTACCATCTCCTGTGATGGCTCCCCCCCCCCGGACAGGAAGTTTATGCCCGAGTCAGCAAGCAAGCCCAAACGCTGGGGAAAACTCCGCAACAGAGTGCTTAGTCAACACAACATTCGGCTGACTACAAAACTGGAGTTTACAACGCAGGGTCTTGCCCTCTCTTCCTCTATGGGTGCGAATCTTGGACACTGTACCGCAAAACACGTCAAGAAGTGGAGAACTTCCACATGCGAGCTCTTCGCTCCATACTCGGAATCCATTGGGAGGGGCAGTGTTTTCAACCTCGAGGTCCTGGACCGTGCTCACACTACAAGATCGAGTCCTGTCATCAAGGCCCAGCTTCGATGGGTGGGCATGTCATCCGTATGGAAAAGCACCGTATGCCAAGGCGACTGTGTACGGAGAGCTTCTGCATGGCAAGAGAAACCAAGGACGCCCAAAGAAACGGTACAAGGACTCGTCAAATCAAACCCCCAGTGGTGCGAACTCAAACCAAAAGAACTAGAGGAGTGCGCCAGGGACCGACTCTTTTGGCGGGCCACAATTCACAAAGCCGTACCAACTTCGAAAGTACTCGACGCCAAAAGCTGACTGCCGCCAGGGATCAACGTCACAGAGCAGCGCAGCAGTGATCACGACCCAAAGGACTTCCAGTGCCCCCACTGTTCCAGACTCTGCGCCTCCAGATTGGGGTGCAGGCCACCTCCGCGTACATCGATGAGCTGCAGAAACGCTAAAGTCATCTTCGGATCCGAAGGACTACCACACAGGGTTTGCCAGACAGGTTTGTTCACAACTACTGGTTTTCTTGAAGTTTCTTTGGGGCAGGCTCAGGCTGGCAGGAAGATCAGGCAAAGGCAGTGCCAGTCACAATGGATTTACTTGTCAGCACCACATTTTTTTTTTTTTTTTTTTTCAAATTAGCTAATGCCCTCACCTGATAGTGTGAATGGAGCTGTCGCGGTGAGCCACACTCCAGTGGGTAGATTTAGGGCCGAAGTGTCTGCCGACGGGGCGCTGGACACAATGACAACGTGGCCCGGATGGGGCCGTTGTCGTCGGAGAAGGCATTGCTGAGCTCCACCTTCAGCGAAAATCTCGGTGATCCACTGCCCCCTGGGAGGACCGGCTTGCTGTTCGCCGGCGTGTACCCCCAAATTGAATTTGGCACTGGAAAAAAAAAAAAAAAAACAACAACAATGGAGTCTTATTTCCTTTCCTGTTTCATTTGACAGCGCTTCGAAATAAGGTGAAACTTGACTTTCACAGATCTTTTCTTTTTCTTTTCTCGTGGCTCATCTTCCATGATGTCTCAGCAGCATCACATTCATACTCTTCAATCAGACTCCCCCTTTCAGTGTCAGCGCCGGCAGTTCACGCTGAGTAATCAACATCAGGCCGTTATCAGGCCACCCCACAGAGGGACACTGCCCGACACAGCTTTTGATGTGCTAGGGTGGCAGCACAACGCACCACCACTCCTAAGCCCCTCCCCTCTCCCCACCACACCCAAAGGCACAGTGCCAGCATAGCATGAGCGTGGGCCACCCTGACGACCCAAAGCAATGGCCACACAGTGAGTTGACCTGAGTGTGCTGCAGTTTGTGCTTTGAAAATTGAATTCGTACGAGCACTATTCTTGACAGAGCTTTACTGTTTTTTTGTTTTAATATTCTGACAAGCTTTAGTTGGTTTATTTGTTTGTCTTTCCAAACATAAGAAGAACAAGATGCAAAGCATATAAATGTACTCCCAATTATTTCCTGAATAACGTCACAATCAAAGATGCATCATAATGTCTTTGACGTCACAATCAAACATGCATCATAATGTATTTGTTGTACATGTCGAGACATATTCCATAAAGAAGAAAAAACGTTCTGGGCCATTATAGCCGTTAGTAATGGCTATTCCGGTAAAATAAAACATCGAACATCATCCGTGACCCATAATGAACATACCTACAAACTTTCAGAAAGATCAGCCCAGAAGTTTTGTCTGGAGCGAGTGGAAGACATTTTGACCACGGACAAACACACAGACAGACACACAGACAGCATTTCTTCGTTCCCATTGTAAAGTACTCCCTGTTCTATAAGAACTGGGAGTACAATAAAACACACAGAACCCTGGTTTGTCCTCTCAGCCCTTACCGGACCCAAGCCTGCAACATGGACTTTCACACTGTGTTGTCATGTGATCACTCCCACCAGCCACCACCCTAATCAACAGCGGGCCAGCAACGCTCGTCAACAAAGGAATAACAGCTGAGTCACTCGACTGCCACATGGATGGAAAAAAAAGAGAAATTTCAGAGCAAAACCAATACACACCACCAATTTCAGCACAAACACAAGGGGAAAAGAAAGGAAGCAAGAACAAAAAGATGACTCGGCTGAGAGAGAGAATCCATTCCCAGGTGATGAGTCGCAAGAGTGATGAGAGTTACATTTTCCTGCATTGATGGCAAGTTTGGGAACAGACCTTTCATTTTGTCTGGCCTGTGGAAGTCCAAAAGGTCGAAACACGTTGCTTCTGTATTATATGCGTTTTTTCCAGTCTTCGGTGGTTTAGTGACCCAACATTTATTGCCTGCCTTGAAATCCGCTTGGCAATCCCTCTCTCAACCTTCTTCAGCTTAACATTAACACATCTATGACTGACTGTGTACACGGACGAACTACAAGTATAATCGTAGCAATCATTTTCAAGGCACAAAACTCCTGTTTGCTTTAATTGTAGTCACTTTCGGTGGCAACTGAATTGCTTCCGTTATTATGAAGAGTACTGTTTCGAAATGTGAAGTTGAAAACGCAGTTTTTTGTGCGATTTTTAACTAAAAACAAATCGAAAATGCCCCAAGTTGGAGAAAAATTTTTTTTTTCATCTGCTATATCTTGACAAGCCTGCTGACAGAGATTCTGATGAGTCTTTTTTCACCCAAGAATGTGATAGTAGCAGTGAAACTGATGAAGATCATATAGAAACTGTGTCAGTGTTGGATTTTACTTTAGTACAACTGTACAGACTGACCGTGGTAAGACCAGGGGTGTTCGACGCTCGTCTCGCACTGGAGATCAGGCAATCAAGTGATAAATACCACCACTAGACTCGGCATCCGCTGTTCATGAAGTACACCACATGTGGTGTGGATTGCACTATATCTAGGGTTTGCCAGACAGGTTTGTTCTCGGCAGACATGGAGTAGGCAAGGTCAACGACAACGGCCTGCTCCTCCTCAGCAAGTGTGTGGAACACAGCCTCTGCATCACCAACACCTTGTTCAGGTTGGCGGACAAGTTCAAGACCACCTGGATGCACCCGAGGTCGAAACACTGGCACATGATTGATTTCATCATCGTACGCCAACGCGACATCAAGGACGTCCGGGTGACCCGCGTCATGAGAGGTGCTGAATGCTGGACTGACCACAGGCTGGTCAGGCTGTAATGACCCTGCACATACCACCGCCACACAGAAACCGACCAAAGACTGTCAGGGCCTCCTACAATGTCGCCAGACTGAAAGACCCGACCTGCCTCTCCCAGTTCCAACAACTACTTGAAGAAAAGCTCCAAGACGGTCTGACCCCTGAAGATGGAACAGAAAAATGGTCCTCTTTTAAGGACATGGTCGCTGAGACTGCAAAAGAGGTCCTCGGAGCAAAAACCAGAGCCCATGAAGACTGGTTTGACGAGAACGATGAGAAGATCAAAGAAGCCCTCCATGCGAAGAACAAGTCTTACATCGAGTGCAGAATGACCCATCGTCCGTCTCCAAACGCGAGAGATTCAAGACTCTCCAGACCAAAGTGCAGACCGACCTACATCTGATGCGGGACCAGTGGTGGCAGACAAAGCGACAGAAGTCCAAGGCTACGCCGACTCTCACAACGCAAAGAAATTCTTTGGCTCGTTGAAGACAGTCTTCGGACCCTCAGCATCAGGCTGCTCCCCGCTACTGTCCTCCGACGGCGCAACCCTGATCAAGGACCAAGAAGGACTAAGCAAGCGCTGGCAAGAACACTTCAGCAACCTGCTCAACAGGCCCTCGTCAGTCGACTCGGATGCCTTGAACCAGATCCCTCAGCAGCCGATACAAGACACACTTGCAGTACCCCCCACCATTGCAGAGATCCAGAAAGCAATCCTCCAGACGAGCTCCGGTAGAGCATCAGGAAAGGACAGAATACCTGCTGAGATCTACAAGGCGGCAGGCCCCAACGCCCTAAAAGCCTTTCACAATGTCCTGCGGAGTATCTGGGAGGAGGAGAAGATGCCAGATGACTTCCGTGACGCCCTGATTGTCTCCCTCTACAAGAACAAGGGAAGCAAAGCCGACTGTGGGAACTACAGAGGCATCTCGCTACTCTCCATTGCTGGAAAGATCTTTGCCAGAGCCATCCTCAACAGACTCATCACTGTTTCCGAGCAGAACCTCCCCGAGGCGCAGTGCGGCTTCAGACCCGGCAGAAGCACTGTCGACATGATTTTTGCTGTCAGACAGCTTCAGGAGAAGTGTATCGAACAAAACATGCCCCTATACTCTGTTTTCATTGACCTGACCAAGGCCTTTGACACGGTCAACAGGGAAGCTCTTTGGACAGTCCTCGAGCGCATTGGATGCCCGCCAAAGTTTGTGAAAATGATCAAGCTCTTCCATGATGGCATGACCGGCCAGGTCCTCTCCAGTGGAAACGTGACGGAAGCCTTCGAGATCAGCAATGGCGTGAAGCAGGGCTGTGTCTTAGCTCCGGTCCTCTTCAATGTCTTCTTCACCTGCATGCTGTCCCACGCTGTCCAAGACCTGGAGAAGGGAGTCTACTTCCGCTATCGTCTGGACGGCTCCCTCTTTGACCTTCATCGCCTCACTGCCAAGACAAAGAGCATCAAAGATCTCCTTCAAGAAGTCCTCTTTGCCGATGACTGCGCACTGGTGGCCCATGCAGAATCCGATCTGCAAACGATGCTTGACCGCTTCTCCGATGCTCAAAGCTCTTCGGCCTGACAATCAACCTCGGAAAGACTGAGGTGCTTCACCAACCCGCACCAAACACCAACCCCTCGGCACCCACCATCGTCATTGACGACTCCCAGCTTGCGGACGTTGAACATTTCAGATATCTAGGAAGTACCATCTCCTGTGATGGCTCCCTGGACAGGGAAGTTGATGCCCGAGTCAGCAAAGCAAGCCAAGCGCTGGGAAGACTCCGCAACAGAGTGCTTAGTCAACACAACATTCGGCTGACTACAAAACTGAGAGTTTACAACGCAGTGGTCTTGCCCTCTCTCCTCTATGGGTGCGAATCTTGGACACTGTACCGCAGACACGTCAAGAAGCTGGAGAACTTCCACATGCGAGCTCTTCGCTCCATACTCGGAATCCATTGGCAGGACAGTGTTTCCAACCTCGAGGTCCTGGACCGTGCTCACACTACAAGTATCGAGTCCATGCTCATCAAGGCCCAGCTTCGATGGGTGGGGCATGTCATCCGTATGGAAGAGCACCGTATGCCAAGGCGACTGCTGTACGGAGAGCTTCTGCATGGCAAGAGAAACCAAGGACGCCCAAAGAAACGGTACAAGGACTCGGTCAAATCAAACCTCCAGTGGTGCGAACTCAAACCAAAAGAACTAGAGGAGTGCGCCAGTGACCGACCTCTGTGGCGGGCCACAATTCACAAAGCCGCTACCAACTTCGAAAGTACTCGACGCCAAAAGCTGACTGCCGCCAGGGATCAACGTCACAGAGCAGCAGCAGCAGTGATCACGACAACGGACTTCCAGTGCCCCCACTGTTCCAGACTCTGCGCCTCCAGATTGGGGCTGCAGAGCCACCTCCGCGTACATCGATGAGCTGCAGAAACGCTAACGTCATCTTCGGATCCGAAGGACTACCACACAGGGTTTGCCAGACAGGTTTGTTCACAACTACTGGTTTTCTTGAAGTTTCTTTGGAGGCAGGCTCAGGCTGGCAGGAAGATCAGGCAAAGGCAGTGCCAGTCACAATGGATTTAACTTGTCAGCACCACATTTTTTTTTTTTTTTTTTTCAAATTAGCTAATGCCCTCACCTGATAAGTGTGAATGGAGCTGTCGCGGTGAGCCACACTCCAGCTGGGTAGATCAGGTGCCGAAGTGTCTGCCGACGGGTCGCTGGACACAATGACAACGTGGCCCGAGATGGGGCCGTTGTCGTCGGAGAAGGCATTGCTGAGCTCCACCATCAGCGAACTCTCGGTGATCACACTGCCCTCTGGGAGGACCGGCTTGCTGTTCGCCGGCGTGTACCCCAACTTGAATTTGGGCACTGGAAAAAAAAAAAAAAAACAACAACAACTGGAGTCTTATTTCCTTTCCTGTTTCATTTGACAGCGCTTCGAAATAAGGTGAAACTTGACTTTCACAGATCTTTTCTTTTTCTTTTCTCGCTGGCTCATCTTCCATGATGTCTCAGCAGCATCACATTCATACTCTTCAATCAGACTCCCCCATACAGTGTCAGCGCCGGCAGTTCACGCTGAGTAATCAACATCAGGCCGTCATCAGGCCACCCCACAGAGGAGACACTGCGCCGACACCAGCCTCTTTGATGCTGCTCAGTGGTGGCAGCACACACGCACCACCACCTCCTAAGCCCCCTCCCCTCTCTCCCCCAACCACACCAATGGCACAGTGCCAGCATGAGCATGAGCGTGGGGCCACCATGACGACACAGCAACAGTCATCATGAATTGCCAGCTTCAAAGCCTTTGACAAAACCGTCACAAGCCTGGCTATGGAGAGAAAATCAAAACTGAGGTCACCATGACAGCGGAGCACTTAGCGCATACATCATCATATTTTTAGCAATCTCATATGATTACCATTTGTTTGTTTTCGAAAGATGAAACTTCTGAGTTTACTAATTCCAAAGAGACATGTTTCTGTCAATAACCGAATGGTGTTGCAGTCATGCACACAGCACCAGACCCGAGTCAACATCAGCTCCGTTCTTTCTTTGCTTTAACCTTCACTGAATCAGAAAGAAATTTTCCACGAGAAACTACAATCAATCCACCAGACAAAAAGGGCAAACAAATGACAAGACAAAACACTGTTTCTGTTCATCCCTTTTGTCCAGCAGATTAATCATCACTTCTCCTTGAACATTTGTTTCAATTTCCGCCTGCAGTCACCTCACTTCGAACTTGTGAAGTTTCATTCACAGTGGGTGTGTACAAGTCGGACCTTTACGCATGAAGGAAAATTCCCAGCATGCCTTAGCAACAGGCAGCAGGGTATAGTAGGCTGCAGCGCGCGTGAACAGACACCGAGTACTTCCTGTCGGCAGGCTGTGGCGGGACAAAACGTCAAAAAGAGTTAACGGTGGCGGGACGAAACGTCAATAAGGGTTAACGGTGGCGGGACAAAACGTCAAAAAGAGTTAACGGTGGCGGGACGAAACATCAATAAGGGTTAACGGTGGCGGGACAAAACGTCAAAAAGAGTTAACGGTGGCAGGACGAAACGTCAATAAGGGTTAACGGTTTTCACTTTGTCCCATACAGAGACCTACGCATGCCCAGTCATCATCATCATTCGGAACGTACCGTCAGCCAACAAGGTCAGCGACTTCTCTGCTGCGGGACCCAGAGCCACAGTCATTGCTTGAACCTGCACACACAGGTATACACAGGTAACAGGCATGACATGAACAAAGAGCAGCAAGGACAGGTCTGCCACAGACTGCACATCCTGTTCAGGCTGCTCTCAGTGACCTTATCAGGACTCTGCAAACAATTAACAGCACAAACACAACTACTGCGGAACATTCGCTCCAAACATTTATGAGGACAAACACAACTTCTGCGGAACATTCACTCAAATTCTGCGGAACATTCACTCCAAACATTTATGAGGACAAACACAACTTCTGCGGAACATTCGCTCCAAACATTTATGAGGACAAACACAACTTCTGCGGAACATTCACTCCAAACATTTATGAGGACAAACACAACTACTGCGGAACATTCGCTCCAAACATTTATGAGGACAAACACAACTTCTACTGAACATTCGCTCCAAACATTTATGAGGACAAACTCAACCTTTATGGAACATTCGCTCCAAACATTTATGAGGACAAACTCAACCTCTATGGAACATATCACTCCAAACATTTATGAGGACAAACTCAACCTCTATGCAACATTCGCTCCAAACATTTATGAGGACAAACTCAACCTCTATGGAACATATCACTCCAAACATTTATGAGGACAAATTCAACCTCTATGGAACATATCACTCCAAACATTTATGAGGACAAATTCAACCTCTATGCAACATTCACTCCAAACATTTATGAGGACAAACTCAACCTCTATGGAACATTCACTCCAAACATTTATGAGGACAAACTCAACCTCCGTGAAGCAAACTGTTCCAGGGTGGTTGAGTGTCTTCATAAACATTTGTACAGTCCTGATAAGGTCCTTGAAGGGTTCCTGATCTTCTCCACCATTAAATGTGATGGGAACCCAGAACAAAACCACAGTTTAAAGTATCATCTGAAAACCCTGGAATCTAGTCGTATGCCGATTCTGGAGAGAAAACGCCCTTAATCTGGGCTGACCATGGGTGGCACAGATGGTTTCAAGCATTCCCCTCTTTTTCTCCTGTCCCCAGCTCTCACTTACCAAGAGCAGTTTGTGTGTGCATGTGTATGTGTGTTCTCTCTCCATGTTTCAAGGCAAAGTCTGAAGATACATCTCTCTCTCTCTCCCTCTCTTTCTGTCCTTCCTTTCCCACCTAATGTAATGTGTGTGTGTGTGTGTGTGTGTGTGTGTGTGTGTGTGTGTGTGTGTGTGTGTGTGTGTGTGTGTGTGTTCTACTCAACATCTGAGGACAAAGTCTAAAGAAACAAGTACATTTATCTCTCTCTCTCTCTCTCTCTCTCTCTCTCTCTCTCTCTCTCTCTCTTGCTCTCTCTCTCCTTTCTCTCTCTCTCTCTCTCTCTCTCTCTCTCTCTCTGTACAGCTTCCCCCCACCAACCTGACTGAGTGTTGTGTGTGTGTGTGTGTGTGTGTGTGTGTGTGTGTGTGTGTGTGTGTGTGCGTGCGTGCGTGAGCTACCTCAACATTTGAGCACAAAGTCTGACGGCACAGAGAGTGCACCCCAAACTTTCAGGTTCCAGATGTTTTTCTCTCTCCCCAGCGCTGCCCACCTTCACCCCCTCCCCCCAAAGCCTCTACTAGTTTCTTCCCTTGACTGAATGAACAAGAGAGGTCAGAGACACAGCAGGACGTCATGCCACCTGTGACCCACCTTGAAGGTGTAGGTGTAGCCCGCCTTCAGCGCCGTCAGTTTCAGCCTGGTGGTGTTGGGAGAGATGGCGTTCTGCTCGTCCATCACCTGTCGATGGATACAGAGACTGTTCAGGTGGCCTCCTGCCTCGATGGTCTACCTGCATTTTTTGTTCCTTCGGAGACCCGCCATTCTGGTCTTTAACACTTCATACCTTCGTCTGACTGTCCATGTGTTTTGTTCTTCTTCTTTCTCTCAGAAAAACTGGCATCCAAACCAGAAGTGTCATCAGAACATCAGACAGTACTGTTCACCTTCATTTGAATCTGCCTTCAGAACTGTGATACAGTAGACAGATACCCTTATCCACCACCCTCACCTCTTTATCCCCCCTCCTCCCCCTTCCCCCCCCCCCCCCCAAAAAAAAATAGATAAAAAAAAACTAGCAAATAATGAATCTAGGTTACTGTTTCTTAAAGATAAGGACCGAGTCCATGAAGGAAAGTCGTCAGCTGATCCAGCACAAGGTAAATACGTTCATATATGAGTTTATGTTGTGAATCTCATCCAAATAACGACTAACAGTTTTCCAAGATCTTTAAGGCATGCGAGTCAACAACAACCCTGTCACTGGAAAAAAAAAAAAAAACTTATAAGTAACTGTGACCAATTCATTTCTATCCACGCATCCACACACACACAGACAGGCAAACAATCGCCTGCACAGCACAATTACACATCCTCCTAAGCAGCCCAGAGCCGTGTACCTGATCGCCCGTGCTGTGGACCCCCGTGTACAGCAAGCGGTAGGAGCGGAGCACTCCGTTCAGGGGCATGGGCGGTCCCCACGACAGCTCCACCATCCTCAGCCCGTCATTCACCGCCGTCAAGTCCCGCACCACGCTCGGCGCTGTCAGGGACAACACAACATCAAACATCAAAACTCTCTCCAGCTGAAAACAAGAAAAAGACCTCCTCAGTCTTACTGTCAGAGCAGGGAACGACACAGGGTGCTGGGAAGAGAACGCCCCGGCAGAAGTCGGCACAAGCACACTTCCCCGTGAAAGACTAGTGAAAAGTCTTGTTCGTTCTGCCTTCAAATGCTGCACAACAGCCTCCCCGTTTTTTCATGAAGAGAAAGTGGACGTGCATGGGGGATAGTCGAATTTCATGCAGTTCTAATCTAAGTCAACAATGTTCCTGCCAATTTACTTTACCCATGCTGTATGCATGTTCAGCTGATATGGAATCATGCGCACATTGGACAAACAACGCTCCATGCTGATGTTAGTGTGTGAGCACACATGTCATCTGGAACTCCTGGACATGAACGGACAGAAGAAACTGCAGGATGGAGTGGCTGGCTAGTCTGAACCTGTTCAACGCTCGGCAGTTGGTGAATTCTGCCGTGATCATGTTCAGACCTCAGGGCGACATTTTTCTGTCTCTGATTCTGACCAGGACAAGTTACCCTGTGAAGAGGCCCATCAGTGACAAATCAGATCAAACAGAGCAATGTGTGTATCACCAGGTTACCCTGTGAAAAGGCCGGTCAGTGACAAATCAGATCAAACAGAGCAATGTGTGTATCACCAGGTTACCCTGTGAAAAGGCCTGTCAGTGACAAATCAGATCAAACAGAGCAATGTGCGTATCACCAGGTTACCCTGTGAAGAGGCCCATCAGTGACAAATCAGATCAAACAGAGCAATGTGTGTATCACCAGGTTACCCTGTGAAGAGGCCCATCAGTGACAAATCAGATCAAACAGAGCAATGTGTGTATCACCAGGTTACCCTGTGAAGAGGCCTCAGTGACAAATCAGATCATACCAAGACAGGCAATGTGTGTATCACCAGGTTACCCTGTGAAGAGGCCTGTCAGTGACAAATCAGATCAAACAGAGCAATGTGGTGTATCACCAGGTTACACTGTGAAAAGGCCTGTCAGTGACAAATCAGATCAAACAAAGCAATGTGCGTATCACCAGGTTACCCTGTGAAGAGGCCCATCAGTGACAAATCAGATCAAACAGAGCAATGTGTGTATCACCAGGTTACCCTGTGAAGAGGCCCATCAGTGACAAATCAGATCAAACAGAGCAATGTGTGTATCGCCAGGTGCATGATCTGCTGTCAGGTTTTAGTATCCAGCATCAGCACAAAGCATCGTGCATCCTACGTACACATGAACCCTGGGCAGAAGCTGAACCTGTACACAGGGAGTGCCATGCATTGACATCATCCCCGCAGACGGAATGTGGCTACCACAACAGTGGGATTAAAAACATTCGCGTACAAAATCCTCTCATCAGCAAAGAACTTCTCAGGTCTACCCAGGGATAAGAGAAAGAAAGATACAGGCAAATGCACTCGTAGAACGTGTTTGGAAAACACACGAACTGAAAATATAACTCACCACCATTTTTTTTTCTTTTCAAGGCATATGACAGTGTTTGTGTGCTGGTGAGGCTCTCTCATCAATTTAACTGGTTATTTGTTGGAAAACAATTCACAATGTTTGCTGTATCTAAGTTCGTTAACATCCCACCTATCCTGCTGGATAACGTTTTTGTACGTCTCTACCTCCCCCTTGTACATAATGTATTTTACTTGTCTGTTCGCCAATGCTATGTACTCCCCTGACATGCACGCTCTTCGATATAAACGTAATTTACATACTTTACTGAGCGATATACTTATTGTATACCACATTGTATCCATGCAAAAGAATAGCAATATGCATAACTATTTTACTGAATGAAACCTTACGTACATGTATAAGCAATGTTTGGTCAACATCTTGTCACAGCTGGGTGGACAGGAGGTGGGCAGGGAGGGACGAAAGGCGGATCAAGGTGGCAGGTGGGTGGACAGGAGGTGGGCAGGGAGGGACGAAAGGCGGATCAAGGTGGCAGGTGGGTGGACAGGAGGTGGGCAGGGAGGGACGAAAGGCGGATCAAGGTGGCAGGTGGGTGGACAGGAGGTGGGCAGGGAGGGACGAAAGGCGGATCAAGGTGGCAGGTGGGTGGACAGGAGGTGGGCAGGGAGGGACGAAAGGCGGATCAAGGTGGCAGGTGGGTGGACAGGAGGTGGGCAGGGAGGGACGAAAGGCGGATCAAGGTGGCAGGTGGGTGGACAGGAGGTGGGCAGGGAGGGGACGAAAGGCGGATCAAGGTGGCAGGTGGGTGGACAGGAGGTGGGCAGGGAGGGACGAAAGGCGGATCAAGGTGGCAGGTGGGTGGACAGGAGGTGGGCAGGGAGGGACGAAAGGCGGATCAAGGTGGCAGGTGGGTGTTTGTATGTAGAAGGGTAGGTGGGGAGGAGATTGGGGGTTTTCCTTCTTTCTCTGCATTTTATTCTTCACTGTGACAATTATTGCAGAAAATAAAAATGTTGTTTGTTTTTTAAAAGGGGGGGAGGGGGGGGGGGTGAAATATCTCACCTGCTTCTGCTGTCTGCACAGAATAGGAGGTTTCCACCATCTTGTCCGACACGTCAGGCCCCCCAGCCACCGTCTTCACCACGATGGTGTATGGCGTGTAGGGCAGCAGGTTGTCGATGGTCGTGCTGTTCTGGTTGGACGGCACGCCTACGTCATCCAAGCAAGACGCACCGCTGGGTGTGCGGCAGCTGACGACGTACATGGTGGCGCTGCCTTCCAGGCTGGTGAACCCCACGACGATTTCCTCCGACTTGTTTGTAAACTTGACCTTGACATTGTTAGGACCTGGACAAACAGCAGGTCATCTGTAAAAATGTTCACTCTGTTGGTTTATCTTTTCTTATTGTTGTTGAATGTGTGTGTGTGTTGTGTGTGTGTGTGTGTGTGTGTGACAGTGTGTGCGACAGTGTGTGTGCGAATGTGTGCGAGTGCGTGTGTGTGTGTGTGTGTGTGTGTTGTGAGTGAGTGAGTGAGTGAGTGAGTGAGTGAATGAGTGTGTGCGTGCGTGCGTGCGTGCGTGCGTGCGTGCGTGTGTATGCAAGTGTGTGTGTGCAAGTGTGTCAGTGTGTTTGTGAGAGAGACACAGAGAACAATGTGTGTGTGTGTGTGTGTGTGTGTGTGTGTGTGTGTGTGTGTGTGTGTGCATGCATGCATGCATGTATGTGTGCATGTATGCATGCACATGTGCATCTGCATGCAAGCATGAACGTGCATGCATACGTGTTTGCATGTACGAACGCATGCACACATATTTGCACAAGTGTGTAAAAGCGAGAGAAAACCTCAAGCAATACAAATCAGCTTACATCATTAAGGCCAGGGATAAAATACATCAAGTATCTCACACACATTCAGGTCACTTCACAGTAGATCCCCTTCACACGCAAGGTCACAGCAGTCAGCTCACCCGTCAGAATGTTCTTCGTCACGGGGTCGCTCTCCACCCCCGCGCTGATAGTGACGGCCTCCACAGTGTACACCTGACCCCCCTGCAGCCCCGTGAAGTGGACCTGCCGGTCGCCGCCGTCCCTGCTCTTCACCACCGGCGCCTGGTCGGCCACGCCCACCAGGGTGAAGCGAAACGAGTCGAACACGTCGCTGGCCGTCACATCGTAGCGGAAGGTCAGCTGCGAGCTCGACGTCTCCTCAGTGACCTCTATGATGCTGGTGTGGATCAGCGGCTCTGTAAAGTGCGTTTGCCAGGTACAGTTGATGAAAAACAATGAGAAAGAAAGAAAGAAAAATCACTCCATCTAAAAGAAACAAATAATTCTTTCATAGAGAGACAAATATTTGTACTATAGCAGAACTTCTTACCACACAAGTCCACCACACAACAACAAAAAACAACACAACTTACTGGCAGTGACAGTGAGCGTCGCCTTTTCCGACATGACCCCTTGCGACATGGCCATGACCTCCACAGTATAGGTCACACCAGCTGTCAAGGGTGTCAACTCCCTCTCATAATCGTCCATGTCTGCAGCCACAGGCACCTCAAAGCCTTCCGCAGGATTCTGCAAATCTGTGTAGGTGAAGGCCCACTGCTCGACGTAGGTGGCCAGAGGATCATGGGTCCACTGAAGCGTGACGCTGCTGATCGTCGTCGCAGCGCTGTTTACCGTCACGCTGGGAGGTAAGGGGGCTGAAATGAAGAAGTGAAGATCAGTTGTGTTACTGAGAAAATAACTCAATCAATTATCTAATGAATTAATCAGGCAGTCAATCAAGTATGAAATGGTAGGTGAATTTGTGATACGCTGAAGCACTTCTTACATCAACAGTAAGTTGAAAAAGAAAAAAACAAACAAAAACAAAAAACCCAAAGGTTTGGCAGCAGAGATGAAGGGACAATGATAGGGAGAGGGAGGGGGAGGTAGTAAGAGAGGAGAAGGGTGTGGGGGGGAGATGAAAGAAAGGAACTGGAGGAATGATGGGGAAGGTGCATTCTTTTTTTAAAAAAACAAGAAGTCATAGAATGAATTTTCCAACTAAAACAATTCTTACGACGCACTTACCCATCAAAACTGACCATTCAAAATTCAACCAAAGGAAGACGGCCATGTAAGGGAGATCACTCTGCGGACTGGGGAACTAAATCATGTGGTATACGGACTTAGCCCCCTTTTCTCTGGGCGTCCTACTCATCAAGGGCAGTAATTTATATGGACAGGTCAAATGCGAGGAAAACCAAAACTTCACAGCAAGGAAACATGCTAATTGCAACTGAACACGGAGAGGTTGGAATAAGCAGCCATAGAAATGGTAACAGTAATGTTGCTTATAGCCCAGCCGACCGCAAAGGGCTATATCAGGGCTGTCACCATGTTGAAGTCAACTGACAAGTTATATTTCAAAAACTGAAGAAGAAAAAAAAAACCCTCACTCACTCACACAACCCCTTTAAATACATCTTCCAAAAATCTTTCTTCTGTAAAATCTAAGTTCAGATGAAAAATGTTAATCTCCCTCAGAAACCCGAAGATCACATCTGGTGGGACATCTCTGAACAAGGTTGCCATGGAGTCTGCAGGTTAACTGTTTGTGCCTCACATCGTGCAAGTCCCAACACTCTCAAAGAACATGTTTCACTGTGAGTGGTACATGACATGGAATGCACCACGGAGCTCCTTCACCTTTAAAAGATACGAAAGGGTGTAAAAGGAGTTGCCTGTATGCAAACGGCACAAGACTGTTTGGTTTTTACGGCCGCCCCTGGAACATGCTAAAAGTTCTTTCAGGGTTGGACGGATTTTGTACAGTTTGTTATCCGTCTGCAAGGTCCATTACTCTCGCCAGAGATCTTTAACATACGCCTGCGTTTTGGGTTTTCAGATCAGCGTGAGGAATAGACAATTTGCTCAACTCTTTCTTTGTGGCACTCTTGGCAAGCTGATCAACCACCTCATTTCCTCGAATGC
>CM031607.1:85830103-85860103 GCA_018398815.1 Conus ventricosus | reverse complement strand
GGAAAAAAAGAATAAATACTTTCTTGAGATATTCCATATAGAAGGAAGACTGTTTTGGGCCGAAATAGCCATTAGTAATGGCGATTCTGGTAAAATAAAACATCAGGCATCATCCATGACCCATAACGAACATACCTACAAATTTTCAGAAAGATCGGCCCTGAAATTTTGTCTGGAGCGAGTGAAGCACATTTTGACCACGGACAGACACACAGACAGACAGACACACAGACAGCATTTCTTCGTTCCCACTGTAAAGTACTCCCTGTTCTATAAGAACTGGGAGTACAAAAAAGAGCAATGGACTGAGAACAGTGCCACATGGACAGCGAAACCGTTTCCACAGACCCCGGCCTCTGCACACCACCGACAGAACCAAAGGAACCTGGTGAACTGCTCTTCAGTGCCACACCCCCATGATCCTTCACAGGCTTAGAGGAAGAGGGGCTAGGTAAGGGGGAGGAGGGGAGGGGAGGGGAGGAAAGAGACAGAGAGAGAGAGAGAGAGAGAGAGAGAGAGAGAGAGAGAGAGAGGGGGGTGGAGGCACAAAAAGGAGAAATACGGCGCTCCACAGCTTTCATACAAAGTCATTCATCCTCACCCTCCCTCTCTCTCTCTCTCTCACCTCCCTCCCCCCCCCCCCCCCCCCCCCCCCAGTCACTCCAACCCCTCCCCCTCCTCCCCAAATACCATCCGCTCTTCCCTCACCACCCTCCCTCTCCTTCACCCTCTCTCTCCCCACCGCCCCTATGTTACATGTAAGTACTTACGCATTAACCAGCAGAACCGACACCTGGGAGTGGGGCGGATTGACTCCCAACTGGAACATTCTGAATCGGCCCGACACCGGTGCCGTCCAGTTCACCGTGATGGAACTGGACGTCGCGTCCACCTTCTGCAGAGCGGCCACCGACTCTGGGTCTGAAACAATGGTGGGGGGTGGAGGGGTGGTGGGAGAGGGGAAGAGATCTTCATCAAAATGCAATTCTTTTTCATCTCCTGGCAATGACAATAGGTAAATCCAGATAGAAATCAAACAGATTTGTTGCTGAAGCATTGAAAAAAACTCTAAATCAGTTTGATTTTCTTTGTAATACCAGTGTTATATTCTCTACAATTTTTTTTTTATGTAGAAAGTCATATAAAAATCAGAGGTGGGAATGAGAAAAAGTGAAAAAGGAGGAAAATTTTTGCGGGGGTCTGGGGCCGCTGAAGGCCCCCAGTGGGGTCCAGGGGCAACGCCCCTGGTGGGGGTCTGGGGGCGAAGCCCCCTGAAGCTGAAGGATTTTTGTCATTTAACATTGAAAAAATCATAATCTGTGACACCAAATGATCAAGATCAAAAGTGTGCATGTGTGAGCGTTTGAATCATGTGTGTCACTCTGTGCAACTGTGTGTGTGCATGTGTGTGTGTCAAATCATGAAACAAAATACCTCTCCCACTAAACAATCTAAATCTGCATGGAAATGAGAGAGAGAGAGAGAGAGAGAGAGAGAGAGAGAGAGAGAGAGAGAGAGAGAGAGAGAGAGAATGACGTCACTCACCGATGTTCCAAATGATCCAAGCGTCACATTCGTAAGGCGATCTTTCACTCTGACGCGGTGTTTATCAACAAGAAGATGGTTCTTCAGCGCTGATTTCCCCTTTGAACCATACTTAATAGTGTCGTTGCACCATGTGCACACTGCTAAGCCAGGTCGGTCAGTTTTTTTTAATAGAATCCCCCAGTCGAAGTTGCACATCACGGCTGACAGAAGCTATAACGATCTTTGTGTTCACAACTTCATCCAGCCATTTCCAATTCCACTTATTTTTCACTGAGGAATCAATGGAACTTGCCAACACTTTTTCATTTTCATTTAACGTGCGAAACATTTTCGCCTGTCACAAGTCAAAAACTTATGAAAAAAAAAATGGCGGCGAATAAGGTCTGCGGATTATTTCCCTTTGGTTGATAGATTCGGTTAACCGCGTCGTACGTTGTTCTTGTACTTGTCTCGGGAGGGCTCATGTTAAACGGAAATGACCGAACGAATCAGTAGGTAGGTTGCTCGACGAGTCATTCGCTGACGTAGTTTCACCCCCTCGCCCTCGCATTACGGCCATGCGAGCGTAGGATTTCGCCTAAGGCGGAAGAGCTCTGATAAATGTTACACCCCCCCCCCCCCCCCCCCCCTAAATTTCTCAACGGATTTGTATCGATCTCAAAAATGACCTCTGAGGCCTCCAAAAAGGCGGAATTCCGCCGAAAGGCGGAAGATTCCCACGTCTGAAAAATCACAAATTCATTTGGCTTTTTTTGTCCCTAAAATGCTTAGACAAAACTGTGAAGATTGTCCGTTGCATGCAGAACACAAAAGATCTCACAAAACGGAAAACAAATGGAAAACAGACTTTCAAAAAAAATTCTCATGTCAATGTCAATGTCATCTGCATCATGTTCACTTCAATCAGAAATGAATTTCAAAAGTCCCATGGTAAGTGATTATTCAATTGACAAAATCCGTAAGTTTGTATAGATTAATTACGATCACAATATTTCACTGGGTGGAAAAGTCTTCTTAAATATATGAAAGTATACAGCTCAAGCTTTTCAAATCACTCATATTAATCAATTTTCAAGCAAAAACAGAACCGAATGTATGTATTAAAAACAAACAAACAAAAAACTTAACAAAAATCCACGCTACAAAACAAGCCAAGAAGTAAACCAGTGCTGTATGCATCATATCCATACACGGTCACGTGCATCACTGTATTACAATGATGTGGCGCAAATGCAGACATGCGGATTCATCCATGTAACACACACTGGTTATAAATTCTAAAACAACAACCATCATGATATGTGATGCTATGTGTCGAGTCAGAAGCCAACTCCAACTGAATTAGTCATGGGTGTGGTTACAGCCAAGCAAACTGACCAACAAGTCCATGCAGGTAATGAAACATTTGTGATTATGCTCTGTTAACGTGCCCCTCCACCACTCCTTTTACCCGTCCTCTTCTAATTTCATTCTCAAATCCCTATCCCTTCAATCTGAAGTGCCAGAGTCAACGACAGTGTCTAACACACACACACACGCACACACACACACACACACACACACACACACACGTACACATGACATCCAAGACTCCCAATGAAAGGAGTTCAACACACGCAGTTGCATGTTCTCTGCAAAAAGAAATGAAACATGCATTTAAAACATGATGAAAATAATCCTACCCACCCCTCAAACCCGACCCCTTTCAAACAAAAGAAACCAGCAAAATGAACAAGAAAAAGAAATCGAAACACAAATTACCAGCAAAGATGAAAGAAAATCCTACCCGCCACCAAAAACAGTTCTGGACATCAATGAAACAGGAGCCACATAAAAAATAAAAATAAAAAAGGGTAAGATCCATAAACTTCTGTACACCGACAGCAAAACAAATCCCAAGCATTAAAACACACATGAACATTTATCTTCATCTTAACAACAACAACAAACCAGAAAGGGAGAACACCTGAAGAGATCTGTACCATCAAATCCAAATGTCAACCCAACACCTAACAACACCACGTCCAACAACACGTAAGCAAACCTTCACCCACAAGGGAAAAAAAACGGCTCGGAACTGGAAGCTGTCAAAACCCCCTCCAAACACAAATGAGACACAGTCAGCCGTGACAGAATACCAGCCACCCTCCTTCACTTTAACATCCGCTCCGTCCTGCACTGGACACGGCCAAAGACTGCAGGGTACCGCAATGATTGTTACTGAACCAGGCGGCAAGAGCCACCGTGGACACCTCATTCACCAGAAGCTGTTTGCCGTTTTAAACGCCCACCGATGTCCACCGATATTAGAAGCTACTGCTGCACAGCCGCCAACCTTTGGAAGGAGAAAACACGTCATTTCTGTTTGGCAGGCCTGTCGGTTGGCCCAGTGGGTATGGCAGAGTTCTACTCATCTTAGCTTCCTGGGTTCCATTCCCACTTAAAACCACCAGCCTGGAAGAGATTTTCTTTTAGAGCCCGCATTTGTGATGACTCCCAACTCCCCCTCCTAAATACTTCTGATGAGACTTTGAATTAAAATCCCTTGCATGAACATGTGGATTTAACACAAATCTTGTTTCCCTTTTGGGGAAAGGGGGGGGGGGGGGCAGGGGAAGGGATGCAACTTAATCATGATCTGAGGAAGGAGACACGCTCTTTCCCTGAACCCTCTTCACAGCGGGGTCATTTCCTTTCCACCCTTCTTCTTCATTCCTCAGCTGAAACAACTAGGTCCAGCTTCAGTGAGATGTTCACCGTGTGCCACCTGTGTGGATGGCATCTACACCATGACTCCAATGGTGTGCTTTCTTTGCCTTTTTTGTTTCATTTGTGTCTTCTCTCTCCCATGATGGCAAACAATGGTGTACTCTTCTACAATGGAGTAATGGCACTTATCGAGAGAGCAGGGTTTTTTTTTATCTAACATAAAAATCAGAGAGCAGGGTTTTTTTTTTATCTAACATAAAAATCAGAGTGTCGCTATTCCACCAAGAATACAGTATTGCCATGAAACACATGAATCAGCAACAATCCATGGCTGAGTCTTCATCTTTTTTTCTGTTTCACAGCATCCCCCCCCCCCCCCCCCTCATGTAAACTGCAAAACTATATCAAAATTGTTGGCAGCCACGCAGGGGGATTTAAAAGCATTAAAAAAAAAATTTAAAAAAAAAACTGGGGAAATGAAGAGGGAAATAAAAGCCACAACAACAAAAAAACCAAAACCACACTCTCCACCTCAGAATCACGACAAAGGGTAAATCACCACCATTTTTCAAAACATAAATTAGAATACATATGTATATCAGGAGATCCAATGAAACCGGAAGAACCACAAAAACCAAAAACAAACAGAAAGATGGACCGGCGTAGCCACACACATGTGGAGAAATTGAAGGCGGTGGGTTCGCTGAACAACAGCCTCCCGTCCACGTGGCGACTGAAGACATACAGCGTGACCGAATAGTTGCTGTCCGGGTCCAGACCCTCCAGCCTCACACTGAGCGGGGCAGCGGGCAGCTCCTCCCCGCTTTTGTTCAAGAAAGGGAAATCATAGGCAAAGCCGTCATAGACGGAGCCGGTGGGGGTGTCCCAGGAAATGACGACAAAGTCTATGCCCTTCTTGGACACGCGCACGTGCAACAGGGCAAAGGTGCTGTAAAATAAAAAAAATGCAGTGCAAAGTGCTTACATATACAGACGGTCGTGCAAGTGCCAAGTGCATGATGGGATGTGCAGGGTTTCTCTCCGTGACAGGGCGTGGGTGATTTTTTTTTACTGAGAGCAGCATTGGGAAACCTGGTTCTACTGTGCTGACCTGGTGCAGCTCTTTTCGTTGGTCTTCTCTGGTCTCAAATTAAGCTTTTGTAAGGTTCTACTGTCTGTCCTCTCTCTTACGCACACACACACACACACGCGCACGCGGGCACATGCGCACACAAACACACACGTGCAAACACACACACGCGCGCGCACACACACATGCATGCGCGCACATACACACACACACACACACACACACATGCACATGTACACACACACACACACACACACACACACACAAACACACACAAAAACTCTCACACAACACACACACACAAGACGCCCAAGTAAAAATGTGCACATACCCACACTTAAGTGAAAAAGGCAACCACGAAAAAAAGCTGGAAACTCCTTTTTTATGCTGGAGAGCCTCCAGCAATCTGTTACACAAACACACACACACAGAGACTCACACACACACACACACACACACACACACACACACACACACACACACACAGAGAGAGAGACACACACACACACAGACTCACACACACACACACACACACAGACTCAACACACACACACACACACACACACACACGTACACACACACTACCTTCTACTACTACCACCTCTAGAATGTGCCCACGGCCAACCAAGAATCCACCATCCTAACTCACATGTCGTATTCTGCTCTGTCACCGCCACACTGGATTCTGTCCCCTTGTTAGCCACCACGCTGACGTTGTACGTCTCACCAGGTTGAGCTTCCGTGAAAGAGTAGTTGAGCTCCCTGACAACCAGCACCGTGGGAACCTCGGCCCCGTGCGAAGCGATGACGGTGACGGTGTAGTTGTCGACGCCTCCTCGATCTGGGGCCTCCCACGTGATGCTGAGCTCTTCGGACGTGACGACCTCCACGTCGAGGTTCTGCGGAGGTCGAGGTTCTGGAACAGACATTCCACGCTGGTAAACACGCCAGGCTGGGTGAACTGTTCAGGTGTAGAGCTCACCTCAGAAAACGGCGATGCTGGACAGCTCACCTTGATGACAGTAGAGATACTTACCTAACAGGTTGGACAGCTGATCTAAGTAAATTATAGAGAGGGATAGCTAACCTGAATCATGCTGTTGGATAGTTAGCCTAGGTAAACTGTATAGCTGGATAGTTGTCCCAAATTATGTTGTTGGAACGTGAACCTAGGTAAATGGTGGAGTTGGGGTAGCTGAACCAGGTGAGCTGTACATTTGGTTTGCTAACCTTAGTAAACTGTGCAACTGCATTACTGACCCAGGTAGACTGTGAAGCTGGATAGCATACCTAGGTAAACAGTGCAGTGAGAAAGCTAAACAGATGAACTGCCACATGCAGCTGTGTGAACACACACACACATACTTAACACACCACACACATTTAACACACAAACACAAACTTCATGCACACATGTAAGTGTCACCGATCGGCGGTACTGAATCAGCCGTCCATGTGGTTGGAGTAATGGTAGCTCAGAAATAGAGAGCGTGTGCGTGTGCATATGTGTATATGTGTGTGTGCAAGCGTGCGTGTGTAAGATTGGGGTTTTGGTTAAGGTGGGTGGTTAGGCTAGGTAGGGGGCTGGGGAAATAAGACATACAATATTCTTGAATTCCAGTCTTCATTATGGAAGGAGTGGAAGCGGGAGGTTGGTTTCGTTTCCGACTGTTACCCTTTTGTTACTTTGGTTCTACACCAGAGAAGGCGGGGCAGGATATCGGCTGTTGTTGGTGTTGTCAAGTCTGTGAGTTGTTGTGGTAAATGTAAATTGTCGTGTTGTTGCACGAGCAACAACTAGTCCGTTGGTCGGGCGTGTCAGCTCTGCGGAGGGATACGCTGCTCTGACCAATCGCGGTTTTGTGTTATGAGTAGAGTTCGCTTGATTCCGACCAGGGCGGAATGCGCTGGGGTAGCTTCACTTCGGTCCCTGGTGTTCGTCGGAGTGGACGTACTCCTTGTAGGTGCGGCAACAGCGCCGTTAGTTTTTGAGGAATGACTTCGAGTCATAGTTAGTGCCAGGTCCTCGTCGGGTTTGGGTGCCCTTGGCCTGTGCCGAGTCGGTGTCGTCTTTGTTGGCAGCCACTTCAGCCAGTTGCAGAACTGGTGTGGTTGAACGTCTGTTTGTCCAGGTTGGTGATTTGTTAGGTTCATGGTGGTGGTGTTCGTCATGTTGTCTTGTATTATGGCGAGTTGTACTGTAGTTGTCTCATGTTATGTTTAGTTGTATTATGTTTGTTGCGTATACTGGTTGTCTGGTATGATGTCGTCTTGGTTCTGTGATTGAAACTTCTTGTCAGCTGGTTTGTGTTGTTACCTCTTTTCTGTATATTCTGTAAGTAGTGTACATAGTGATTCCTGAGTTCGATTGTCATGTGACAGTTTGGCTAGACAATGTGGGTTCGATACAATAACCATTGAGGGACGGTGATGTAGATATTGGTTGTGATTAGTTCATGTTAATTTCAGGGGGGTCAGTAAGAAGGTAATACGAGGTTGCATTTTTGTTGAGGATCATAGTATGAGTCAGGTGCAGATGTGTCTGTGTGAATCGTAAAGTGATTGTGCTCAATTTCAGCTGTAAATAGTAGTAGTTCGTTGAAATTGATTAATGATTTCAGAGTTGACCTGCACAGCATTGGAATCGGTTAACTGTGCAGTAGGGCCAAGGCTGATTTGTGGTCGAGTGGTTTATACTGGAGTACGGTCGTGACCATTCAGCTTATATTGGTGTCTTTTCACTTTCGTTACGAGTCTTGGTTCTCGACGCGGGTGTCGTGCGCGTGCGGACTGTATCTGTGACGTAAGAGATAAGATAATGTTGCTTATAGCCCAGCCGACCGCAAAGGGCCATATCAGGGCTGTCACCACGTTAAAATCAACTCACCAGTCATAAAAAAAAAAAATAAAAAAAATAAAAAATAAAAAATAAAAACCACTTTCATACATCTCATTAAATGACATCGTCTACAAACGCACCAGAAACTTTGTTAAAAATCTTTCTTCCGTAAAATCTTAAATCAGATGAAAAATATTAATCTCTCTCAAAAACTCAAGGATCACATCAGGCGGGACATCCCTGAACAGGATCTTCAGGGACTCCGCTGTAAAATGTTTGTATCTCACATCGTGCAAGTCCCAACACTCTAAAAGAACATGTTTCATTGTGAGTGGCGCATGACATGGAATGCACCACGGAGCTTCTTCACTCTTTAAAAGGTAAGCATGGTAAAATACGAATGGCCGGTGTGCAGCCGGGCACAGAACCGTTTCCTCTTTACGACCTCCCGACGTGGATGGGAGGAAGTCCTTAAGGTTTGGACGGATCTGAAAGAGTTTGTTACTCGTCTGTGTGTTCCAATCCTCCTGCCAGAGGTCTCTCACATAATCGTTAACTTTGGGTTTCACATCTGAACAGGGGATATAAATGTTGGACAGTTTTCTCTCTTGTGGCGTTCTTGGCTAAACGATCAACCATTTCGTTCCCACCGATGCCAACATGACCAGAACCCAAGCAAGAGTAATTGTTGTAACCGTCCGCTTTCAACTTGCTAAAAGTTCAAAGAAATGCAAAAGTTCTGGATGCTGAAGGTTGCGGCCAGCTATGGCTTCCAAAGCTGACAGCGAATCCGACAGAACCAGAAAGTCCCTCTTTGAAGAATGTGAGATTATCTTCAAAGCCAGTACCAGAGCAGTAAGTTCAGCAGAATAGACAGAAGCATCGAATGGATATGTTCCAACAGTATCTGAGAAGGAGCCCCAGGGCAGTAGGCTGCACAGGCCACTCCCTCCTCAGACTTGGAACCGTCAGTGAAAACTTTTTGATAGGATGGGAATTTCGAACAGAGGTCAGCATACAATGCCTTGTACGCCAGAGAGCTGGTAGACTCTTGCGAAAAGCTGCAAGATCGAAACGAATCTCTGGTGTGAAAAAGGTCCACGGAGGTTGATCCGGAAACTTGGAAAAATCGGAAACTACTCCCAGGTTTAGACCTGCATTCCGCACGTGAGGCTGCATACGAAGACCAAACGGCGGAATACATTTAGGGTTGTTTTCAAACTTACTTTGGAATGGAGGGTCAAAGACACAGTCATAGGCAGGATTCTGCGGTTCTGAGAACAGTCGGATATAATAATTTAAAGACAGTTTCAGCCTGCGGTTGGACAATGAAGGTTCGCCCGCCTCTGCGTACAGGCTGTACACAGGGGTGGTGCGGAACGCTCCAAGACAGAGACGAAGCCCTTGATGGTGGATAGGGTCCAAGAGTTTGAGGTAAGAGGGTCTTGCAGAGCCGTAGACAGCACAACCGTAGTCCAGTTTGGAACGGACCAAGGCTCTGTAGAGGTGCAGCAAAGTTTTCTTATCAGCGCCCCAGTCAGTGTGCGCTACGACCCGCAGAATATTCAGAGCTTTCTGGCAAGAAGTTTTGAGGTTTTGATGTGGCTGAGAAAGTTCAGTTTCTGGTCAAAAATGACCCCCAGAAATTTGGCCTCTTTAACAGCTGGAATGGAAGATTTCCCTACTTGAAGTTCAGGATCTGGGAAAAACTGACGGAAATTATGGAAGTGAATACACTGCGTCTTTGTTGGAGAAAAGGTGAAACCGTTTTCATCCGCCCATCGATGGATTTTATCTACGCAAAGCTGGAGCCTGCGCTGGACACTCGGGTACAGGCTTCCAGTTGCGTAGACAGCGAAATCATCCACAAACAATGAGCAGTCTGAACCCTGCTGAACTGATTTCACAATGTTGTTGATTTTAATACTAAAGAGGGCAGGAGACAGTATGCTCCCCTGGGAACACCCAACTCCTGCCGTGGACATCAGAGAGAGTGGTGCCAACCCGGACCTGAAACTGTCGTTCTGCCAAAAAATTTTGAATAAAAAGCGGAAGATGACCTCGAAAACCCAGATCGTGGAGATCATGAAGTATCCCCGACTTCCAGGTGGTATCGTAGGCCTTCTCCAAATCAAAGAAAATTGCCACTGCATGCTGTTTGTTCAGAAAGGCGTTCCTAAGTGTAGATTCCAGACGAATCAAATGGTCAACAGTAGTCCGATGTTTGCGGAAACCACACTGTTCTTTCGCCAAAAGGCCATCGGTTTCCAGTTTCCACATGAGCCTAGCATTGACCATTTTTTCCATCAATTTACAGACACAGCTGGTCAAAGCTATGGGACGGTAATTAGATGGATTAGAAAGATCTTTTCCGGGTTTGGGGATGGGAATAATGAGGGCTTTCCGCCAAGAGGGTGGAAAGCAACCTGTAGTCCACACATGGTTGTATACCTGTAACAGGATGTTCAGACCTTCTTGCGGAAGATGTTTCAATAGTTGATAATGAATGTCATCTATACCTGGAGAGGAATCGCTGCAAGAAAGTAAGGCAGATTTCAGCTCGTTTAACGTGAAGGGAAGATTGTAGTCTTCCGTGTTGTCGGATGAAAAGTTGCAGGGTGATTTTTCTTTAAGGGCTTTGTTTTTGACAAAAGTGGCTGATTTGTTAGAAGAGGAGGAATTCTTTTCAATGGTTGAAGCAAGCAGATTAGCAACTGTTTTTTTTGTTTGTTATTAAAGAGTCCGAAAACTTGAGATGGTTCACAGTGGACAGGTGTTCTTCCCTTTGATTTTCTTAATGATGTTCCACACTTTTTTCTTGGAAGTTTTCGATGTCAGCCTGGAGCAGAAACTTCTCCAGGACCGACGTTTACTGATTTTAAAAGTGTGTCTCGATTTGGCACGGAGTTTTTTGATGGGCTCGAGCGTTGGGACCCGAAGGTCGATGGTATACCTGACGCTGAGCCCGTTTTCGGACTTTGGAAATTTGTTGGCAATCTGAATCAAACCAGGTGTTTTTTGGCATTTGAAGTTTGTCGGAAAACACTGGAATACAGGCTTTAGCACATTTAATCATAGTATTAGTCAGAGATTCTGCTGGGTCCGGACTCTGAAGAAAATCAGTGTCCTGGAACTCCTTAGAAACAGTGGCTGCAAATAGATCCCAGTTTGCTTTCTTATAATTTAGATGCTGAGAGACAGAGACGTGTTCAGTTAATACAGGTTGTAGAAGGACAGGAAATGGTCACTTCCGTGCAGATCGTCATGGACAGACCACTCATAGTCCAGGACCAGCGAGGGGTCACAGACCGACAAATCTAAACACGAAAGTGAACCTGTGGAAGAGTGGAGGTAAGTTGCAGATCCGTCGTTCAGACAACACAAATCCAAGTCTGAAAGGACATCCTCAATCAGCAGACCTCTGGGTGACGTACCGGCACTACCCCAAAGAGGATTGTGACCGTTAAAGTCACCCAACAGCAAAAAAGGTCGAGGAAGTTCTCCTATCAGACTGACAAGGTCCTGACGACAAACCGGGACAGAAGGTGGGAGATAAAGAGAACAGATTGTCACAGTCTTGTGGAGGGTGACTCTCGCAGCTACAGCCTGAAGGGAGGTAGACAGAGCGACAGGACTATACAGCAGAGTTTTGTGTATGAGAAGGGCAACACCGCCCGACAGTCCTAACGTAGATGGTTGTGCAGGTTTTGAAAGAATATTAAAGCCAGAAAGAGTAAAGGTCTTCTGGCTTTGAATTTGAGTTTCCTGAAGAGCCACAACGGAAGGTTTTAGAGATTGACACAGAAGCTGCAGCTCCTCAAAGTTTGAATTTAGACCACGGATATTCCAATGGAATATTGTACTATCCATGGTGCAGAGGCGAAAAGGAGAGAAATCAGGTCATCTCCTCTTCAACGTCCGCTTCCAATGGAGTGAATTTATTTTGCAATTTGACTGGACTATGTGGTCTTCAGACCTGCTGGCAGACTTGCCAACAGGTGAGGGTGGTCTGGATTTGGGAGACGGTGGAGGCTTCTTTCTCATCTCCACCATTTCCACACTGGGTTGAACTCCCTTGCCCGCACGGGCACTGGACAGAGGAGTTTGAGGTCGGGTGCTGGTTTTTTAATCTGCCCAGCAGCAGATGTTGTAGACTGCTGGGCATCTGAGGGTGGCGGATTTTTTGCCTCCACCAGGGGCATTCAATTTGGGTTGGAAGGTGGTGGACTTGCTACCACCAGAACTGACAGATCTTACTTGCAATGTCTTCGAAAACATGAATTCATCAGTCTGGCAGCAGACTGACCGAGTAGGAACTATGGGAGCTTTCTTGACAGCCGAAGCATAGGAAGAAGCTGTCGGCGTCTGACTGCCCACAACCTGTTTCCGGGCTTCAAAAAACGAGATCTTCTTTTCCGTTTTGACGCGCTGAATGGCAGATTCTTGAATCCAAAGAGGACAGTTTCGTGAAGAGGAGGGATGGTCGCCACCGCAGTTAGCACAATGGGCCGGATCTTTGCACGCCCATCATGGGTTGCCTTGCAGCAAATACCACACACCTCCTTCCCAGAACAGCGGTCCCTGACATGGCCAAACCTCTGGCACCTGAAGCACCTCAACGGGGACGGCACGTACAGCTGAACATGAACATTAAGGTAGCCGACTTTGATGACCGGAGGCAGCACAGGGTTGCAGAAGGTCAAAAAGAGGGTGTTGGTGGCCACTCTCTCTGAACCTTTCTTTATCGTCACCCTGCGCACCTCCGTCACACCCTGGGACGCCAGCTCCGTCTTAATTTCTGCCTCTGAAACACCAGATAAATCCCGGCAACGAATCACGCCTTTTGATGAATTTAATTGTTTGTGGGGAGTTACCCTGATCTCCCTGTCCACAAGTTTTGTTGCTTTCTGCAGCTGTTCAGATTGTTTTTGTGATTTGCTTTGAATGAAAATGAGCCATTCCTCAACCTCTTGATGGACCGAGGGTCACCTGCTATACCTTGAAAACCCTT
The DNA here is from genome assembly GCA_018398815.1 of Conus ventricosus. Lineage (NCBI taxonomy): Eukaryota > Metazoa > Mollusca > Gastropoda > Neogastropoda > Conidae > Conus > Conus ventricosus. The sequence continues at coordinate 85,846,906 of CM031607.1, read as the reverse complement.
TTGAATAGCAAACGGGCTCAGAGCTGAAAGGGGTCTTTCCTGCTCCGTCCCCTCCATCACGAGCCAGGAAGCCCAAAAACCTGTCTTCTGTCGAACTTCGGTATCGGAGTCACTATCTGTTTGACAATCCCCTGAAATAGGGATGCTGCCTTCCTCTTCCTTTTGGGGGGAATGTTTTTTAAAGAAGTCATATTTAGTTTATTGTGATTCATCTCCCCCTTACCCACCCACTTTGGAGTCCAACTAAGGGCCAGGGCCAAAGAAACCAATGTCTTGACCCCTTCCAGGCTTCGGGAGATATACGACAAACAGAACACTACTACCCCTATCCCCCCTGATCATGCTCAACTCCCGGGGACAGAGAGCTGAGCACTGCAGGGTTCACTTGGCCAGCAGGGGAACTGCCTGTCTTTACCCAGCCCCAAGAAGGGGAGCCGATTAGTACACCCGGGCCAAAGTGTACTCCCTGTCTAGGAGAGGTCCGAGCCAAAGTGATGTGTTGAGAGCGCTGGCTCTCTCAACCACCAGGATCTCATTCCCCTCCGACACAGGTCGCACCGCACGGCAAACGCGGCGGATCTTAAGGAGACCACAGAGAGAAAAGGAGTGTGTAAAAGAAGACTTGAAGGGGAGACGAAGATAGAAAAGGGCCAAATAAGGGAGGCAGAAAACAAGAAAAGGAGAAAGGCGGGTTACTCTTAGTCAGGATCCTCACCCTTAGCCTATCTGACATGGAAGCCCTACCAGGGGCATCAACTTCTTACCACGTTTCGCTTAGGCCATACAGCATCTTCACCTCTCAGGCCTACAAGCAGTGTGAAAAAACCAGCCTATCTCCCAAGTATTGATGCCCCCGTCAGCATAGCCTAAAGGATCACTGGACCACGCAAACCCTCCGACCACGACAAGGTCGCAACCCCCCGGAGGGTATCTGTGACGTACATATTTGGTACAGGACAGTGAGTCCATATGGTTGGAGGTTGTTTTTTTTAAAAAGTAAATGACAGTCGTCACACATGCAGGGATGTACGTGTTTGTGACAGAATAGGGTTGGAGAAGGATATCTTAGGTTGTAGGGAGACAGTCCCATTATGAATTTTAGTAGTCGGAAAGAAGGGTAAGGTAAAGTTTAAGGCGGGTAGCTCAGCAGTTGATAGGATAAAAACGGAGGGTGTGCAGCATGTAATATTGTATGAAGTATGGTTTGTGTTGGCATAACAAGGATTAACCACTGGGTTATCTGACAAGAATGACATGAGAGTGGGTGCTGGATGGAAATTTTGGCGAACAAATCATGTTGTGTTGATATATGATTATAATTGACAGTGCAAAGAGGGGTAAGAATGTGAAGGATTGTGGCTGCGAGCCGATTCTCTTGTATGAATATGCTAGAACTGTGAACCATTAAAAATTGATAAGTTTTTTTTGTTCTTTTGTTGTTGTTGTTTTTTTGAGAGATGTGTATTACTACTGATTACTGTGTGGAAACATTTCCTTGTGAGATTGCCCATTTCCTAGTTTATTTAGTATTTCCTAAGGGGATCATGGAGTCCGTGTTGGAGTGCTTAGATTGGTTTTATTTCTCTGAGAATTGGGTGTGATTCATAATTTCATATGTAATAGCGTAGATTGGCTCAGAGAGAATATTGTTTTACTGCTGTTGTAAGGGTTGGCAGGGAATGGATCTGATAACCCCAAAGTAACGGGTTGGGGGGGGGGGGGGGGGTGTACTTGAAATTCAAGGGGTCACTCTCATGCCCGAGTGGGAAGTAGGAAAGGGGAGATGAAGGATTAAAGCTTTACCAAGTAGCCTATGAGCCTTGATGACTCGGGTAGTAGCAACATTACAGTAGTGGCCTACAGTTGTGTCAGCAGATATCCTGTTCCGTCCTGAGACTGGGGCCAGACCACTGCAGTTTACTGCCGCGTGCCGGCAGGTGAGCGGCGGCTTTCTGTACCCGCTGTTTTCCCGGGAGAGGGAGACCATCCAGGCCGTCTGCCGTCTGTGAGGCAGCTCTCCTCCTGCTACCGGGGTTCTTCCGGGAGTTCTCCAGCCACCTGTTACTTTTCCCTGGTCAGGTGTCCTGTGAGAGGGCGCTGCACCAGGCCTTCCCTCACCCTCAGTGTCCGGCGGGGCCTTCAGAGGAGGAGGCGTCGAGCCCCGGATCCGTCGAGAGGGCGTCTGGTGTGTGTGTGCGTTGGGTGTCGCACTCATCGCAGGGAGGAGTCAGTCTGCGAGGAGCCACGGTCAGTGCCGGGGTGCAGAATCTTCCGGGGAGGTGTCAGCCTGCGAGGGGCCACGTACAGCGCCGAGGACTGGAGCTCGCCGGGATGGGTTGTCCCATGGTTGTGGTAGAAAGGGTGTAGCGTTAGGCAGTAGAGTTAAGGGTGTTAGCTACTGCCTCCTTTTGGGACGTAGTGGCCAGCACGGTGTAGGGTACTTGTCGTTGCCTCCCTTAGGGACGCAGTGACCGGTGCGGTAGTGGTCCCGGGTCAAAAGAGAAGGGTGGGTTCTGGGGAGAGGTGTGGGTGGTAGTAGTTTAAAGATTAGAGTCCCTTGGGTTGATCCTTGTCCCTAGTAATCAGCCACCACGTGTGCGGGCTATTTCTGCGTCCCTAGGTCGCAGTGATATACCGCAACTGGTGCTTTAGCATAGGTTAAGGTTCTCAGGGTCGTAGCAGGGTAGTGTGGGTCAGTGAAGAAGTGGGATACCGGTTTGTGGTTGTGGATGGACGTGAGTGGTGGCGCCATAGTGTGTGTGTGTGAAATAAAGAAGTGCGCATGATTGTAAAGCTGTGTTAGTGTGCTGTGTTGTCTGCTCTAGTGTGTAATAGGCGTGGGTAGGGGTGGTAGGGCCGTCCGGCTTAGCGACCGTGACAGTAAGCATGCATACACACACACACACACACACACACACACACACACACACACACACACACTCACACACACACACACACACTCACACCTGACACACTCACACCTGACACACAAATACAAACTTCACACACACACACACACACACACACACACACACACACACACACTCACATCTGACACGCAAACACAAACTTCACACACACACACACACACACACACACACACACACAAATACACACACACACACACACACACACACACACACACACAAATACACACACACATACACACACACACACACACACACACACACACACACACACACACACACACACACACATACTGGTGTACAGCATCAGCAGCAGTCGCTGACTGCTCTGCTCCCCGCTCATGGTGTAGGCCTCCAGCGTGTGCATGGTGCCCGGTGTCAGGTTCTGGAACTCCACCACGCCTTGATCGTCTGCCATCAACCTGGTGCATGAGGAAAGGACAACACACAGCTGATGGTCAGAATCAGATCAGAAGACAGAGGCAAAAGGGACACAAAGCACTTAGTCAGAATCAGATCAGAAGACAGAGGCAAAATGGACATGAAGCCGATGGTCAGAATCAGATCAGAAGACAGAGGCAAAATGGACATGAAGCCGATGGTCAGAATCAGATCAGAAGACAGAGGCAAAAGGGACACAAAGCACTAAGTCAGAATCAGATCAGAAGACAGGGGCAAAAGGGACACAAAGCACTTAGTCAGAATGAGATCAGAAGACAAGAGGCAAAAGGGACACAAAGCACTTAGTAGTCAGAATCAGATCAGAAGACAGGGGCAAAAGGGACACAAAGCACTTAGTCAGAATGAGATCAGAAGACAAGAGGCAAAGGGGACACAAAGCACTTAGTCAGAATCAGATCAGAAGACAGAGGCAAAAGGGACACAAAGCAGTTGGTCAGAATCAGATCAGAAGACAGGCAAAAGGGACACAAAGCAGATGGTCAGAATGAGATAGAAGACAGAGACAAAAGGGACACAAAGCAGATGGTCAGAATGAGATAGAAGACAGAGGCAAAAAGGGACACAAAGCAGATGGTCAGAATGGCTTAGACAGATCAGAAGACAGCGGCACATATGTTGATCACAAGATCCGCACACAAAAACATCCTATGCCCACATCCAATTCCAAAAAGTAACCATTTGAAAGCACTTCAGTTCATTCTAGAGAAATATATATCTATATATATATATTTGTCATGAGTTGGTACTGTGCACAATACGCAAATTATGTGTTCTACCCATCCTCCACCCCATCCTCAGCCCCCCCCCCCACCCCCCACCCCGTGCTCCTCCCCACCCCCTGCATGGCAACCTTAACTTTTAACCCACCCACCCATCCCTTTTCGATAATCTAGCATCTGTTTGGACAGAAAAAAAGGAATTTTTGTTCAAAAATTGGTTTTCACTCTGAACACTACTGCTCTCTCCCATCTCCCTGCCCATTCAAAGACAGGGGAGGAAACTGCAGACACAACTCACACACACACAGAGGTCCTGTACATACTCAGGTGAGATCAACGGCAAGGCTGAGGGAATATCGAGGGCATATGGTGAATGAGGAACAGGATTTAGCTCCCTTTTCCTCTCTCTCTCTCTCTCTCTCTCTCTCGGGCATATGGTGAATGAGGAACAGGATTTAGCTCCCTTCTCCTTCTCTCTCTCTCTCTCTCTCTCTCTCTCTCTCTCTCTCTTTGTAGCTGTTGCTGTTTGGAAGTTCATGTAGGGCACTTGTCATAAGATTAAGATGTTTGTTTGGACAGGCAAGAATTGCTAAAAAAAAAACCCACTTATTTCAGTAGGAAAATTCCTTTTTTTCCGGGGTCCAGTTTGTTATGGAAGACTATTAACAACCTTTTTTTTCTCATTAAACGATTTTGGTTCTGCTAATCACTGGTGTCGGTTCTTTAAAAACACTTTTTGCATGCAAAATATTGTGTACACTGAGAAATGCAACATATTCAACAATTATATATAGTTATACAATATTCAATATACACTTGATATACTTGGTTCAGAATGTTTTGGCCCATATAAAATGAACATCAATTCAATGCCTTGACCCAAAAAAAAAAAAATCTGATAATGTTGATCCACTACAGGATTTGAGCCACTACTCTTTCTCCACCAAGCTAAGGGTAGCACATGTACGCGCATCTGCATAAAAAGAATGCCCGAGCCGCCTTCCTCTTGACAGTGCACTTCTCTCCTTCAATTCACACTTCTTCTTTTTTCTCTCCAACCACACAATCAAACCATTTTCTCTGTTTGATCTGAATATCCGAAGGAAGGGCACAGAAGCAGAAGCCATGGCCACTTACTGAGTGCCGTTCTCCTCCAACCTGGCCTGGATGGAGTCATAAACTCCGGCAGGGTTCAGTCCCCCTGACAGCGTGACCCGGATGCTTTCCTCCCCTGGCTCCACCGTCAGCAGCTGGGGCACCTCAGGTTCTGTCGACAGGCAGGGGCAAGGGTCACGGACAACAGACAGCAGTGACGCGCGTGATTGCTTCTGCATGCATGGATGTGTTCACGCATGTGGGTGCATATACACACAGAACTGTAAGTATCGGTCTTAACATCAGCATCCAAACCAACGACGATCTTATGAACAACATTCGCATTCACCAGCACAGACACATGCTGGTAAGTGCGTGCGCCAGCGCACGCGCACACACACACACACACACACACACACGCACACACTGTATGTACCCACACATTCATGCACATGCATGCTTGCACATGAACACACTCGCACATACACACTGACAAACATACATACTACATGCTCATACAGAGACACACAGACACAGACACACACATGCACGCGCGCACACACACCTCTCTCTCTCTCTCTCCTCTCTCTCTCTCTCTCTCTCTCTCTCTCTCTCTCTCTCTCTCTATCTGTAACACATACACCCATCACAATAGAGTCTGTCCAGTGTGTGCTTTGTTCCTCTGACAGTCTGCACATTTCAGCCTGGACTTTCATTCACCATGGATGCACTCCAATTCCCTCTGTGGAACACACAACGTACAAACAACAGGGAAGAGGTGGTTTTTTTCTGCAGAGTTCGTCACACAGTTCTCCCAAGCGATCCAGTCCCCATCTTTCAGCATCAATACATACATACACACATCCATCAGTTAATACCTACCACAAATTTCGATATAAAAGAGGTGCAGTTCAGGCCTCAGTTTCCATGCACTATGATTCAGGTTGTATGGTGAGACAGGTCCCATCCTCACATCTTTTCCACATTAGTTACCTCCATTAACTCCAGTTTTTGAGATTTTTGCATTTTGCATGAATTTTTCGGAATTTTTCGTAACATTCTGCGCATTATTTCTAAAATAATAATATTTTTGTGATGAATGTGTCTATTTGGTTTTTTTTTAGGCGATACATTGCTTCAGATATCAAAAATGTTGTTTAAAATACTATAATTCCAGGAAGAAAACCGTCGATCATCGGCGATCGAAATCCAAGGGAAACAACTGAAGAGAGTTAATCCATCCCCATCCCCATCCCATCTCCACGCCCCTTCCTTCCTTTCCTCTCCGTGTGAAACTGAGGTGGCCAATGATGCTGGACCTTAAAGATCTACTGCACTGCACTTCACTGTACTGTATTGTACTGTACTGTAATTGTACTGCATTGTACTACACTGTACTGTACTGTATTGTAATTGTACTGCATTGTACTACACTGTCCTTTACTGTACTGTATTGTACTGTAATGTAATTGTACTGCATTGTACTACACTGTACTTTACTGTACTGTACTGTAATTGTACTGCACTGTACTTTACTGTACTGTAATTGTACTGCATTGTACTTTACTGTACTGTACTGTAATTGTACTCCATTGTACTACACTGTACTTTACTGTACTTCACTGTACTGTACTGTAATTGTACTGCATTGTACTACACTGTACTGTACTGTACTGTAATTGTACTGCGTTGTACTACACTGTACTTTACTGTACTGCACTGTAATTGTACTGCGTTGTACTATACTGTACTTTACTGTACTGTAACGTAATTGTACTGCATTGTACTCCATTGTACTACACTGTACTTTTATTGTACATCCTCTGTCCCCTCACCTGTGCGCAGTGACGTGTTGACCACAGCGCTGCTGACGTTGTTCGACATCACCACCACCACTGCCGTGTACTCCGCCCCAGGGTCAAGGTCGCCCACGATCAGGCTGGTCTCCCCTGCTGACAGGCTGTGGAAGGACACGGCCGCGTCTGGCGCCGTCAGGTTCACGACCAAGCTGTCGTAGTCGGTGTTGGCGGGGTTCTCCCAGTCCAGCTGGACGGCCGTCGTGTTCAGGGCCCTGCCGGACAACCCGCTCACCGACTCCGGCACTGCCCAGCAACATTGCTTACATCAGGTTGTGACGACTTTGCCCCATTTTGATTTTTTTTCAGGGTCAGCGGCACTTGCGCAAAGAAACTCACGTATCACGTTTGTCAAAAGACGTTTTTTTTTTTGTCTTGTAATTTGTTTTTCCGAATAGTGGTAATTTTTCCAGCAGAATGATAATAATTTTTCTTTTAAATTTGTTTCCATTTCTGCGTGGTATCACCTCACTTTGAAACATGCTTTTTCTGGGTGACAAATTTGTTCCAGATGGATTTTCCATAATTCAAGGTTCCAACACACCTTAAACACTGAAAGACACATGCAGATTTTACAAGCAGTGATAAAGGCAGTCTCTGCTGTTCTGCAATGATTATCACCTTACAGTGTACAGACTTATGTTTGTCTTACAACTTTTTCTGAACAATTTTCATTTGGGGGGTGGGGGTGGGGGTGTGGTTGGCTGCGTGGGTATGATGTCAGACTTTGTTCCCTTTCCAGTTTTACTCCATCTGTCTCTCCCCTCTCTGTCTCCCCCTCACTCCTTCTCTCTCTCCCAATTTCTGTTTTTCTTTCCCTGGTCCTAGTCACACTCACACTCTCTCTCTCTCTCTCTCTCTCTCTCTCTCTCTCTCTCTCTCTGTGCAAAGGCTTCACTGCCAGGCCTCCACTCTGCTGGAGTAGTGTGGCCTCATACAACCACCATCAAAAAGCTAAGTCATCATCGTCACTGTATGCATGATGCTACTACCTCACTACCTCTAGACCAAAGTCAAGGATTCCCCAACTCACAGGTGAAGAACAGCTGCGAAGTGGATTCCTTGCTGTCCTCTGTCAGCGTCACAGAGAACACCTGCACGAAGTAATTCACGCCCCCCCGCAGGTCCGCTGGAGAGAAGCTGTAGGTGGTGTTGCTTCCCTCCTGCTTCTCCAACCTGTGCTGCCGCCTGGAGCTGTCGATGCTGTTGGTCAGCCTGACCAGGAACGCGTCAAACACCCCCTTCAGGGGGTCTGCCATGTCAGCTGCAAGCCGCGCACTTTGCCCCCTCCGCCCAGGTTCCTGGGAGCGGCCGGCGCTAAGGATAGGATGGGCAAGACATGCGTGTTACAGGTAAGATGCTGTTACTTCAAACATGCTCGTACCAAGCAACTGAAAGGACCTGTCTCCTTAAAGAAAAAAAAAACAAAAAAAAACCCAGCAAACCGACAAAACAAAGAACGAAAACAACAACAAAAAGTAATGAACCCACAGGTGAAACTTTTTTCATTGGGGATCTGGTGGAAAAAAAAAAAAAAAAAAAAAAAAAAAAACACACACACACACAAGCTAATAAAATTAAGAAAAAAAAAACAAAGAAAAAACGAGAGACAGTTTCCTGTTTCCAAGTTCCTTCATGCTCTGAGGTTTATTAAAAAGCAGGTACTGCATCAAGTCAAGTCCCTTCATGCTCTGAGGTTCATTAAAAAGCAGGTACTGCATTAAGTCAAGTTCCTCCATGCTCTGAGGTTTATTAAAAAGCACGTACTGCATTAAGTCAAGTTCCTCCATGCTCTGAGGTTTATTAAAAGCAGGTACTGCATTAAGTCAAGTTCCTCCATGCTCTGAGGTTTATTAAAAAGCAGGTACTGCATTAAGTCAAGTTCCTCCATGCTCTGAGGTTTATTAAAAAGCAGGTACTGCATCAAGTCAAGTCCCTTCATGCTCTGAGGTTCATTAAAAAGCAGGTACTGCATTAAGTCAAGTTCCTCCATGCTCTGAGGTTTATTAAAAAGCAGGTACTACATTAAGTCAAGTTCCTCCATGCTCTGAGGTTTATTAAAAAGCAGGTACTGCATTAAGTCAAGTTCCTCCATGCTCTGAGGTTTATTAAAAAGCAGGTACTGCATTAAGTCAAGTTCCTCCATGCTCTGAGGTTTATTAAAAAGCAGGTACTGCATTAAGTCAAGTTCCTTCATGCTCTGAGGTTTATTAAAAAGCAGGTACTGCATTAAGTCAAGTTCCTTCATGCTCTGAGGTTTATTAAAAAGCAGGTACTGCATTAAGTCAGCACGATGACCTTTTCCCACAATTCATTCAAGCTCATGCAAAATTAAAAAAAGATGCACTCAAAACACTTGTGTCTCACAATGCAGTTAGTCTCGTCTACCGATGATACTAAAGACGATGATAACAATGATGACCAATTAATCCTCAATCACCGCTTGTTGACTGCCAAATTTTTGATTCAAACAGAAGATAAAGGCAGAGAACAAACTACGACCAATCAAGTTTTCTGAAGGGTGAAGTTTTTTTCAAGAATCCACATAACCCAGACTGACTCTCTGTAAGTGCATGTCTCCGTTAGATAAGATAAGATAATGTTGCTTATAGCCCAGCCGACCGCAGAGGGCCACATCGGGCTGTCACCACGTTAAAATCAACTCACCAGTCATTTAAAAAAAAAAAAAAAAAAAAAAAAAAAAAAAAAAAAAAAAAAAAAAAAAACTTTCACACATCTCGTTAAATGACATCGTCTACAAACGAACCAGAAACTTTGTTAAAAATCCTTCTTCCGTAAAATCTCAAATCAGATGAAAAATGTTAATTTCTCTCAAAAACCCAAGGATCACGTCAGGCGGGACATCCCTGAACAGGATCTTCATGGACTCGCTGTAAAATGTTTGTGTCTCACATCGTGCAAGTCCCAACACTCTAAAAGAACATGTTTCATTGTGAGTGGTGCATGACATGGAATGCACCACGGAGCTTCTTCACTCTTTAAAAGGTAAGAATGGGTAAAATACGAATGGCCGGTGTGCAGCCGGCACAGAACCGTTTCCTCTTTAGACCACCCGACGTAGATGGGAGGAAGTCTTTAAGTTTGGACGGATCTGAAGAGTTTGTTATTCGTCTGTGTGTTCCAATCCTCCTGCCAGAGGTCTCTCACATAATCGTTAATTTTGGGTTTCACATCTGAGCAGGGGATATAAGTGTTGGACAGTTTCTCTCTTGTGGCGTTCTTGGCTAAACGATCAACCATTTCGTTCCCGCCGATGCCAACATGGCCAGGAACCCAAGCAAGAGTAATGTTGTAACCGTCCGCCTTCAACTTGCTAAAAAGTTCAAAAAAAAGTAAAAGTTCTGGATGCTGAAGGTTGCGGCCAGCTATGGCCTCCAAAGCTGACAGCGAATCCGACAGAAAACCCGAAAGTCCCTCCTCGAAGAATGGGAGATTATCTTCAAAGCCAGTACTAGAGCAGTAAGTTCAGCAGAATAGACAGAAGCATCTGAATGTATATGTTCCAACAATATCTGAGAAGGAGCCCCAGGGCAGTAGGCTGCACAGGCCACTCCATCCTCAGACTTGGAACCGTCAGTGAAAACGTTTTGATAGGATGGGAATTTGGAACAGAGCTCGGCATACAAAGCCTTGTACGCCAGAGAGCTGGTAGACTCCTTACGGAAAGCTGCGAGATCAAAACGAATCTCTGGTGTGAAAAAGGTCCATGGAGGTTGATCCGGAAACTTGGAAAAATCGGAAACTACTCCCAGGTCTATACCTGCATTCCGCACGTGAGGCTGCATACGAAGCCCAAACGGCGGAATACATTTCGGGTTTGTTTCAAACTTACTTTGGAACGGAGGGTCAAAAACACAGTCATAGGCAGGATTCTGCGGTTCTGAGAACAGTCGGATGTAATAATTCAAAGACAGTTTCAGCCTGCGGTTGGACAGTGAAGGTTCACCTGCCTCTGCGTACAGGCTGTACACAGGGGTGGTGCGGAACGCTCCAAGACAGAGACGAAGCCCTTGATGGTGGATAGGGTCCAAGAGTTTGAGGTAAGATGATCTTGCGGAGCCGTACACAGCACAACCGTAGTCCAGTTTAGAACGGACCAGGGCTCTGTAGAGGTGCAACAAAGTTTCTTATCAGCGCCCAGTCGGTGTGTGCTACGACCCGCAGAATATTCAGTGCCTTTTGGCAAGCAGTTTTGAGGTTTTTAATATGGCTGAGAAAGTTAAGTTTTTGGTCAAAAATGACTCCCAGAAATTTGGCCTCTTTAACAGCTGGAATGGGAGATTTCCCTACTTGAAGTTCCGGATCTGGAAAAAACTGAGGGAGATTATGGAAGTGAATACACTGGGTTTTTGTAGCAGAAAAGGTGAAACCGTTTTCATCCGCCACCGATGGATTTTATCTACGCAAAGCTGGAGCCTGCGCTGGACACTCGGGTACAGGCTTCCAGTTGCGTAGACAGCAAAATCATCCACAAACAATGAGCAGTCTGAACCCTGCTGAACTGATTTCACAATGTTGTTGATCTTAATACTAAAGAGGGCAGGAGATAGTATGCTCCCTGTGGAACACCCAACTCCTGCTCGTGGACATCAGAGAGAGTGGTGCCAACCCGGACCTGAAACTGTCGTTCTGCCAAAAAATTTTGAATAAAAAGCGGAAGATGACCTCGAAAACCCAGATCGTGGAGATCATGAAGTATCCCCGACTTCCAGGTGGTATCGTAGCCTTCTCCAAGTCGAAGAAAATTGCCACTGCAATGCTGTCTGTTTAAAAAGCGTTCCTAAGTGTAGATTCCAGACGAATCAAATGGTCAACTGTACTACGATGTTTGCGGAAACCACACTGTTCTTTCGCCAAAAGGCCATCGGTTTCGAGTTTCCACATGAGCCTAGCATTGACCATTTTTTCCATCAATTTACAGACACAGCTGGTCAAAGCTATGGGACGGTAGTTAGATGGATTAGAAAGATCTTTCCAGGTTTGGGGATGGGAATAATGAGGGCTGTCCGCCAAGAGGGTGGAAAGCAACCTGTAGTCCACACGTGGTTGTATACCTGTAACAGGATGTTCAGACCTTCTTGCGGAAGATGTTTCAATAGTTGATAATGAATGTCATCTATACCTGGAGAGGAATCGCTGCAAGAGAGTAAGGTTGACTATTTCATACTCAATGAAAGGCATGAACAATTCTCTTTTGGTCTTCCTTGTTGTTGGCAGTAAGGCTGAGAAGAAGCTAAAGAAGAAGAGAGGTACAGAACAGAAAAAAATGAAATAAACGAAGAGAGAAAGGAGTAAAAAAAAAAAAAAAATTTTTAACAACAGAAAACAAAGACGGATAGAATGTGGATTCTGGATTTATGACTTGACAAGAAAATGCCAGGCCAAAGTCTGATTATGACTATTCCAGAGTTTAGTGAAATGAATACATTGTAAATGAAATGTGTTTTGTTAATCACCACAACCATAACCTAGCATCACCACATTCCTAATGTCACAAACCTTCCATCCCAATGTTACACCAACGTGCAATTCATCTTGGTGGACTCTGGAGTGTGTACAGGAAAAGACAGACTGATAATTCACATTCCAAATAAATTTGTGCACCTTTATGCATCAACCGTTATTTCAAGGAACATCAAAATACAAAAACCAAAACAAGAGCATGACAAAATTGCACAAGCCCGAATACACATATCTCCTGATTTGATTTCTGTTTGGGGCCTTTAATCGAAACAAAACGCTAAATGTTAAACATGCACAAGCTCAACGCAATGTTGTCTACAAATGAAGCCTAAACAGTTAAGCATTAGCCACAAACCCCATCACTCAGACTTCTTCCACTGGTCATAAAGTACTTGGGGCATCCGCATGAGGTGCTGCGTTAGCACTACACATATTGCTACACACATCACTACACATATTGCTACACACATCACTACACATATTGCTACCCACATCACGACACACATCCCTATACACATCAAGAACCACCTGTATTATGCCGCACGGTGGCGGCCTCACTGCGGATCGACTGCTGCAGAGCGTAGACGTGCACGACGTACAACTGCCCTGGTTCGCCCCCAACGTCGAACTGGCAGGGCGACGCTGAGCAACTGGTGTTGGTCAAGGTCGTCTCTCCCTCTACACCGTAATGCAGCTCAAAGGAATCCTGTGGGGGGGGGGAAAAGTGGCACGAAAAGGTCAAAGAGTAAGCAGGTCAAAATCCGTCTGATGTGATGAAATGAATGGGGAAAAAAAAAACACTATGCAACTTTTTATGTACTGGTGCATTAAAGAAAAATCAGCTTCTAACTTATATTGTAGATATCTATAAATAAATATTGTAAATACATAAATATATCTCCTTTTTCTCTTCCTTCCCTTCTGAGACCCACCTCTCCTTGACCCCCCCCCCCCCCCCACATTCTCTCTCTGTCTCTCTCTCTCTGTCTCTCTCTCTCTGTCTCTCTCATATACATTTCATTTACACACATGCCTGCATCCATGCACACACAGTGTTGATTCTAGACTTTTACAAAAGGGGGTCCAAGGACCCCTTCAGATGAAAAAAGAGGGTCCCATGGACACTTCATGTTAAAAAAAATGGGGTCCAAGAAGACAAACTGATTTCTCTACTGCAAGTCAACAAACAAGCCAAACAATACAGCTTCTGCATCACTTCAGCCTGGACAGCTTGCTGGTGGTCTGATGTGTCCGCATGGCGCTCAATTGCATTCACACGATAATTGCTGCACCCAGACTCTTGCTTGGTAAACGCATTCTTCTTCTTGTGTTTGGTGCAAATCTTACACCTCATGCCGTCATCTCCATTTTGCAACCACGGCCATTTTGTAAGCCAGCTTTCTTGAAATTTTCTTTCTTTGGTGCGAGTATCACAACTACTAGTGGTAGCGCTTGCTTTTTCTTTGATTTCGTCACTCGACTGATCGGTCACAGCGCTGGCGTCGGCAATCTCAAGATCGGCGGCAGTGGATGTTGATCCTGAATCCTCGGGAACTGCAGACGTATTCACAACGGTTCTTTCAACAGATACTGATTCTTCTGCCTCTGATAAAAATGGAGCTTTTGATGCCTTGAAGGCAAAATCGAAGAGGGTGGCCCTTCGCTTCATGGCGACCATTGACATTTCCATCACACTATTCGCGCGCCCGGATGCATTGAAGAAAATCGTTTCCGGTTTAGTGGCTATACGCAAAGCAGCAATGCAATTTTGTATTGACGCATTGGTGGTTAAATAACGCGTCCTATTCGTTTTTCTTGCGTCACAGGGGACGCATAAGCTCTCTTTTTAAGCGTCTTTACCGAAAATTCAGCGCGATTTCGGCCAGGACGCGCTCTAGAATCAACACTGCACACACATACACTTTCTCTCCTTTATATCCACATATAAGCACACATGCATAAACACACACACCCCTCTCTCTCTGCTTGACACTTGTGCTTGAACACACAAACACACACACACACACACACACACACACACACACACACACAAACACACACACACCCCACACACACACACACACACACAAAAACACACACACACACACACACCACACACACACACACACACCACACACACACAAAAACACACACACATATACACACCACACACACACACAAACATATACACAAACACACAAATATTCAGACACACACACAACCCCCCCCCCCCCCCCCCACACACACACACACACACACACACACACACACACCTGCAGACTGTCGATGCCAGGCAGCCAGGAAGCAGTGAGGGTGTCAGTGCTCACAGCGTTCACTGTCAGATTCTCTGGTCTGGCCGGGGCTGAAACCCATCGTGACACCACCACCATCACAACCACCATCATGACAACACCACCACCATCACAACCACCATCGTGACAACACCACCACCATCACAACCACCATCGTGACAACACCACCACCATCACAACCACCATCGTGACACCACCATCATCGTGACAACACCACCACCATCACAACCACCATCACAACCACCATCGTGACAACACCACCACCATCAACCACCATCACAACCACCATCACAACCACCATCACAACCACCATCACAACCACCAATGATGGGGCATTGGTGAGGGTCAACACACATTCTGACAATAAAAAGACAGGATCAACCACCACGACAACCACTGATGATGGGGCCCAGCTGAGGGTCCACAAACATCATGACAAAAACAACAGGATCAACGACCAACTGCTGATGACAGGGCTCTGTTCAGGGTCCACAAACATCATGACAAAAACAACAGGATCAACGACCAACTGCTGATGACAGGGCTCTGTTCAGGGTCCACAAACATCATGACAAAAACAACAGGATCAACGACCAACTGCTGATGACAGGGCTCTGTTCAGGGTCCACAAACATCATGACAAAAACAACAGGATCAACGACCAACTGCTGATGACAGGGCTCTGTTCAGGGTCGACAAACATCATGACAAAAACAACAGGATCAACGACCAACTGCTGATGACAGGGCTCTGTTCAGGGTCCACAAACATCATGACAAAAACAACAGGATCAACGACCAACCACTGATGTTGGGGGCCTTGATGAGGGTCCAGGAACATCATTACAATGATCGTCATAATGCTCACCATGATGATGATGATGATGATAATTATGTAGCCCTTATCTATAACTGCACCACTGATACTCATACATATTGAATTTGTTAATAAAGTAAGAGATCCATCAGTTTCAGTTTGTTTCATGAAAGAGGTTTCACTGCATCCGGACTATCCGCTAAGTTCCGAGACCACACTACGCATGATTTTAAGCTGATGAGATCCATCAGATCTGATTGAGCATAAACAGAAATGCTAGGTTTGAATCATTGTCCCCATCTGATACCTGTGTTTACAATGTTAAGCAGGTTCAAGCAATGACCGAGATGCCTGCTTCACTGGACACATGTTGTTCCTAACACAACACCACAAACCAGCTAGATCCACCCACAGCCTCAGCCAATCAGAGGTTTTGTTTTTCTCTGCTGTCAGTTTCCCAGCGATGTATGATGGGTAAAAACGTGACACTCATGGAAAAAGGCCTCGCTCCCCTTTAAAGAGAGGTTTAATACTTGCTTTTTCATTTTTTTTTTCTTTTTTAACGATTTCCATCAACTGAACTAACCCCTTTTGACATAGGCTTTATGCTGAGAGCAAACTATTTCATGTCCATTGCTGCTGTAAGTAGTTGTAGTAGTACTGGTGATGATGGTGGTAGCGATGCCTTACCCAGAAGGCTCTTTACTGTGAGTATGAGTGGTATCTCCTTATCAAGGGGGGCTTTCTCTACAACGCTGAGGAGGTCAACGCTCTCTTTAGACAATTTCTGGTCCCCAGGACCACAACTATGTGAGTGCACTGAATCTGGTCAGGAATGTGAAAAATGACAATAAAATAAATCAGAAACTTTTACACACACACACACACACACACACACACACACACACACACACACACACACAGAGTTGGCTCTTCCTTGACTAGTACTGATGATATCACGACTGCATTGTATTTAACAGAACTGCACGTCTTGCATCGACCATCACGTCGACCACCAAACATGGCCGCCTCACTGACCTGTCACAGCAGTGATTGGAGCGGAGCTGTTGCTTTGTTTGCCATGTGACACCGCCCGCATGGACACCAGGTAGGACCGGCCCGGCATCAGGTC
>CM031607.1:85780103-85822603 GCA_018398815.1 Conus ventricosus | reverse complement strand
TGACCAAGGCCTCAGGGGGCTTCATCCCCTGGGATAACCCGCACAATGTCGTCAGCCAGGATGTGGAAAAGCTGGTGGACGCCGTCGTGGGCGGGGTGTGTCTGCCGGTCCTGTTCCTCATCGCCGCCCCCTGCAACGTGCTCAACATGCTGGTGTTCTGGAGGCAGGGGTTCCAGGAGCGCATCAACCTCTGCCTCTTCTACCTCTCGCTGGTCGACCTGCTCCACATGCTCAACAACTTCTTCTTCAATGCGGACAGGCTGCATCACTCCTTCGTGAACGGCGCGGCGTTCGGCCCCGTGCTGAGGTTCATCGTGGACCATCACCTGGTGGGGTTCCGGGGCCTGACCGCCCTGTCCGGGTTCATTTCTGTGCTCATCGCCTGCGAGCGATGCCTGTGTGTGGTCAGCCCTCTCCGTTCGCAGAGGATTCTGAGAAGGGAGACCACCGCCGCCATACTTGCGGTGGGCACCGTGGTCATCATGACCATGTACATGGTGCTGGGTCTTCGATGGGACCTCGTCTGTGTCTTTGATCCAGCCACCAACACCACCTCCGAAGCCCTCTACACCAGTCGCTTCTACTCCCAGAACAAAGCTCACATGAACCTGTTGTCGCTGTTTGTCGGGACCATCCAGTCTTCCACCTACATCACCATCGTGGTGGCAACGACGACCGTGACCTCCGTGAAGCTGAAGAAGATGCTGGCGTGGAGACAGGAGCAGTCCTCGTCCAAGATGTCGTCGCGGGAGGTGGCCCTGACCCGCACCCTGGTGGCCATCTCCATTCTGTACGTCGTCTGCTCCGCGCCCATCATGATCATCGGCCTCGGCATCGTCCTGGTGCCTGGGATCAGCCTCAGCGGGCGATACTACAACCTGAGCAATCTGCTGGTCAGCCTGTTCAAACTAACCTCTTTCATCAACGCCACCTTCAATTTCTTCGTCTTCTATTTCCTGGGATCCAAGTTTAAGGAGACGCTCCAGACGTTGTTACGCTGCAGAGATCAGTGAAAGAACTGGACAAAAACGCATTGTGTGAGTGGCACTTGACACAGGAGCTGTACAGAGTACATTGTCCATGTGGTACAGAATGTAGCGACACATGTCCTACAGCAGCACTGCATGCAGATACACGTGTGTTACAGACTGCCGTGGTAGTGCCAGAACAGGACCAGCCTGACAAGACCAGACAAACCTACATGCGTCTGTGCGTACAAGAGTCGGAATGACCAGCATCAGATTATTGCCACTGTGGGGCCAGGACAAAAAAATGAGAAAAACAAAAAGTGTACTTTATCAACAAATCAGAATCATTTTCTATCAATAAATCAGATTATTACCACTGTGGGGCCAGGAAAAGATGAGAAAAACAAAAATGTACTTTATCAACAAAATAGAATTATTTTCCATCACGATGAATTAAACGGATGTGGCTGTTGGAAAGCCTTCCACAAACTGTGCAGACCATCCAGTTAAATGTTGACAGTTATGAGAAACGTGGACAAACGAGTCACAAGACAAAACATGACACGTTTCGACCTCTTAGGTTTACATCTAATACATCGAAACGCGTCATGTTTTGTCTTGTGACTCATTTGTCCAGGTTTCTCATGGCAGTTCGTTAACATTTATTTAAGATCTGTTTAGATTTCCGCCTGCAGTCGTCTCACTTTGCAACTAGTTTACTTTCTGTTAAAAGCCTAGACCATCTGTCAGGAAAACTGCCACAAATCTTGTGAAGCATGCAGATACTGCAACATCTTCATATCTTCCTGGCAATTTCTGGTTGAATCATCCCCCACCCCCACCCCCACTCCCACCCACCCCATCTCTATCTCTCTCAAATATTGAAAATGTTCACATATAAATTTCCAATATTTACAACTCATCTTTCATTCTTTGTGACAGTTTAGTGACAAACAATAACGAAATTTGTGAGTCCCAGATTTCAATTAACAAAATGTTTAAACCTCAAATCCTGAATGCTCATACAAACTATCCTCATAAGCATGAGGCAAAAGCACTGAGTTTTCTTTTCTTGCACACGGTTGACAACTCATACACAAAGAAGACAACAACAACAATAATGACAATCATGTTTCTGTTACTGTGTTATGATGCTGTTGCTTTAATCTACTGTGACCGGGTTGTCTTGAGAAAATTTGCCATAAGTGGGTATACGCAATTTCTCTTCTTTTTTTTTTCCCACAAAGACTGTGGATTGTACTGGCTGCAGGTCAGTTTCAGTCTCAGTGTCCTCAAGGAGGTTAGCTGTGTGCGGTAAGGTGATGTTGCTTATAGCCCAGCCGACCGCAAAGGGCCACATCAGGGGCTGAGATGTGTGCGGATGCGTCCATATGCGCTACACACCATCTGCTGACCCACCTGACCAAAGTGTGCAGTGGTGGGGAGGCCGGAATAGCTCAGCGGTTAGAGCGCCGGACTCGTGATCCTGGGGTCGCGGATTTGAATCTCCGCCGGGCCGTTTCGGTATGAGGGGATTTTCCCTCAGAGTTAAACATTAGTTCTGACTCCATTTCCCATACAGTCCTTCGAATGAACGCATGCACAACATCTTGCACACATGTAAAATCCCATCACCAACTTTCGGAAGAGATGGCCAGTTTTGGCTATTGGTATGGATGACACGTTATACATAGCAAGCACCTTGCATGAGAAATGGAAAGAATGAAGGAAGTAAGGATACTGAGTGACCAATACTGGACGATATTGACTGGATGACATGGGAAACGACTGAATGAAGCGCCAGCTGGCAGCTCTTCAGTCGGCACTACTCAGGTAGGCAGCCCCGTTGTGTAAACGAGTGTGATTGTATAAAGCGCTTAGAGCTAGGTCTCTAGCGGAAAATAGGCGCCGTGTAAGTATTCAATATTACTGTTATTATTATCATTATTTACTTCTGCATGGTTACATGAATCAACAACTCGGATGAATGAGTCTTCATTCCATTCACGCAGAGGTCTCATGAACCTGACTTAGCAGATGTCTGACACACGCAATAACCCACCGCACTGGTCACACCTCGGCTGACACACAACCCAATGTCAGCTACACTGTGACGGCAGCAGGCAAGCAAGAAAGACAACTTCAACTATGCATCGGGAGAAAAAGAGTGAGTTTGATACTTTTAACTGGCAAATCTACCATTGATGCTTCCTGTCTACAGACGCTGCAAGCATGAAACCATCGATGCTTCCTGTCTACAGAGGCTGCAAGCATGAAACTATCGATGCTTCCTGTCTACAGAGGCTGCAAGCATGAAACTATCGATGCTTCCTGTCTACAGACGCTGCAAGCATGAAACTATCGATGCTTCCTGTCTACAGACGCTGCAAGCATGAAACTATCGATGCTTCCTGTCTACAGACGCTGCAAGCATGAAACTATCGATGCTTCCTGTCTACAGACACTGCAAGCATGAAACCATCGATGCTTCCTGTCACAGGTGTGCTGAGCCTTGTGTGAAAGTTCTCTGGAGGCGTCTCCATGGTCCACAGCCTCTCTGACTTTCCCTTCTGGGAGTGTTGATGTCCATGGCAAAGACCTAGGATTATCCGTACCAGCTTTGCCAAGATCTCAAGCATTTCCATAAATATCTTAACCCTTCTTTGATTCACAAAACTGCTGTGAATTTAAGCGGGAAAAAAAAAGATGCAAATAATGAAAATCAGAAAAATCAAAATAAAAGAATGCGTAACAGATCAAAGTTTTCTTGCAGGAAAATAAATGGAGAATGAAATAAACATTTCATTAATGCGGATAGATAACATGAAACAAAATCACGGAAAGATAGCCTAAATCTTTTTAAATGAATTCTTTTTATAAAAAAAAAAAAAAAAAAAAAAAAAATCCATGGCACTTCCAATTTCGGGGTGGAGGTGGGGGGGTTCTTTAACAAAATGGAATTACAATATTTACAAACATACTGGACACAACCATCTAAAGCATTTGTTCATCCAGCTCAGTGTTTCCATGCTGAGATCAAATTACTGTCTGAGCTGCTCATAAACATACTGTTTTCATCCATTTTCCCCTCCCCTCCTCACTCCCACTTCTAACATGACCACACCCCCTACCTGTCAGTTTCAGTCTTAGTGTCCTCAAGGAGGTGTGACTGTGTGCGGGTGCGTCAATATACGCTACACACCATCTGCTGACCTGACTCATGACAGGACACCTGGTTGGTCGTCAGCCTCATCTTGCTACATCAAAATACCTTCAATCATCGCTGGGTTGATCAATAACGGCATCACCAAACTGCTACAATGCTTCCATGATCCCTATTGTCGCCATCATGAGGCCAACTGGACCAAATTCCAGCCATCTAGTCGGCAGTGTGCTTCCTGGCAGCCAAGCAGAATGCTCAATTACTTTTTGCCACGAAAAACACAAAAGAACACATCACACACACAAAATTCACTTTTAAAAAAAAAAAAATCTTGGCGACGAATCCTTTCAAACACCCAGCACAGTAGATGCCGTTAGTAACAAAGTAAGAGTAATCATGTGATCAGCTAGACTATCGCTTATGCAGTGACCTCTGAACCATGGCTCTATCCACAGTCAGGAGTGAAAGGCTCGACAGGTCCATTATCTTTGCAGCGTTCCCCTCCTGCTGCTTTTGGCCACCTACACATGTATATTGACAGCCCATGTTTTTGTGGTGAAAAAAAAATTTCTTTAATCCTTGAGTATCTGTTTTTCACTGATCATTTTCTGGTCGTAAGAAGGTTACTGATAAAACCTGAGTACATTTCAAAATGTGGTTCAGTTTATTTAGTTGTGTGCATTTCACCATTCTGAACCAATAATGATTTCAGTATTTACTTGATCATAACAACAACAAAAAGTAAGTTGTTCTGGTTTTCTTTCAATTCCATGTCTGCACTGCTTCATAATCTGATTCATGTCCTCCACATCCCAGGAGAGTAAAAGGACAAGTCTTCTTTCTTCTTTCTGCATACGCAGGCTGACACTCCTGCGGACACTCCCTGTATAGACAGGCAGGGGAGTTGTGTGTATGACCGTTTTTTTATCCCGCCATGAAAGCAGCCATACTCCATCTTGGGGAAAAGGTGCATGCTATGTGTAACGTGTCATCCATACCAACAGCCAAACTGGCCTTCTCTTCCGAAAGTTGGTGATGGGATTTTACGTGCGTGCAGGATGTTATGCATGCGTTCGCACACAAAACCTCAGTTTATAGTCTCATTTGAAGGACTGCAGGGAAATGAGTCAGAACCAAAGTTAACTCCGAGGAAAAAATCCCCCTGTACCGAAACGGCTCGGCGGAGATTCAAACCCGCAACCCCAGATTACAAGTCCGCGCTCTACCACTGAGCTATTCCGGCCCCCCACAGGACAAGTCAATCCTTGGTTCTTTGGATCGAAGTAAAGACTCTTTGACAGCGCTGATTTGGTTCTTTGAACCTGAAGTAAAGACCTTTGACAGCGCTGATTTGGTTCTTTGAACCTGAAGTAAAGACTCTTTGACAGCGCTGATTGGTTCTTTGAACCTGAAGTAAAGACTCTTTGACAGCGCTGATTTTGTTCTGTGAACCTGAAGTAAAGACTCTTTGACAGCGCTGATTTTGTTTTTTGAACCTGAAGTAAAGACTCTTTGACAGCGCTGATTTTGTTCTTTGAACCTGAATAAAGACTCTTTGACAGCGCTGATTTGTTCTTTGAACCTGAAGTAAAGACTCTTGACAGCGCTGATTTTGTTCTGTGAACCTGAAGTAAAGACTCTTTGACAGCGCTGATTTTGTTCTTTGAACCTGAAGTAAAGACTCTTTGACAGCGCTGATTTTGTTCTTTGAACCTGAAGTAAAGACTCTTTGACAGCGCTGATTTGGTTCTTTGAACCTGAAGTAAAGACTCTTGACAGCGCTGATTTGGTTCTTTGAACCTGAAGTAAAGACTCTTTGACAGCGCTGATTTTGTTCTCTGAACCTGAAGTAAAGACTCTTTGACAGCGCTGATTTTGTTCTTTGAACCTGAAGTAAAGACTCTTTGACAGCGCTGATTTTGTTCTTTGAACCTGAAGTAAAGACTCTTTGACAGCGCTGATTTTGTTCTTTGAACCTGAAGTAAAGACTCTTTGACAGCGCTGATTTGGTTCTTGAACCTGAAGTAAAGACTCTTTGACAGCGCTATTTTGTTCTTTGAACCTGAAGTAAAGACTCTTTGACAGCGCTGATTTGTCTTTGAACCTGAAGTAAAGACTCTTTGACAGCGCTGATTTTGTTCTTTGAACCTGAAGTAGAGACTCTTGACAGCGCTGATTTGTTCTTTGAACCTGAAGTAAAGACTCTTTGACAGCGCTGATTTGTTCTTTGAACCTGAAGTAAAGACTCTTTGACAGCGCTGATTTGTTCTTTGAACCTGAAGTAAAGACTCTTTGACAGCGCTGATTTTGTTCTTTGAACCTGAAGTAAAGACTCTTGACAGCGCTGATTTTGTTCTTTGAACCTGAAGTAAAGACTCTTTGACAGCGCTGATTTTATTCATACTCTTGGTGGTGCACAGAGCAACACAGCTCTTGTAAGACGAGCGCTTTGAAAAACGTTCTTTACGTTTATCTTCTATATAGTATTCTCATTATCAATGAAGCCTAACTCACATTCAGTTCTGATGCAACAATGTATTCTTATGCTTCTTGTTGTGGTGCATTCCATGTCATGCGCCACTCACAATGAAACATGTTCTTTTAGAGTGTTGGGACTTGCACGATGTGAGCCCAAACATTTTACAGCGGAGTCCATGAAGATCCTGTTCAGGGATGTCCCCCTGACGTGATCCTTGAGTTTTTGAGAGAGATTAACATTTTTCATCTGATTTAAGATTTTACGGAAGAAAGATTTTTAACGAAGTTTCTGGTATGTTTCTAGACGATGTCATTTAAAAGAGATGTGTGAAAGGGTTTTTTTTTTTTTCTTTTTTTAATGACTGGTGAGTTGATTTTAACGTGGTGACAGCCCTCATGTGGCCCTTTGCGGTCGGCTGGGCTATAAGCAACATTATCTTACTTAACTTATGCTTCTTGTCCTTTGCCCTGGGAACACCAGTGCCCCCCTTCATTGGCATTCCCAGCAAGTCATGTACATGCGTTAAGTTTTTTTTTTTGGGGGGGGCTTTTTAGTCTCTCCTGGAGGCAAAAATGCACAGGCAGTTGTGGATTTTTTTCATGCATGGTTTGTCAATGACATTTTGAGCAAGACACGCAGCGTGGTCTAAAGGAGATGTGAGCACATGGCGGGAAAGAAATGCACAGCACAGGCGCCTGTTGTGTCTGTCCCTCTTCTGCTGCTTTGCAGGGGTGACAAGTGCAAAGAAAGTGAGAGCCCACTTCACTCAGAAACTGAGCAAGTCAAAACTGACCAAGGCTTCGCTTCTTTAAGAAGAGAAAAGAGGAGGGGTGAAACAAAAGAAACTAATGGACAAACACACCACAGGAGAGGTGAAACACAGAAACAAAATGGACAAACAGACAAAGAAACGAAACGGACAAACACACACGAAACAAAGAAACAAAACGGACAAACACACCCCGTCCCATTCTGACCCACCTGTCACAATATTGCCATCGAAGATTTTGTCACTGGAAGAGTTCCCGTCCTTGAAGAGAAGGAACCTGTACGACACGCCCGGCAGTAGCTGAGCCCCCGTGCTGAAATTCAGTTTTGTTGCTGACACCGTCAAACGGCGGATAGTAAAACTTGTCGAAGAAGAAAAAGCCGATGCTGCGGTGCCAGGTGACTTGATAAAAGGTGGCGTTGTCGTCCACGTCCCAGACGAGCGTCACTTCAGACTCGGTGGAGGTCAGGACGGCGTTGGGATCCTGGCTGCTGCAGCGCCCCACACAACAGATCTGCAACAACAACAACAACAACAAAGGTGAAATAAAATGTCTTTTTGTTTACAGCCCAACCAAGTCCTTATCACGGGAGGTAACATGTTCAAAAGCAATGCCTTTGAAAAAAGAAGTCATGGTTAAATCACACAAACTCAAGTGGACTCTTCAAACAAAGAAAAACCAATGGAAAAAAAAAAGAAAAAAAAAAAAGGACCAATCTTTCATTATCCACACGTCCACTAGTATCTATGGGAAAAGAGTAACCTCCCTTTATAGACCCTTTATAGGACCCAAGTAAATTAAGCCATTGGTGCTCATGCTATCTACCTGATGAAAATGGGCGTTTAAAACAAAACAAAAAATTAAGCCAATGGTGCTCACGCTATCTACCTGACAAAAATGGGTGTTAAAACAAACGCAGATTCTGATTCATTCAAGAAAATTAATAGGAGAATTAAAATGAATTTAAATGCATACTAAGGATTTCCAACAGCCTTATGACAATAGGCTTTAGTTGTCGTTGTTTGTACTGTATAGTGCACGCATGCCGTTGCCACTTTGACTTCTATCAGTTCATGGTTATTTTGCACACAGTTATCTATTTGATCATTCTATCTATTATATCTGACTGGACACACATTTGTGTGTACTGAGGAAGATCTGGATACACACTTACGTGAGGAGCACAGTTTACATTATGTGCAGTGTGCAGTTTTCATTACCCGTAGCAACTAGCATGTAGCTTGCATTGTATGTAATGTACAGTTTGCATTGCGAGTGGTGCACAGTTTGCATTACGTGGAGTGCACAGTTTGCATTATGTATAGTGTACAGTTTGCATTATGTATAGTGTACAGTTTGCATTATGTATAGTGCACAGTTTGCATTATGTATAGTGCACAGTTTGCATTATGTATAGTGCACAGTTTGCATTACGTGGAGTGTACAGTTTGCATTATGTATAGTGCACAGTTTGCATTATGTATAGTGCATAGTTTGCATTATGTATAGTGTACGGTTTGCATTATGTATAGTGTGCGGTTTGCATTATGTATAGTGTACAGTTTGCATTATGATTTTATGCAGTGTGCAGTTTGCATTATGTATAGTGCACAGTTTGCATCATGTATAATGCACAGTTTGCATTATGTATAGTGTACAGTTTGCATTATGATTTTATGCAGTGTACAGTTTGCATTGTGTCCAGTTTGCACAGACATTTCGAGTTGTCAGTCATGATTTTGAACACACCCATTTCTTGTCCTTCACCACAGCCGAAATGCGTGTTTCTATGGTTTTACACACTAAGTGACAATCTCTTCTGCACTGGAAATCCAAAATGTGCAGGTTCTGATCATGTATACCCAGGCTATAACATATCTGGGACTCGAAAATATGATCAGAGTTGAGTCTCTGGTCAAATATGAGTTAAATCTCTCAATCAATCTCTCTCTCTCTCTCTCTCTCTCTCTCTCTCTCTCTCTCTCTCTCTCTCTCTCTCTCTCTGAGCTTGACTCTCACTGACTCTAACTTTCTCTCTCAGACCCCCTCTCTCTTTGTACTAAGAACAATGCATCACATCCACAGAACATGCATTCTCCATCTACAGTTTACCTTTGTTTGTGTGCATGAAAAGCTGACATGTAAAGCACACCTGTATCGCCTGAAAGCAAATTCACACAGGTTGCTGTACATGGGCGTGCAATTCATGTACATGATGATTTCAATTGTGTTTTTGACACCATTCTGTTCTTATCAACTAGCGCCGAGCGATTGTGCACTGTGGGTGTGGTAAAGAAAGAATGACAGGAAGGTGTGAACAGGGGTGAGGGAGACATTTTCATTTAGAAATGAAGCAACGAGGGAGACATTTTCATTGGGAAATGAAGCAATGAGGGAGACATTTTCATTGGGAAATGAAGCAACGAAGAAGACATTTTCATTGGGAAATGAAGCAATGAAGAAGACATTTTCATTGGGAAATGAAGCAATGAAGAAGACATTTTCATTGGGAAATGAAGCAATGAAGAAGACATTTTCATTGGAATGAAGCAATGAAGAAGACATTTTCATTGGGAAATGAAGCAATGAAGAAGACATTTTCATTGGGAAATGAAGCAATGAAGAAGACATTTTCATTGGGAAATGAAGCAATGAAGAAGACATTTTCATTGGGAAATGAAGCAATGAAGAAGACATTTTAATCTGAAAATGAAGCAACGAAGAAGACATTTTCATTGGGAAATGAAGCAATGAAGAAGACATTTTCATTTGGAAATGAAGCAATGAAGAAGACATTTTCATTTGGAAATGAAGCAATGAAGAAGACATTTTCATCTGAAAATGAAGCAATGAAGAAGACATTTTCATTTGGTTTCCGTTGTTTGGACAGGAAAGTGTGACCCAGACACGCTGAGTGAACGCAGGGACAAATGAGACTTTTTTTTTCTTTTTGTCATTCTTTTTTTTTTTTTTCCAGAAGGGGCGGGGAGGGGGGGCGGGGGGCGGGGGGGTTCGTCTTGTGTCTTTTGTCTCATCTTCTGAGCCACTCTGGAGGCATGTCTTCCCCCCCCCCCCCCCCCCCCCCCCCCCCCCCCCCCCCCCTCCGCCACAAAGCTCCTTTCAGCTCCCTGTTCCCAGCTCACTCATCCTGCCTCGTCCCTGTCGCAGCCCTGGCACTGGCAATCCACAGGGGAGAATCAAGGTGACAGTCTTCATTCAACAGGCACCCTGCCGGAGTAGACACTGCACTGCTGTCGGGTCACTTGAGTGGCGTTCAGCTGGTGCCGGTTCTGACACAGCATTCGCAGGACACCACCTACCAAGCCCTCTGATGACAGCAGCGGTGTCGTTGTCTCTGAGCCGGAAAATGAGGGAATGGTTCCCTCTAGAGGGCGTCACCCCCACCTCTCCAATGTTGTTGTTGTTGTCGTTGTTGTCCGTCGAGATGACAAGACCACCTAGTCATCCTGGGGTTGGGGGGTGAGTGCGTAGATGGCTGGTCAGGCCGATCTGCGCCCGAAATACCTATCACAGGACGGACAGGGGATCGATGGTGGCAGCAGCAGGTGAGATCTGCTGACACTGGTCTTCCTGATCATCCTACGCTGCTCAGCTGCAGCAATTCTGTTGCTTTCTCTCCAATGACAGGACCCATGAACCCACCGATGTCTGTGACCTCAACATGAATTCCCCGACTTAAATCGCAGCTTGCATATATTTCCCCTCCCTCTGCATCCAGCCTACTGTCTTAATTCTTGATCAGCAATCCTCCTTGGGGAATAATCACACTTGATAAAAATTGTATACACATCAGCGTCAAGTAATTATCAAACCCGGCAGACTGTCCATCGACACAAGAATTTCTTTCTTTTTTTAATAACCTTTTGTGTGTACATGGTTCTATGCTTGATCTTTTTTCATGTGCTCGTTTCGTTTCTGTATGTCTCTCTTTAAAAAAAATGATGACAACTTTGCACACTGTCCTCTTTCTGGGCACTTGAAAGCTCTAATATCATTTGATTAAATAGAATTTTTTGTTTTAATTTAAATTGCAGCTTGCTTCACTTTTCTTCTTTGCTTTGCTTTGGTATTACAAGTTGTTTGGGAGAAGACAGGGGGGTGGAGGAAGGGCATGGGTGGGGGGGGGGGCGTGAGGTGGGCATTCAATTCTCCATGGAGTTCCTCTTTATTTCAAATGTTTTGGTTGTTAACCAAATCAGACAGACAGACAGACAGACCAAGAGAGGCAGAGCCAAAGAGAGATTTGACACTTTAAAACACCAAGGTTGACACCCCCCCCCCCCCCCCCACAAAGAACAAAATTCACCTTTAAAAAAATCCACCTTCAACAAATAATCTTTGTGATGAATAAAACAAAACATTTTCAGTCATGCATACTAATCGAAAGAGGGGAAATCATTACACAAACAGAAAGCAAAGTCATTTTAAAATAATCTGCAGCCAGGTTATAGATTTTCTGTTATAATCATTGATAACGCGGTCAAACATACACACACACACACACACACACACACACACACACACCACACACACAAACTCTCACACACACACACACACACACACACACACACACACACACACACACACACACACACACACCACATGATGCGTGAAATAACTCAAGCCTGTTGATCATGAACAGGACTGTCAGCAATAAATCCAACATTCACCTCATCTGGCTAACGTTACATGCATCACAATGAATTTTGACAAATAATGCGTTATTACCTCATCATCTCTGACCAGCTAGATTTTATCTTCTGAGGAGAGAGAGAGAGAGAGAAGAGACAGACAGACACAGACACACACAGAGAGAGAGAGAGAGAAAGAAGAGAGAGAGAGAGAGAGAAGAGAGAGACAGAGGAGAGAGAGAGAAAGAGAGAGAAGACAGAGACTGAGACAGAGAGGACAGAAACAGAAGAAACACAGACGGAGAGAGAGACAGGCACACCGAGACACAGAAGGAGAGGGGAGAGACACAGAGAGAGAAGAACAGTTACAGAGGGACAGAGAGAGAGAGAGTGAGGGAAAGAGAGAGAGAAATACAGAGAGAGAAAGACAACAGGAAGGGGATAGAGGAGAGAGAAGAGAGGGGGGGGGGTGATGAGGAGAGAGAGAGAGAAAGGGAGTGAAGGAGAGAAGGAAAGGGGAAGAGGAGAAAGAGAAGGGAAGAGGGAGAAAGAGGAGAGTGCAAAAGAGAGAGAGTGGGTGGGGGGAGGAGGAGGAGAGGATGGGGGGGGGGGGGGGGGGGAGGGAGGAGGAAAGGATCAAGGTCAGGGGAAGATCTGAGGGCCACAACAGTGCAGCTGGAGCTCTGGGTAGACCACTGCCACTGGCCACATGTTGTGCCCTGTCCACTGCCACACCAACAATCCCTCTGTGTGTGTGTGTGTGTGTGTGTGTGTGTGTGTGTGTGTGTGTGTGTGTGTGTGTGTCTGTGTGTGTCTGTGTGTATGTGTGTGTGTGTGTGTGTGTGTGTGTGTGTGTGCACATTGTGTAGGTGCATGTGTCTGTATGTGTGTGCACATATGTATGTGCGTGTGTATGTGTGTAGCATGCCTGTGTATGGGAGTGTATATTTAATTGTTTGTGCATCCGTATGAGTGTGCAGTGTGTGTGTATGTATGATTGAATGTGCAGATAATATTATGTGTATGTGTGTATGTATGGCTTTCAGTGTATCCATATCTGTGTATGTATGTGTGTGTACATGCTTGAACACATGTGTGTGAAAGCAAATCATGTGCATGCTTCAGTGCGTACATGTGTATGTCTGTCTGCATTTATGTGTGTGTGTATATGTGTTCCCATTCTTCTCCTCCTTCAACCTTTGTCTCAAAAGAAGGGACACACGCTACAGACTACTCCTTACCTAGGTGAGCATGGACAAAGCGAGCAGCCAAACAACAGATGCTTGCCGGTTATTCTTCGTTCTCCACAAATACATTCTGCTTCATTTGTATATTAAGCTTTTAAGGCATCAAGTTTTAATTCACAAAATACTGAAATAAAATTTCTGTATTGGTACATGCTTTTCACTTGTAAATGAGGAATGCTGTTTACATGTTCATAACTAATTAAATGAGTGTTTTTATCAGCCACACCAAGCAATGTATTTTTGTAGCGTTTTCTGAATCGGCGTGTGTGTGCCTGTTTACCTCTTCAAGCTCATTTACCACCATTATCAGGCATGTCTTTGTGTGATGTCTTTTCAAATTTAAAGTTTGCCTTCAATGTTGTTTTTTTTTCTTTAATTTGTAGTCCAGTTAAGCATTTACTCTATTATTTTCAGGTATGTTGTAGGGATGCTTAGAGGGACATTTATATTTGCACTTAGATAAGCACAATATGCATACACTCACATAGTCACAGACATTTATGCATCTCTCTCTCTCTCTCTCTCTCTCTTCATCTTATATCACATAATTATGTGAACAGACGTAAAACTGAAGTACTACTACTACAAAGCAAGCAACTGCCTTTTCAGCAGACCAAGGACAACCTCTAGCATACAGCAGAACCCTTTTAGCAGTTCCTGGTCACATACCACAGGCAAATTCTTAACATCAGAAAACGCACACAGAGCCTGCAGGCAGCCAACAGGTGAATACCACACACATTCTGCAGTCAAACCTCTCTGTAAAGACCCCCATCAAATAACGCTTCTGTTCCATTCATACACACTCAGTTTAGACCCTTCGGAGCAGGACTCATCTTCAAATAAAAGCACAAAAAATTACAAGCTGTTTAAATAATTTACAAACTCTTTGAACAGCGAAGAATGCTGATGAAGAAGTCAAGGTTGAAAACAAATGTGTGTGTATCATAGCGTTTCCTTTGTTTCAGAGCAGACGCCATCTGCTAAGATGAATAACGCCAGCATTCACTTGTCATGGTGTTACCACTGACAGGGTCCGCTTTCCTGTTTCCAAACTATGACTGAAACATTAAAGTAGTGATGCTGCTAACTAAATTCTCTTGCAAGAAACTGAATTGACTTGCAGCAATCACAACCTTTTCTTTTTTTTGTTGTTGTTGTTGTTGTTGTTGAGAGGACAACATTAAATTTAAAAGCTTTTCACCAATCCAAACCAATTCTCAACTCTAAAGACGAAACAAAGTTGACTCTTTTGTTGGACGTAAGCGAACGGGTTTGTTTAAAATACGAAACTAAGCATATAAGGTATGTTCAAAATACGAAATAAGCATATGGGTGTGTTAAAAAATATGAAACTCAATGGTTCCCATTGTTGTCAAGAGAAGGATTTAACAAATTTGTTTTCAATGACGTTCTTTTCGTGCCATCTCACACGTTTCCCCCCCCTAACTTTCCCTTCCCTTTCCCCATCCAGTCACTTTCATTACAACTAAAGAATTTTTCACCTGCACTTTTTTTTTCCCCATTGTTTGTTTATTTCCAATGTTAGTTTGTTTGTTGTTGTGCTGCCCAATGAAGACCAACAGGTCGGAGTTCCTTGCTTCAGTGTTTGTGGTATTTATCGGGCAGCTTAGTGCTTCAACATTTTTTCCCTTTTTTCGTTTTCTTTTTTTTTTTTAACAAATTACGCATGTTGACAAAGTGCTCAAGGGGAAGAATGCGTGACAAAACACTGCACCTTAAAAAAAAAAAAAAATTTTTTTTTAAAGTCATTAATTTCTTTGCAGAGCTTGAGGGGAAAGAAGGGCACGTGAACACGAACTACTTTCCCTTTGACCCTCTCTCGTGTGCGTGTGAACCCAAATTTGTTGGTGTCCACAGTGTCACGGTCAAAAATAGAACAAACCAAGTCGTGGTCCAGGGTTTTTTGGACATAAGCTCTAAAATCAAAAATTCTGGGCGCCACATAGACGGGGGCCCCTGGTTCGGATCCAGCCAATTAAGCATAGGGGAGAGGCTCCACAGAGACGGTCTGTCCAACCAGACGGACTAAATAGCTGACCCACGCATTCACCCGTCGCCTCAGCCCAAATTTAAAGCTATTTTTAGCTCTGTGGAGACAGCACTGTTGCTAGACGGACTAAGCCGTCTGGCCGAATGTCTCGATTGGTCTGCCAGCCAACGTCTTGGCGCCTACCCGACTCATCTAGCCAATTTACGACGTCGCCGGAACGAAGAGAGGGGAAGGTAGTGCGTGGTGGGGGTGAAATTAGCTAATCAATTAAATGAACCAATTGACCACCCCAGAGAGTAAGGCGTGTAGGCATGATGGCATGATTTGAACATCCAATGGAAATTAGAGGGAGATAACTTCGGGTATCAGGGGTAAAAATACTGACCAATGGTACTCGCCCTTTTTGGACAGATCGGAACGGCATAAGAAGGATGTGAGAGTGAGAGAACGGAGAACGAGGGGGAGAACGAACAGGGAGACGGAGAGAGAGAGAGAGAGGTTTGGGGTGTAGTCTCTGCAGGAGAAAGGCAGAGAGATGAGAGGAGTGAAGTTTGAGCATTAGCACCAGATATAGTCTGCAAAGGGAGGACTAAAGAGAGTGGGAAAGAGAGAGTTGCTAACTAATAAAGAGGAAAAGAAAGAAAAGAAAAAAAAAAGAAAAAAAGCAACCATGTCCATTTGTTTAAGAGCAGACTAGAAGAGAGAGAGAGAGAGGCAATGCGTTAATGCAGGAAAAAAGAAAGGAGAACAGATCGATGTTGATAGTCACTGTTCTATCTTCATGGGGTTCGACCTCATACTTGGCCAGCGCCACTTTCATCGACAGCCCAAACGCCAGTGCCAACAGTCTCACCTGACCAGGGGGCCAGCAGACCAAGACCAGTGCAGCAGTTGTGTCGTGCTTGTGAAAGTGACAGTGAAAGAAAAAAAAAAAAAAGAAAAGAAAAGACAGTGATTCGTGAATAGTTAAGATCACCTGGCCAGGTAAAGTAGAAATCTATTTTACCGGGTTGGGTTAATGATGTTTTAGATAAATGATTTTGTAAAGTTCAGGAAAGGAGAATTTTTTATTTTGTTTGATTCCATATGCATTGATGTTTCGTTCTATGAACATGTGTAGAAAAGTTATAGCTTTATAGGGTTTGATGTGACGAATGCATGATATATGAATGAGATTGTAAGCAAGCTGTGAGTGTGTTTGGGCTGGGGCGCTAGCCCTTTCCCTCCACTGACATCACCCGAGGTTGACAATGTATTGGCGAGCCCGCCAGGATATTCTGGCCCATTTTATTATAATTGTTCCCAACTTCTCAGAGAGGAAGCTGGGTGGGATTCAATATTGTAATCCTAAGACAAGGGGTTGTCTTACTGTATGTTCCCAAGATAGTTAAATACTAGGCTTGGCATTGCTTCCAAGATAGTTAAACTAGGTTTGGCATTTCAGCCCCAAGGTATTATTTCGCACAGATTGCCTATAATTCGCTCTCATAGTTGGGTCAGGCGCTGGGCGTTTTATAAAACTAACTACGTTGTCCCAAGCTAATATTATCATTCATAGGATTGTCTATTACGTCACTCGTGTCGGTAACACCAGTTTGGCTGTCGCAGTAGTAAATCTTGTTCAAAAAAAAAAAGAGATATAATGGCGGAAGAAAAGAACACCCTATTGAACAACTTGTGGCGTCGCTCGTGATTTGGTTATCAGGAGATGAGTTGGTGCATTCGTTGAAAAACCACAAAAGATGGAAAGAGACGAACGCGCGGAGAGACGACGCGTCGCAGTAGAATAGCATTAGCAGAGCAGGAAAGGCTAAAGCTAGCGCAACGCAGGAAACTGAGAGAATAAGGGAAGCGCAGGAAACAAAAAGAATGAAGCAGGAAACAGAAAGAAAAAGGGAAGCGCAGGAAACAGAAAGAATGAAGCAGGAAACAAAAAGAATAAGGGGAAAAGGCAGGAAACAGAAAGAATGAAGCAGGAAAACAGAAAGAAAAAGGGGAAGCGCAGGAAACAGAAAGATTAAAGGTTCAATTAGAGCTAGAGAAAGTGAGAATACAAAGGGAGAACCCAAAAAGAGGATGGGAGTTCATTTTCCCAGTGACTCTGTGCGCAGCTTGCCCCCGACCCAAGTTGCCAAAATTCTCTGAAGGAACCGATTCGTTGATGCATACATCAGTCGTTTCGAACGTTTGCGACCAGTCAGGGTTGGCCTTCAGAAGAGTGGGCAGTCATTTTGTCAGCGTTATGACGGGTAAGGCATTACAAATTTTCACTGCGTTACCAGCAGAACAACAGTTGATTTCGGCGCTGTGAAGGAATCGTTGATGAAAGGATTTGACCTCCAGAGGAAGGGTCCAGGAAGAAATTTCGTTCAGCTAAATTACAAGCAGGTGAGACGTACACTCAGTTTGGTGCACGTTTAGATCACTATTTTGATAATGGTTAGAGTTGAGGGGTTTACAAAGAAGGATTTCGCTGAATTAAAAGAGCTAGTTATGAAGGAACAGTTTTTGTCAGGTTGCGGCCTGATTTTAACCATAAATTTGAAAGAAGAGACGCCAGAGACAGCAGGAGAGTTGTTGAAGTTCGCAGAGGTGTTAGAGAGGGCACGTTTGGGCACTAAGGTGCAGGAGAAACAGGTGCTAGGCACGGGTGGGGAAGAGTGCAAGGGACCAGGGGAGTTTTCTGCAAAGTCTGCAAACCCCAGTGGTGGGGCAGAAGGAAGGGCAAAGGGACATTAGGTGTTTCATTTGTCACAAGAAGGGACATGGTGGCGAGGGATTGCGCATGAGGTTCCAGAAGGCAGCAGCCTTGCAAGAGGTGGATAAGGGTCGTCAAGGGAAACGACCTGCAGGGGGAACCAAAAGGGATTCATTTCTGAAGAGGGTGGAGGCACGGCATGGCTACACTGGACAGCAGTCAGTGTCAGGATGGAGGGAAACAGCTGAGTGGTGTTACAGTGGAAGAAGGGTGGATTTGGCCAGCAGAGGTAAAATGTTAAAACCTGGTTGTTCATGCGAGGTAGTACAACAACGCGGTCGAGGAAAGGGGATTTGACAGGAAAATCCGGGACCTGTACTCTAACGTGGCACTGTGAGGAGTTCCCAGTTCTAAGATAAAAGTACGCCCCCTTACTTCTCAGGCGATTGCCCTGCGCTGGTGATGGGAGAAACCCCTTCATATTTGATCATTGGAAATTTTCCGGGGGCAAGGGTCCAGGGGCCCTGGTTTTTGGGACTGTACAGGGGCAGCAGTCAAACACGGAGCAAGAAGGAGGGAAGGTTGATAAACCGTTAGTGTTCCAGCAAGGAAGTCAGGCATAGATGTGTCGCCTGATGAGTTTAGGGCGCGCAGGAACAAGACCCTTCGCTCGTGAAGTCTTGGGATTTGGGCAAGGGGGAGAGAAACAGGAGGTTAGAGGAGGTGAGACAGAATTTCTTGTGAAAGGCGGGTGTTGTACCGAGTGTTCACCAAGGGGAAGACAGGTAAGGGGGACCACTCAGTTAGAGGTACCAGCAGGTTATCGTGACATGTCATGTCGTGGGTCACGAGTCGCTCATGGCGGGGTCATCTCGGCACCAGCAAACAGCTGACCGAATCTTTGATGATTTTCTTTGGGCCCAGGAGCAATGGCAGACATCAAGCGTTTCTGCATGTCATGTGACGTGTGTCAAAGGTCAGCCACAAGAGGGGTGAAGAGGAAGGCGCCTCTTAAACAGCCTCCTTTAAATTGACAACCATTCAGGAGGGTGGCTGTTGATCTGATTGGCCCAATCGCGCCCGGTTCCAAGGTGGGCACAGGTATGTGTTGACGTCGGGACTACGCGACCAGATCCCCAGAAGCAGTTGCATTGAAAGGCGTAGATACGCAACAGGTCGCTGAAGGGCTGGTGACATCTTTTCTCGCGGGGTGTGCCAGCACAAATTCTCAGTGACAGGGGGTCACAGTTCACCTCAGGCGTGATGAGGGAGGTCAACAGGCTGCTAGGGATCACACAGCTGCTCATACCCCATACCACCACAATGCAATGGCTTGGTGGAAAGATTCAACGGTGTCTGAGGGCATCTTAAAGAAGCTCTGGAGGAAAGGCCAGCAGATTGGGGCCCGCTACATTCCAGCGGCACTGTTTGCCTACAGGGAAGCCCCTCAGGAAAGCACAGGCTTTTCGCCATTTGAGCTGCTGTATGGGCCGGACAGTTTGGGGACCCGTGTGCATTCTCAAAGAGCTGTGGTCCGGAGAACAGGAGTCGGAAGAGGTCAAACCATTATCAGTATGTGGTGGACCTACGCAATAGGCTAGAGGAGAATGTAAGGTTGCAAGGGAGAGTTTGCAGGGGGCTAGGGTCGTCCAGAAGAAGCAATATGACAGGAAGGTGAGGAAGCATCCTCAAGGTGGGAGATCAAGTCCTTTACTGCTTCCCACGGATCACAACAAGCTGCTGATGCATTGGAAGGGACCATTCACCATCATTGAAAGGTAGATCAGGACTACCCAATCGATGTGAATGGGAAATCAAAAATTTTTCCCTGCAAATTTGCTCCGCAAATATATTCAGCGTGAGACTCAGCAATAGGGCAGCAGCAATCATTGATGGAGGTGAAGGAGACCCCGCAGAAGAAGGGGAGATTTTGTTGCCTGAGTTTTCCCGGAGAAGAGTCATAAGGGGTGTGTCACTGTATGAAGGGCTAGACAGTAGGAGACAGGAGGAAGTTAGGGGGCTCTAGAACAGTATAGGGGTCCCTGACTGATAAAACCCGGCAGGACAAAATCTAGGGACATGTACGGTGGGGAGTTAAAAATCGCAAAAACCCCTACATGTGAAAGCCTACCGATCCCATATGCCACCAAGCAAGTGATCGAGGAGGGAGGTAGAAGAGATGTTGGACCTTGGGGTGAATGAACCCTCCAAAACATCGTTATAGTGCACCCGTGTCTTAGTGAGGAAAAAGTCAGGTGAGCATCGATTCTGTGTCGACTTTAGACGTCTGAACAGTGTCACCAAGGTCGATGCAGAGGTCATACCAACATGGAAGACCTGTTCGCTCAGATCGCCACAAGCAAGAGCCAGTATTTCACCAGGATAGATCTGAGCAAGGGTTACTGGCAAATAGCCTTGAGTGAGAACTCAAGGAAGTCACAGCATTCTCCACTCCTTATGGGGCTTACCAGTGGCGAGTACTCCCTTTTGGGATGGTCAACGCACCTGCAGTCTTCTCTCGGATGTGAGGAAGTTATTGACGGGATTGGAAGGCGTTGTGAATTTCTGGATGACATTCTGATAGCATCCAGGGCATGGGGAGCATATGAGGCAGCTAGGAGCAGTTTTAGAGAGGTTGAGACAAGCCAATCTCACAGACCACAAAGTGCCAGGTTGGTTTTCCAAACCTGGAGTTCCTGGTTTTGTTGTCGGAGGGACACAAAGCAGCCAGAAAAGGGGAAAGGTGGAGAAGATGATGAATTCAGAGAGACCAAAGACCAAAAAACAGAAGTCAGGAGTCTGCTTGGTTTTATTGGGTTCATGGGATTTTTTACCAAATTTCGCAGCAATCACGGTCCTCTCAGTGAAATTTGGTCAAGGCAGGGAAACCGGCAGTGGTCGAGTGGTCAGAACTGCAGAGCAAGCATTGAGACGGTGTTGGAAAGACTAGGTTCCCGTCCCATCTTGAAGCTACAGATATGTCAAACCATTTTTGTTTTCGGACAGATGCATAGGCGGTGGGATAGGTGCAGTATTGTGCAGGAGCATGAAGGAGTCGAGTTTCCTGTGAGGTATGCTAGCAGGAAGTTGACAAAGTGTGAAGAGGGTACGCAACCCGTAGAGAAGGAGTGTTTAGCTGTTGTGTGGGGCCGTGCAGAAGTTCCACAAATACTTGTATGGGAAAGAGTTCGTGATAGAGACAGATCACAACCACTCAAATTCCGCAGGAGGACAGTGAAAAACAGCAGGGTTCTGCGTTGGGCAATGGCATTGCAGCCCTAAAAGGTACCCAGTGCAGTACATTCCCGGTCGGAAATGTCGGAGCTGACTATTTAAGTCGCGTAGTCTAGCAAGCTGCAACTCAGAGGAAGTCAGTCATATCCAGGGTGCTTGGTTGATAATTTTGTGTTGATTACAGTTATGTTGATTGGATATGGGTTCATTCCAGTTGGCTATGGTTCATAGTTTTGTGTGAGATTTGTTCATGTAAATGTAGTTATGCTTGGAGCATACAGTGCTTGTGTAGTTAATGCTTTTTTTGCAATAAGTGAGGATGGAGATTCCTCAGTGAAGTGTCTGGATCGGATCATATTATATTGTGCTTTTCATAGGATTGTGAAAAGGAGAGATGGCAAATCCCCAGGTAGGGGAATGGCATAAGTGCGCACAGAGGTCGTTATAAAATGAGTTGAAATAACGCAAGAGCGCCGTCAAATGATAACTCATTGGAGTGGTATTCACTAATGATATATTATATAATTTATAAAAAATTCGTTGTAAAGTATTTTTTTTATAACTTTGCACTTTAGCTGTGTGTCAGCAAATTCGGTTGTTGTTTTTTTTTTACCGTGGTTTTGAGACGATGCGGTTGCATAGCCCTTTTTCAAGGGGGAAAATTGTCACGGTCAAAAAAAGAACAACCAAGTCGTGGTCCAGGTTGTTTGGACATAAGCTCTAACTCAAATATTCTGGGGGGCCACATAGACGGGCCCATGGTTCGGAATCCAGCCCAAATTTAAACATAGGGGAAAAGGCTCACAGAGACGGTCTGTCCAACCAGACGGACTAAATAGCTGACCGACGCATTCACCTGTCGCCTCAGCCCAAATTAAAAGGGTATTTTTAGCTCTCGTGGAGACAGCCCCTGTCTGTAGACGGACTAAGCCGTCTGGCCGAATGTCTCGATTGGTTGCCAGCCAACGTCTTGGCGCCTTTCCCAGATCATCTAGCCAATTTACGGGCGTCGCCGGAACGAAGAGAGGGGAAGGTTTAGTGCGTGGTGGGGGGTGAAATCTAGTATCAATAAATGACCAATTGACCACCACAGAGAGTAAGGCGTGTAGGCATGACTGGCATGATTTGAACATCCAATGGAATTAGAGGGAGATAACTTTGGTATCAGGGGTAAAAATACTGACCAATGGTACTCGCCCTTTTTGGACAGATCGGAACGGCTTAAGAAGGATGTGGAGAGTGAGAGAACGGAGAACGAGGGGGAGAACGAAAAAGGGAGACGGAGAGAGAGAGAGAGAGGTTTGGGGTGTTAGTCTCTGCAGGAGAAAGGCAGAGAGATGAGAGGAGTGAAGTTTGAGCATTAGCACCAGATATTTGTCTGCAAAGGGAGGACTAAAGAGAGATGTGGAAAGAGAGAGTTGCTAACTAATGAAGAGGAAGAAAAAAAGAAAAAAAAAAAGAAAAGAAAAGCAACCATGCCATTTGATAAGAGCAGACTAGAAGAGAGAGAGAGAGAGTGCAAAGCGTTAATGCAGGAAGAAAGAAAGGAGAACAGATCGATGTTGATAGTCACTGTTCTATCTTCACTGGGGTTCGACCTCATACTTGGCCAGCGCCACTTTCATCGACAGACCAAAAGCCAGTGCCAACAGTCTCACCTGACCCGGCGCCAGCAGACCAAGACCAGTGCCAGCATTTGTGTCGTTGTTGGAAAGTGACAGTGAAAAAGAAAGAAAAAAAAAAGAAAAGAAAAGACAGTGATTCGTGAATAGTTTAAGATCACCTGGCCAGGTAAAGTAGAAATCTATTTATAACCGGGTTAGTTAATGATGTTTTAGATAAATGATTTTGTGAAGGTTCAGGAAAGAGAGAATGTTTTATTTTGTTTGATTCCATATGCATTGATGTTTCGTTCTATGAACATGTGTAGTAAAGTTATAGACTTTACTAGTGGTTTGATGTGACGAATGCATGATATATGAATGAGATTGTAAGCAAGCTGTGAGTGTGTTTGGGCTGTGCGCTAGTCCTTCCTCCACTGACATCACCCGAGGTTGACACACAGTAGCTGACACACTCCACCCTTGCCGCTCTCCGAAATCCACACACCTCTTTGGTGTGTAGTCTAATTAATTTTCATATTTCTGTTTCTTGCTTTGATTTGATACACAGAAGTAGACTGAGACTATCACTTTATGTGGCATCATGATACTGGACTGGGGGGGGGGGGGGGAGGGGGGGAAACCCATCAACTTCCTCGTTTGAGTTGGTCTGATGTTTTGCAGCCACAGGTACACAGGTGTGGAGAGTTCTGAAGGGGGGTAGGGATCCCAGTGGCCCACCTCATCCATCATCACCTTCTGAGCCTTCCCGTCTTGCTGACAAGCCCCCCTGGGACTGACTCACGGGAGGAAGCAGAAGGGTGGTTTGGCTGGAGGGCAGGGTACAACTTTTAATGGCCTTTCACCTCATGTCACTAATCACATCATGCTAATCAATCAACTCCACGCCGCCACAGGAAGGAAAGGGGGGATGTTCCGCATAGTTTCTGACAGGGGTGTGTCGCTGAGTTGGGACGTTGGCCCTTTTAAGACGTCCAAGTTCACAGGCCCACAGTCTTCTTTCTAAGGTTCTTAACATCTTTGGTATTTTTTCGTGGGAGGGGGGTGGGGGGTGGGGGGGAAGGGAGGAGGTAACTCCATCACTATGGCCACAGTATTCCTCTTCAGGTTCTTGAAATTATGCCTTGGCTTTTTTCTTTCTGGGAGGGAAAGGGAGAGAAGTGGGGGTTTCAACTCCATCGCCTTCATTATCATCATCATTGTTTTGATTATTACCGTTGTTTTCGTTGCCCGTGCTGAAACTGCTCCACCACTGCCATCACTGTTAACGGCTGTTGCAATAGTGTTCCTATTCTTTTGATTCACAATTTTACCCCTGTCTTGTTGTAAACTTCTTTTTTCTACATAACACAAACAATTGTCATCAAGACCCCTGAGGCTAATACAAAACTAACTTAACATATTTGAACAGTTATATGCTGTTTTCTTTCTTTCCATGTAGTTTCGTTATTTTTCATTTTTCACTCAAATAAATATCCAGATTCTGGGCGGACCATCAAGTAATTGCAACAAACACAAAAATAAAGAGCCTTGACCTTTCACTCTTTGTTACGCCAAAACAGATAAGAACAAACAAACAAACAGATAAGGATGACAAACAGGTAAGGGAGAGAAAAACAGGTGCAGGTCACTTGAATTATCCTTCCTTGGCAATTTCTTGGTTTACTGGAAAGCCTGTTACTGTATGTACAACAGCAAGGCCATGTACTTCTCTCCAGCTTTCTGAGGGGGGGGGGGGGGGGGGGGGGTAGAGGGGGGAACCCCTCAAGGCTCATCATAAAAATAATGACTTTTCATTTGATGTCCACAACACGTCCTGTTACTTAAAGGCCGATGCAACAACGTCAAAGGCTATGTCAGGTCTGCCCGCACAATGCAACAAACAAAACTTAGATTATATACAGTTATAAAAGAAAAGAAAATTTTTTTTTTTAAAGGAGAAGAAGAAAGAAAAAAAAGAAAGCCATGAATGCTTCTTGCACGGGAAACGTCTTGCCCATCAAAAGGAAAGGCGACTCTGCTCATCGTTTATTGCCCAGGCAACACCATGCCCTTCAAAAGGAAAGGCAACTCTGCTCGTCGTCCACTGAATGCAGACCTCATCTTCTTCTTCTTCTTCTTCTTCTGCGTACGCAGGCTGATACTCCTGCCGACACTCCCTGTATGGACGGACAAGTATTAATCCCATCTATCCAACAAAGGGAGTGGAGTTTTGTGTGTATGACTGTCTTTTTATCCTGCCATTAAGGCAGCCATATTCCATCTTCAGGGGAAGCAGACCTCATCAACTGTCATGACTGGCAGATACCTCTCTGTCAGTGCTTCCTTTCCAGTCAGACCACATGAAGCACAGTGAAAATTAATTATCAGAGGGGGAGAGAGAGAGACGGAGACAGAGACAGAGAGAGACACACACACACACAGAGACAGAGAGAGAGAGAGAAAAGAGAGAGTGAGAGAGAAAGCGAGAGAGAGAAAGAGAGAGTTTGTGTGTGTGTGTGTGTGTGTGTGTGTGTGTGTGTGTGTGTGTGTGTGTGTGTGTGTGTGTGTGTGTCTGTGTGTGTGTGGTGTGTGTGTGTGTGTGTGTGTGTGTGGTGTGTGTGTCTGTGTCTGTGTGTGCAAGTGTGCACACATGCATGTCTGTCAGATGTCCTTTCCAGTCAGCTTACATGAAGGACAGTGAAACAATAATAGAAGAGAGAGACAGAGACACAGATAGACAGAGAAGGAAAGAGAGAGAGCGAGAGAAAGCAAAAGTAAGAGAGAGAGAGAGAGAGAGAGAGAGAGAGAGAGAGAGAGAGAGAGAGAGAGAGAGAAAGAAAGAGAGAGATCAGATAATGTTGCTTATAGCCCAGCCGACCGCAAAGGGCCACATCAGGGCTGGAGAGAGAGAGAGAGAGAGAGAGAGAGTGTGTGTGTGTGTGTGTGTGGGTGTGTGTGTGTGTGTGTGTGTGTGTGTAAGTGCGCATGCAAGCATATTCGTCTAATGTCCATTTCCTGCCTCCTTGAAACTGTTTTATTCGTTTGTTTGTTTTCCCGTAGTGTGTGTGGGTGGGTGGATAGGGAGGGGGGGGGGTGCGTGTGAATGCATGTCTGTCTGACGTCCCTTTCCTGCCTCCTCGCCCCCACCCCCCACCCCCCACCCCCATGCATGCATATACGACCCCCACCCCCATGCATGCATATACGACCCCCACCCCCATGCATGCATATATGACCCCCACCCCCATGCATGCATATACGACCCCCACCCCCATGCATGCATATACGACCCCCACCCCCATGCATGCATATACGACCCCCACCCCCATGCATGCATATACGACCCCCACCCCCATGCATGCATATACGACCCCCACCCCCATGCATGCATATACGTTTGTGAGTGTGTAAGTCCAAATCTTTGCCAAGTCATTACTATGAAGACAGTTCAGTTGTTGCCCTGCGCTTGTGTTTTTTCCCCCCCACTATTAGATTGTTCGTCTATGTATTTGTCTGACTTTATTCAAGTTTAAAAGGCTGTGCCAGTCTTGAATAAAAGTTACTCTGTGTTAGGTTTCCTTATGGGAGCAAACATTACCCCACTTGTTTACTGTTTATTGTTTACTGTTCCCTGCCTCATTTTATTTCCAACCATGTTTGTTTTCTTGTTTTCATGTAGTGTGTGTGTGTGTGTGTGTGTGTGTGTGTGTGTGTGTGTGTGTGTGTGTGTGTGTGTGTGTGTGTTGTCTGTGTGTGTGTGTGTGTGTGTGTGTGTGTGTGTGTGTGTGTGTCTGTGTCTGTCTGTGTCTGTATGTGTTATGTGCACCTGTCCATGCACACTTGTGTGTTTCTATCTGTGCATGCATGAGCGCACACAGCCACTCGG
Source organism: Conus ventricosus (assembly GCA_018398815.1). NCBI lineage: Eukaryota > Metazoa > Mollusca > Gastropoda > Neogastropoda > Conidae > Conus > Conus ventricosus. The sequence continues at coordinate 85,795,888 of CM031607.1, read as the reverse complement.
GCACACGGATGTACCTCTATGAGTTGCCCTGTTTGACCATGGAGAGTGAAACATGTGGTGCACAGTGCCCGAAAGCCAGGTAAATGATGCAAACTGCAGGTGAGGGGGTGGTGTGTTGTGTGTGTGTGTGTGTGTGTGTGTGTGTGTGTGTGTGTGTGTGTGTGTGTGACTGTGTGCCCCCCCCCCCCCCCCCCCCCCCCCTAGCCCCCCCCCCCCCCCCCCCCCCCCCCCCCCCCCCCCCCCCCCCTTCCATGCATACATATACGTTTGTGAGTGTGTAAAACATATATGTATGTGAACGCATACCTGCGTACATATTTATGAGGAAAACAAAAAGCTATCTTGCGCAATACATGACATGAACTACTGCATTTCATTAAATTTAAGTTGTTTGGCATTCAATTGCTGTTTGTGCTGTACCGCTTTCCTCTGGAGTATGTGTGATATTTTATACAATAAAATGTTATAACATATTAAATATTCAAACAACAACAACAACAACAAAAAGAAGTCCAAAATGCAAACAGATAAAACATGCCAGCTTTTATTCTGGGGAATGTTGTGCCTTTTTTAAAAGTCTGCTCTTCATTACATCTGAAGAAAATACATACAATTTGTCAAAAAAATCCACTTTTCTGTTTTGCGTCCTGTATCAAATGAAAGTCGATTTACGCACTGTTTCTTGTGTTTATTTATATTTGTTAACGCAATCCTCTGTGTGTATGCATGTGTGTGTGTGTGTGTGTGTGTGTGTGTGTGTGTGTGTGTGTGTGTGTGTGTGTGTGTGTGTGTGTGTGTGTGTGTGTGTGTGTGCGTGTGTGAGCGAATTTGCGTGCGTCGTGCGTGCGTGCGTGCATGTATGAGTATGTGTGTATGTCTGTGTATGTAAAATGACCATCACTATAATTATCATTCAAAGGCAATATCAGCAATTCCATTTCTAGTCACACCAGAGCCAAAGTTAAGATAAGATAATGTTGCTTATAGCCCAGCCGACCGCAAAGGGCCACATCAGGGCTGTCACCACGTTAAAGTGACCTCACAGAAATTGAGAAAACCTTTCCAGTGCTGACCATGTCTGCCAAAGTGCTCGGACATAAAAAAAAAAATGTAGTCACTTTAGAACACAAATCGCTACACAGTGTGTGACACACACTGTCGTTTAAATTTTTCACACAAAATCTACATTTTTTTAATCTCTACTTCATACCTCTCCACTTATTTCATCTAAAAAAATAAAAAATTAAAAAAAAGTTGCTTCAGTCATCTAATACTACAACGGAGATGCATTCATTACATTTTAAAAAAAGGTTCTTCAATCTTTTTAATTAACACTACAATGAACATGCATGTGTTACTACATTTGAAACAGTGTCCTCAATCTTTTTTTTTTTTAATATATTTTTTAATGATTTTCCAACATTGATAACAAAAGGGATAATCAACATAACAAACATCATACGAATGAGTATGCTAAATCAGGAAGGGGGTAAACAGAGGTAAGAAGAAGGTAAAAAACGTATTAACACATGTCTTCCATCTTTCAACGCTACAATGGACATGCATGCATTAACTACATCTGAAACAAATGAAAAACATTCCACGAGCGAACCACTCGTTAACAACCTACTCTTATGGGTCCTGATACTCACGAACAGCTCAGAAAGAAACATGAGTTGGTATGATAAAAGCACAGGGCTCTTGTCCTACTGCCCTTTAGAGAGCCTGCCCCATGTGTGCACACACGGCCACCCACTTGACATTTTCTTCCTACAGTTTCCGCTCTCTGCCAGTCACTCAGCCGGAGCCATTGTACCACACCATACAGCACTGGCAATGGAGATACTACACTCTGCCCACTTTCTGGAGTCAGGCATCCAGAATCAGGGAATGCGGTCAGAGACGATATTCCTTTCTAGCTAGCTGTACAGCAGGTTCTGGGTCAGGATGTGTTTACACGCATACACATTATCATAAGTTAGATGCTGAATTATGTCTTGTTGAGAACACAGCACAGATCTGATGTTTTCTTGCTTACACCAGACTGGAATCGCAGGGTTTTAATTAAGCAAGAATCAATGACTGTAGCTTTTTTGGATCACATCAGATTTTTCAAAGCTTAGAGTCTTCTGCTTATTATAACTTGGTGGGATTCTCATTGTCATACATGTTGAAAACAGCAAGCTTGCAAACCTCTTTGTCCTGTCATCTGTTTGTCTGTACCATCTGGTCGAACTAATACATTTTTTTTTTTTTTTTGGGGGGGGGGGGGGGGGGGGGGGGTGGGGTCAAATTCGCTTCATTTTTCACCCTCAGTTACTGCATTTTGAAACTTTTAATCTGGTTGTTTTTTTTTTCTTGAATAATCTAATTAAAACATCACTGTTAAAAATATATTCATAAGAAAACCAATATGAAAAACCAAAATTCCTCTGAGCAAAAGTGGACACTTCTGAACAGAAGACGCCGTAATGAAAGGAGACAACATTCATTCAGATGCTGCGTTATACATTACTCCCACCCCCACCCCCAGTTCATTGCAATTTCAGAAAAGAACATAAAACATCACTGTCGTTCTTCAACTGGTTCATGAAATATATGCCTTTAATTGTCTCGATCTTTGTACGTGCGGACACCAACTACAATATAACGCGGCAAATTGTGCACATTCAGGACATTGAAAGCATACATAGGTGTACTGCATCGGCTGCTGTATTTCTAACAGCGGAGGAGTACAAGATCACTTCCGCTGGCTGTAAATAAGACACCCAATCTTTCGTGACCTTCTGCAGCCTTGCGCTCCACTCTCACTCCCTCTGTTTCTCCATGGCCTTCCTGACAGATGCTGAAAAGACCCTGTAGGGGGCAAGCGTTGGTTGTCTTCCCCTGGGCCTGTCGTCTGACACATGCTTGCTCTTTTTTATTGTCTGCCTTTACAGGATCTCTGGCGTCAGTCAAGGTTGCTCTTCAAACTTCATCTTTTTCCATCGCTGTTATTATCACAATATCAGCTCTCCATTGCCAAAAACACCTAGGGTTTGTTTGGGGTTTTTTAAATGCTGTGTTCTGTGTGTGTGTGTGTGTGTTGTGTGTGTGTGTGTGTGTGTGTGTGTGTGTGTGTGTGTGTGTGTGCATGTGTGTGTGTGTGTGCATCTGTGTGTGTGTGTGTGTGTGTGTGTGTGTGTGTGTGTGTGTGTGTGTGTTTTATATTCAAATTTGTGAGCACGTGCGTTTTTGTAATGCGCGTGTGTGTGTGTGTGTGTGTGTGTGTGTGTGTGTGTGTGTGTGTGTGTGTGTGTGTGTGTGTGTGCATGTGTGTGTGTGTGTGTCTGTGTGTGTCTGTGTGTGTCTGTGTGAAAATGCATGCGTGCATGTGTGTGTGTGTGTGTGTGTGTGTGTGTGTGTGTGTGTGTGTGTATGTGTGAACATGCATGCGCGCATGTGTGTGTGTGTGTGTGTGTGTGTGTGTGTGTGTGTGTGTGTGTGTGTGTGTATGTGATGTGAGTGAGTGAGTGAGTGAGTGAGTGAGTGAGTGAGTGAGTGAGTGAGTGAGTGAGTGAGTGTGTGTGTGTGTGTGTGTGTGTGTGTGTGTGTGTGTGTGTGTGTGTGTGTGTGTCTGTCTGTCTGTCTGTCTTGTATGCAAATTTGTGTGCATGTGCGTTTTTGTAATGCATGTGTGTGTGGTGTGTGTGTGTGTGTGTGTGTGTGTGTGTGTGTGTGTGTGTCCGTGTCTGTGTCTGTGTGTCTATGTCTATGTCTACATGTGTGTGTGGTGGTGGTGTGTGTGTGTGTGTGTGTGTGTGTGTGTGTGTGTGTGTGTGTCTGTGTGTCTGTGTCTGTGTCTGTGTATGTCTACATGTGTGTGTGGTGGTGGTGGTGGTGTGTGTGTGTGTGTGTGTGTGTGTGTGTGTGTGTGTGTGTGTGTGTGTGTGTGTGTGTGCATGTGTGTGTGTGTGTTCAGAAACCACAAACTCAATAATAATAATAATAATAATAATAATAATAATAATAATAATATCATGCCTGGGGTAAAGGGATATGTGTGGCGGTGCCAGGAGCTCTGTGACGGTGCCAGGAGCTCTGTGACGCTGCCAGGAGCTCTGTGGCAGCGGCGGGAGACTGGGCAAGATGCAAGGTGGGGCTCGTGGTGTTCTAGGAGGGGTTTTCTGGCAGAAAGGGGGTGGGGGGAGGGGTGGAGGGGGAAGGAGAACAGGGGGGAGGACTTGGGGGAAGAAGCTGGACTAAGCATCATGGGAGAAATACCAACAAGACAGCGCATGATGAACAAGCGGGAAAAAACAAAAAATTAATAAATATATTTTGATATCCACAACAATAAGATCAATGATGACGATAAACTGTTTAATTGTGATGCTTTATTTTATGTCAGTATCAAATTACATGTACAGAGCACTTCACCACCAAAACTGAGTGAAACCATGCTTTTATGATGCTTTATGCCAGCATTAATTACAGAGCACATAATCACCAAAACTAAGTGAAACCCTGTGTTTATTTTGATGCTTTATGTCAGTATCGATTACTAAGAACATCACCACCAATTCTAACTGAAACCCCGTTTTCTGATGCTTCATGTCGGTATTCATTACAACAGAGCACACTATCACCAAAACTGTCTGAAACCCTGAACAATCTAGCGGCCACAGATATCCTTCAACAAAATTCTGTGAACTAACAAAACTTGTGTAAGAATCACGCATCACCAAAAAAAAAAAAATCATGGAAGTCTTCATCAAACAGTGTGAGTCAGTCCAACTCCCAGGGCTATGTCTTCGCAGGATTTCCGGTTCCAGTGCGGCAGTCTGGAATGTCACACAGCCTCCCACGGCTGGCCACGACCTTGCCCTTGACCTGCCAGGAACTTCTGTCTCTGGACTGACCGGCTTGCCGTCATGACTAATGCATGGTGCTGTGCTGGGCGACCACTTGCCTTCCTGACTAATAGAACACTGTGCTGCCTGACCAATGTCAACACTGCAAGGTTCAGGGGTTGGCGGCCCTGGTCCAGTGGTCACTGATGCATGAACACAATGAGGAGTGACCTGTCCGTCTGTCTGACCGTCAGCTGGTTTGACCACACGACTAAGGTTACTTTCTTCTCTTTTTTTTTTTTTTTTTTTTTTCTTTTTTTTTTTTTCAATTCCCAGAACAAAAATTCTGGTTTTTCATTTTGATTTGCTTGTTTGTTTGTTTGCCTTGTTTGTTTGTTGTCTAAAAATTAATATTTGCTGTGCTTATTGTTTGTCATTGTTTTGTATTTTCACCCATGCATTATTAAACACATCTTTGGCAACTTTTCTTACATCACAGATATACTTGATGGTGTGCTGAAGTGTATAGGTATACATGTCTTATGTATAATTAATTATCAGCACTGACTTTGATGTGATTGCCATTTCATTAGTTAATCCTATGAATGTGTTATACTATAGTGATGATGTACGACGTCGGAAACCGAGACAGAACTTTCACTGCAAGGGGAGGAAAATGTTCTGGTTTTCACTCCACTGGTAGGAGTTGTGAATTCATCAATTACATGTTGACAATATTCACACACCTACACATACTCCACTACCACCCCCTCCTGGATTTTTAGCTTCTTTTTTTTTTCTATTTAACACCCACTCCCCGATACACTGGTATTTAAACAAATACTGTGGACTCGGAGTCTTGAGGTCATATACTTTCTCATATCACTCTCACACAACACACACACACACACACACACACACACACACTTTCATTCTTTAATCTAACTGAATTAATCAGACTCTGGGGATGAAACAGAGCAGACCTATAGTCTCCAGGCATGGCTGGCGTCAAGTACTTTCAATGAATTGTGTACACACACACACACACACACACACCACACACACACACACACACACACACATATATACATAAAAACGAAAAGGCAGAGGAATCAAGTTACCACTTTCTGCGGTCACTGAGGAGAAACAATCAGGTTTCGAAATACCAGTATCTGACCAGGAGTTATGATATGCTGGTGAGTATCCTCCCCTTCAGAGATTGTCTGCCCCCCTTGGAGACTATAAGCTTGCTGAAGACTCATTTTGAGAAGCATTTATTATTCCCTATTATTCCCTATTCACCCTCTCAAGCACATACTGTTAGGCAGAGGTATCTACCACTGCAGATATGAATGCTTATCTCCCCTTACTTCTTCAATATAAGACATAAAAGCAAGCTCTGTTTATAAGTGAATATTTCTTGCAGTCATTGCAACACCAAGCTGCTCTGTAAGTTGCTGGAATGGTGCTCGGTTACTTATCCTTGGAATTATTAGTTGCTTGTGTATATATATATATATATATATATATATATATATATATATATATATATATATATATATATATGTATATATATATGTATGTATGTATATATATATTATATATATATATATATATATAATATATATATATATACACATGTATACACACACACATATATACATATATATGCCATTTGTGGGATTTTTCACAATGCCTGCTCCCAATCCTACCCCAAGGCATTATGTGCATATGGCACTGGTGGGGTCTCAAAATGATAAAAAGGCTGGAACCGCATAGTCAGGTCTTATCCGATCAACGGACGCTTTCTTTGACAGCGCCGCTCCAATTTCACCCCCACAAACAGCCTACAGTCACACACCCTCATGCCCGTAACGGTCGTTGGGGGCGCTGAATTTTTAGAGGGATGACCACAGTCATCTGGAGCATGGTATCGTGGAAGGTGGAGAGTGCAACCCTCTCCCCCCACAGCCTTTACCTCCCCTGAACTGAATCAGGTACTCAATTTCAATTTTTTTTTTTTTTTTTTGCTGGGTGGAAAGACAGGGCTTGCAAGCTGTCAATATCCATCCTTTTAAATTATTTGAACTCACAACTTTTCCACAGCCCATTGTTCTAAGTGTGTCTAGCCATTTGACTAGGTGGGCCTTCCAACCATCCCAAAAACACTGTAAAAAAAACAACAACACACACACGATGCAAAGCAGATAAACATACTCCCAGTTTATCTTGAATACACGTGATATATTCCATAAAGAGGAAAAAACGTTTTGGTCCGTTAAAGCTGTTAGTAACGGCTATTCATTCTGGTAAACACTGGACATCATCCATGACCCATAATAAACATACCTACAATTTTTCAGAAAGACCGGCCAAGTACTTTCTGAGATATTCCATAAAGAAGAAAAACCGTTATGGGCCGTTATAGCCGTCAGTAATGGCTATAATGGTAAAATATAAACATCCGGCATCATCTGTGACCCATAATGAACATTCCCACAAGTTTTCAGAAAGATCGGCCAAGTACTTTCAGAGATATTCCATAAAGAAGAAAAACCATTATGGGCCATTATACTTTTAGCCGTCAGGAAGATCAGCCCAGTAGTTTTGTCTGGAGCGAGTGGAACACATTTTGACCACAGACGGACAGACACACACACACAACACACACACACACACACACACACACACACACACACAGAGCATTTCTTTGTTCCCATTGTAAAGTACTCGCTGTTCTATAAGAACTGGGAGTACAAAAAATGCCCCCCCCCCCCCCCCCCCCCCAACAGCTGCTTGGTGTTCATATATATTTTTAAGTGAGATCTACCCTGTTTATAGCCCAGCCCACCCCAGAGGGGGCAGAGGGGTACGGGATCCACCAAAGGCTATCACACCATCAAAATCCATTTCAAGTAGGTTTGATATTCTGTGATCACAGTCGGTACATAGGATAAGCGGCTTCATGCATTATGTTGATTGGGAGCTTCCTTCTGTCCACTGGCACAAGGGGGTAGCAACAAGACTGTAGAGTTATCTCCCTGGACACCATGGCTACTGCTTACTCTAAGAGCCATCAGGGGCATAGTGGAGGACCTGAACTGAAGTCAGGAAGGCTGTCTGAGTAGTTGTCAACATATTTCATACTCATAGTGTTTCCTGTTCTAAAGTTTAGAAGGCTCGTTGAGAAGTTGTCAATTTAGTTTATACTCATAGTGTTTCCTGTTCTTAAGTTTAGAAGGCTCGTTGAGTAGTTGTCAGTTTAGTTTATACTCATAGTGTTTCCTGTTCTAAAGTTTAGAAGGCTGTTTGAGTAGTTGTCAATTTAGTTTATACTCATAGTGTTTCGTGTCTTAAGTTTAGAAGGCTGTTTGAGTGGTTGTCAATTCATGCTATACTCATAGTGTTTCCTGTTCTAATGTTCAATTTTCTTTCTCTTTTTTTTCTGTTTCATTCAACTTTAACCTACAGCTGAGATTGAAGCAGAAAACCTCTTGAACTGTTTTCCAACTATCTGACAAATCAAGTACAGATGCATCCCTTTTCTTTTTATTTTTTAAATTTAAAAAAAAATTATTTTTAGTCTTTTAAACTCTTGACTTCTGTTTTCACTATAGACTTTACTTGAACTAGCTGCAATGACTCTGGAGATTACTGTTCCCCCCCCCCCCTCCCCCTCCCAAGCAATTAACTGTCATTACGAGGTTCAAATGGTGCTGTGTACTTAAAATCAGTACAGCCACTACTGAACACTACAAATACGAAATCCTCAACAGCAATGCTGCGTCTCTTCTGGTGAGTTGTCCTATATGTCAACCTGACAAAGCAAGCTCCCTATATACAGACTTTTAACGCTGAGGCTGTGACACAGAAGAGCCTGAACATGGCTGTGTGTAGGAGAGCTGGGAATGAACTGCGTGGGAAAAATACCACTGAGAAGTCAAGATGTTTGGGGGAAAAAAAAAATCAGGCATTCAAACAAACAGGTGCTACATCAAAAAGCTCTCAACTCAACTCCAGTCTCAGGAGAAGGAGGAGGTGCTCAGCTGCACTGCCCTCACCCCCTCATCACTTCAACACTGCAATGTCCTGAACACACAACATACCCCTAATGTGCCTCTAACCACCTACCTCCTGACTCATCCCTTTGGAACAGGATGTGTCAAGTGCCCTGGTGAATGAAAATCACTGACATAAACTGCATTTGTTTCTGTTGAGGTCTGCTGTGATCTACAGAGTGCCTGAATTATCCAGTTTTACTGAGGGTTCGATTGGGTTTATTTTTCTCTTTCGGCAAGGGGAAACAAAAACCCTCTTGTTGTGCACACGTGTGTGGTGTGTGTGTGTGTGTGTGTGTGTGTGCGTGTGTGTGTGTGTGTGTGTGTGTGTGTGACACTGTCTGTGACACTGTGTGTGACACTGTGTTAGTGTGTGTGTGTGTGTGTGTGTGTGTGTGTGTGTGTGCGTGCGTGCGTGCGTGCGTGCGTGCGTGCGTGCGTGCGTGCGTGCGTGCGTGCGTGCGTGCGTGCGTGCGTGCGTGGTGTGTGTGTGTGTGTGTGACACTGTGTGTGTGTGTACACATGTCTGTCTGTCTGTCTGTCTGTCTGTCAATGTGTGTGTGTGTGTGTGTGTGTGTGTGTGTGTGTGTGTGTGTGTGTGTGTGTGTGTGTGTGTGTGTGACACTGATTATGTGTGTGTGTGTGTGTGTGTGTGTGTGTGTGTGTGTGTGTGTGTGTGTGTGTGTGTGCATGCACATGTGCATCTGGCTGGCTGTCTGTGTGTGCATGCAAGAGTGTATGTGTGCTAAAAGCTAGTAAAGATTTCTTTTTCCCTAACACTGTTACTGTCCGCCTAAATTGAATACAACTAACGGAACTTTTGTAAATATTACAAATGTTCACACATGTAACATTTAAACAAGCACACTTTTCATGTACATACAGACACAAGCATTGTCCTATTCGTCTAGAGGACTTTTTCTTCTTTTTTTTTTTTTGTCAGATTCAAAACTGTTTGTTCTCTGCCCTTGGTTCTATCCCCCCACCCTCCTCCCCCTTCTACACCCTACCCCCTCTCCTCTCACCCCACCCCTCTCCCTTTCTTCCCCATCTAGGAGATTTATGTCCATTGAGCTGAAGGCTCTTGTCTTCAGCATATGTAGGTCACAGGCCTGGGCCTCAAGGAGGGGGAGGGAGGGGGGAGGGGGGTAGCACCCACATCCCCTCCCTGCTCTCCAGCCAAGCACTGTGCATTGGGATTAGGTATGACCCTGGTTCGTTATCACTGGTCCTGCTGGTGAATCCAAACAAATGTTGACGTCTCAGTATTGCCACAATCAACAACAATGCTGTCGTCTTAGTATTGCCACTATTCACCAACAATGTTGATGTCTCAGTATTGCCACAATTACCAACAATATATTGACATCTCAGTATTGCCACAATCACCAACAATATTGATGTCTCAGTATTGCCACAATCACCAACAACGTTGTCAATAGTAAAGTGGGCTTAAGTTATTTAAAATTCCTTTTTTTCAAGCGAGCACTTTCTACATTTTCTAGTGTTAATACTGGTCTTCATTTTAGTGAGAGTGTACATGCCACTATTACTTAAAGTTATTGCAAAGCATTCTTGAGAAAATCAAAAAACTGTCTGTCTGTCTGTCTGTCTGTCTGTCTGTCTGTCTGTCTGTCTGTCTGTCCTCTCTCTCTCTCTCTCTCTCTCTCTCTCTCTCTCTCTCTCTCTCTCTCTCTCTCTCACTCCTCTATCTTTCCTGTCTGTCTGCTGTTTGTCTGTCCGTCTGTCTGTGTGTTTGTGTCTGTGTGTGTGTTTCTCTCTCTCACTTTCTGTCCGTCTGTCTCTCTCTCTCTCTCTCCCTCTCTCTTTCATATGCTCTTCTTCACTCTCCTCCTCTCTACAGAATACAAAGAATGGGTGAATCCGGATACGTGTATCTGGTAAAACTAGCTTTCTTTTTATAATTGACCTTTTGGGGGTGGGATGGGCACGTGGCGGAAGATGACAAGGATCCTCTACCACCCAATCAGCACTTGGCATTCCTTTTGCTCCCAGCTCCACGCTGTTCATTCTCGTAGTACACTACCCATGGTACACTACAGCCACACTGCTGATAACGTTCCTGTTGCATGCGCAGTCTCAGCACATCACAAGTCCATATGAGATTGGAATCAGACCGACACGAGGGAACCTGCCGGAGGTGACACTGCACTGCAACGAACCCAACTGCTGTATCACTTCAGTTATGTTTAATTTTGCCTGCTCCAAGGGTAGTCAAGGGAGCCGGAATAGCTCAGTTGGTAGAGCGCCAGACTCATAATCTTGGTGATCCTGGGGTTGCGGGTTCGAACCTCCGCCGGGGCGTTTCGGTACAGGGGGATTTTTCCCTCGGAATTAACATTGGTTCTGACTCCATTTCCCATACAGTCCTTCGAATGAGACTATAAACCGAGGTTCCGTGTGTGAACGCACGCATAACATCTTGCACACACGTAAAATTCCATCGCCAACTTTCGGAAGAGTAGGCCACTTTGGCCATTGGTATGGATGACACGTTACACATAGCATGCACCCTGCGTGAGAAATGGAAAGAATGAAGGAAGTAAGGAAAATGAGTGTTCGATATTGAACGATACTGACTGGATGACAGGGGAAACGACTGAATGAAGTGCCAGCTGGCAGCTCTTCAGTCGGCACTACCCTGGTAGGCAGCCCATTGTGTAAACGAGTGTGGATTGTAAAGCGCTTAGAGCTTGGCCTCTAGCCGAGAATAGGCGCTATATAAATATTCATTATTATTAGTAGTAGTAGTCCCTCATACACAGGACCTCACCTGCACAGCCCTTTCTGGTCACAGCCAGCTTCATCACTGAGGTACTACTGTGAGTGGGAAGCACCTCTGAACAGAAAGCACCACCAGATCTATCCCACAGCAGTCCCCACCCTACAACACAGATCCTGACACAATCTCACAGAAATTTATATCGCTCTTGAAAAGAAATCATAATTTTTTTTTTTTTTTAATGTTATCAAAATCAACGAAACTATGACCACCACAAGAGTAGTGCAAGAAGCAACTCAGAAAATTCCGGACTATTTTTTTTTGGGGGGAGGGGGGGGGGGATGATTAGGATCACCAAGGAGGATGAGGATGAAGAGATCTGTTGCTACTTTGTTGTTTCTCTGGATTCCAGTTTATCTTACTTTTTTTTTTTCTTATAAATTCAACTTTGGTCTCATACTACTACCACCTGACAGACTGTGCACTATGCACTTTTCATTGTATACTTTCCCACTATCAACAAGGACCCAGTCGCCCAGGCCCAGGAAATCCAGGCACCTGCAGAGTTCATGCGTAAATTTGAACAAGACTCTTCAGTCTCGTTCTTGGTCTCTGAGGTGCATCTATAGTAATAGACTACTGATCAAATGGATCAAAATTGAATTATTCCACTTCCAGACAATCTGCACTCAAAGCATACCTGGTTGCCCTGGGAACAAGGATCCAACCACACACACACACACACACACACACACACACACACACACACACACACACACACACACACACAACAAACACACACACAAATACGCCTGCACGCACACGCGCACGCACACACACGCACGCATACACGTACACACACACACACACACACACACACACACACACATACACGCTCTTACACACACACACACACACACACACACACACACACACACAAATAAATATGCACACGCACGCACACGCACACACACACACACATACACACCACACACACATATGTATGTAGACACACACACTCACACACACACCACACACACACACACACACACACACACACACACACACACACACACACACACACACACACCTGGTAACTCTGGAAACAAGAACCACAACCCAAGACATCCAAACAGCACTGTCTGTTACCCTGGTAAACCTTTTTTTTTCTCCACCAGAGGCAGAACATTAAGGGCAATGAGGAAAGTATAGTGTATGTGTACACATCCTGTACTGGCTACACCTACTCGCAATGCATTCTATCAATCATTTGATTTATCATCCTTCAAATCCAGACCAGGAAGTGGCAAAAGGACAACATCTGACAGTCTCTAGGCAAACAACTTTGACACAGACATGAATTTATGTGTCAGGGCTCACAGGTACTGTGACACAAACACCGATACAAACAGTACATTAATGTAAAAAAAAAAAAAAAAAAAAAGGGGACAGAGATCATCCGATCAGTTTTCCTGGCAGGTCATCTTTGACAGCCTTGATTTCAGTAAAGGATCTATAGAACAAGAATGTTACCAATGATACATATACACACACATACATGCACGCACATGCACATACATGCATACACACACACACATGTATACAAACACACACACACACATGTATACAAACAAACACACACACACACACACACACACACACACACACATACAGACGCGCACATACATACACACATAGACACATACACACAGAGTTACACACGCATGCGCACACACACACATACATGCACACACACACACACATACACACGTGCAAGGACACACGCATATCCCCACTCACACACACACACACACACACACACACACACACACACACACACACACACAAAGTCCACACACACACACAAGTTTTTGTGTGCAGGCACTCGTGCACGCGCACATGCGCACACACACACACCACACAAACACACACACACACATACACACACACACACACACACACGCGCGCGCGCATGCACGCACGCACACACGCACGCATATGAAATGTTGAAATCGTCAGTCGATGGAAATAGTGACCTGGGGCCCAGCGACGTACTTGCAAGCATTACTGTAACAGTAGACAGCATCATTCTGGTATCTTCCCTTAGTCAGACTCAGCGTGGTCTTACAATGTATAGTGAAAGACATTCCATCAAACGGGCTTGAGAGACCTGAATGCTAAATGAAAGTAACTGATAAACTAAACAAAACAAAAAAACTGATTTTTTTAAATCTCTTTCTTTGGGCAGACAACTTCATAACTTTGATTGTTTGAAGACTCCCAGCTCCACCAGTGCTTACAAAATTCAGTCTTGAATCCATTTCCACTAGTACATGCCAACAACCTGCTCTTCTGACAGTTCAAATGGGATTCAGAGCAGGTGCAAGATTTCTTCATACATGTATATGTGTTCATGCCTGTGACCTTGATTTTCAGTCTCATCCAAAGGACAAGTGTGACTGCGAGTGAGCATCTCCCTCCGTAAGGCACCACTAGGTCCCAATGATGAACTCACCAAGGCACCACCAGGTCCCAATGATGAACTCACCAAGGGCATACACACTGACTGAACATTGAAACTGAGGTCAGTTTGAGAGCAGGGCATATGATTAAAAGGCCTCAGAATTTGAGACCTTTTTTATGCTGATTGATGAGGGTGACGATGAGGAAAGTAACTAACACAGTATAGTTCCATTCCTGTTTGTAACTGTATGACAGGGCTTTCAGAATACATCCAATCCTCAGCCAGAGAAAGACACCTGCCGTGTCAGTCAGGAAATATGAGCAACACTCTTAGACTAGAGGCACATCCATTGATTTAAGTGACTGTCAAAACTAACTTAACGGAAACTCCACTCTGTGATTCCAACTTCCAAATTGACTCCATAGGGTATGAGTGGTTGGGTCAGTAAAATCCCACAAACAGATGGCTGTGACAGGAATCGAACCCAAAACCTACCAGCTGTGAATCCACGACGCTAACTACCTCACCACTGCAGTCGGTTCTCTTGTGATCTCTTCTTTGACCTTTTTAATATGGGAATACATTATTAGTTTCATCAATACAATGTTTTTGTTCAAAACCAATCTAAATATTGATCAGTCATTGACTGAACCACTGATTACCAATTTCACTAATTCACATACGACTCAAACAGACCATCAAGAACACACTTATTCAATTATTAATTCACAGAAAGTTGGGAAACCCACTTACCAAACACACGAAGATCAGCACTTGAATTACGCATGTCGGTCTCCTCTTGACTGTCGCCATCACAATCGAAATCGGACACTTGGCAAAAATTCTTGACCACTCCACCCTGAAACAAACAGTTGGTCTTCGACTTGTTGGCTTGCTTCCTCAAACTACGCGAGGCTTCACATTCACAGAATTCATTCAATAAACTTTCTGGTCACTGTGCTCCTTGTATTCCTTCAGTCCGTCGGTCCGCTCTGGTAAAAACAGATGATTATCTGGCAGCGGAATGCAGTCTTCCGTCTTTGTTGTTGTCACAGTCACAGCACCAAAATTCCGGGTAACCTGGATCTCTCAGGTGTGTCCCTATTCGTCGCACCGAGTCACTTTGTATTTCGAGTCACGAATGTCACATTTTCGTGTCCCGGAGGTTTCTGAAGCATACAATCAACTCGCTGTTTTCACAGAGCTTACGACATGCTCAGTCCGTATACATGTGAGTCAGCCTGTCTGTCCCCCACCCAATTCATGGGACACTTCTCCCCCCTTGGGTTACCTCGCGGCTTTCAATCACTATCTCGCACTCTTTTGGTCTTCTACCTTTCGCCCGACCTCGCCCCGCTTCGGTGCATGCTTACTTGTGACGTCATGCACGGGGAGGCAATGCGACGCAGAAGGTGTGGTTTACCGTCTTCATAGACTACCCAACTCCTCTCCACAGTTTAATGATAATAACAATGATAATGATAATTTTAGTAACACAGTGATGATGATGATGATGATAATGATGATAATGAGGATGATGATGATAAAGCCGAAGAGGTAGAGAAGGACTATTTCTTTTGCACACATTACAACCTAGGTTGTTATAAAACGCTTTATAACTGTTTACACAGTAGTAGGCTATGACATACGCGCCAAACACACGCCCACCCCCGCTCCCATGCATTTGG
>CM031607.1:85722603-85772603 GCA_018398815.1 Conus ventricosus | reverse complement strand
TGTTGTTTTACAGAAATGATCGACCCCATACTAATTCCTCCACGCAATCCGTTTTCATCATCTGAACAGGAAATTGACAATAAATCAATCTGTACTCCAGTTATTTTAAAAAAGCACCCAGCTCCCCCGGGGCGCAGAAAAAAAGCGCGGACCCCAGGCAATAATTTTTAAAATGGGGGCTTTCTAAAATTTTTAAAAAGACGCCCCAACAAACATGTATCGGCCATCAAGTATAGTCATGATAGTCTCCCACTTTTTTACACTCTAACTTCTGCCCGCCTGGCATCGGGAAAATCTAAACCCTGATGTCCTTTCCTCTAAACAAAAAAAAGAACGCCCCTTTTGGGGGAAAGTTTCTCGTCAAACCTTTCCCAACTGTTCTGACTCAAAGGAAAAGGGCCCTTTCTAACGAGAGTTGGGTAAAAATTTCTTCTGTTTTTGGGGGCAGGATTTTAAGGGACATGCTAGGACTAAAATGATCCCACATGTGTTCATAGAGTCATAAAAGACATGTTATTTAGTTAAAGCACTGACTTTTTGATGACTGTGAAATGCATGCTACCCTAAGGGCGTTGGTTATGTTTTAAATATAAATGGAGTCGAAACCTCGAAATTTATGAAAGAAGATGGCAGTTTCCATGTCTTTGGTTCAAACTTTATTAAAGATTGCATTACTGTGCGCTCCCCTCCTTAAATTTTCCACAATTGACAGGCCCTCTTACTGTTGGTTTCGCGCGCTGATGAACCCAAAAACCACAAACCAACGTGAGTGGCTGAGGCATACTTTTGGGTTGGTCTTCAGACGTCTC
The DNA here is from genome assembly GCA_018398815.1 of Conus ventricosus. Classification (NCBI taxonomy): domain Eukaryota; kingdom Metazoa; phylum Mollusca; class Gastropoda; order Neogastropoda; family Conidae; genus Conus; species Conus ventricosus. The sequence continues at coordinate 85,771,794 of CM031607.1, read as the reverse complement.
ATATTTCAGATAAATTCAGTTTATTAAACAATCTTTACGCACTTGCTGCATGCGCTGAAAAAACTTCTAGCCGCATTTCCTCTGTATAATTCTGGCCTTGAATGAGCGCCACACCTAACAACAATGAAAGCAAATGAACAAATCGATGATTACTCATTAAGATGTTTTTTCGAAGTTTTTGGGGCGGGGGGCCCTTCAAAGGAACAAAAAGCGACCAAAGTCTGCGTAAACTACGAAAGGAGAATGTTGCATTTTTTTCCCATTCTTAAAACTAATTTTAGACCCGGGCGGGTGATAATTATTTTCTGATTACAGTCAACTGGGGCCGATACAAGTTTTCTTATTTCGTTTGCGGCTTGAACAGATGGCATTCTTGTTAAACTTTTTCGCGAATTTTTTGTTTGTCCCCAAACTTTTAAATATGCTCATTAGTTTACTCATTGTTCGTTTCAAGTGAAATGGGGCAGCCCCGCGGTGAAAACATTAGTAGTAAGTCAACTGTTTTGTCTGGCTCGCCAATTTTTGGACTGTTCTGGACCTTTAATCGGCTGAATTTGTTTCCCCCTCATCCCATTGTAGATATTGACAGTTATGGTTTTTTTTGTTCTTCAAAGATAAATTTTGGGTCTACACTAACAGGAAAGGATATTCCATTGAATTAAATCTTTGTGATTGCCCGATAGTTAGCCTCTCCCCTGCGTGTTCGGGACAGATGAGCCTTGCAAGAACACACCACATGAAGTTTTTGTTTTCAAATTTTTTATTTTTAAAAAAAGCTCTCTTTAAAACCAACTCTCGGGTAGCGGAATGTAACCCTTTGCCTACAATCGGCGCATATTAGGCTAGCCGTTTAATCTAATCTCTAGGACTTCCCCCTCGGACCAACCAGAGCCCCTTTTTGGGCTTCTTCAGCGGAGCGTAAAACTGTGAAAGTTCGTCTGCCCAACGGGTGTTTAAGTTTTATGAAAAGAATAGTCTGCTGTTTATTGGACCCAGACTTCTAATTTTCTTCATTTATTTTAATATCGATTAAAACAGCTAACATTATTTTAAAACTGGGGGTCTATTGTTGTTTATTTGGGAATTGGAAAAGCATGTACAACGCTTGCCGCACGTTTTTGGTTTAATACTTCTAAATCAATATCTTCTGCTCTTGACAAACGCTCTTCTCGGCCCCTTTCAAAAATTCATCGGGGCCTTCTATATTTTAGCCATGCTGTTTTTCTTTTCTAAGCCAACATATTTTTTAAAAATTTAAAAAAAATAAAACGGTTTAATCGAATCAAATCGACGGTTTTTTTGCGCTGGACCAAAAACTAAAGTTAAACCCCTTTTGGTGTTTTAATGTGACTGTTTAGAACAGAGTTTAATGTTTCTTTTACTTTTTTTTAAGCATTCCTTTTTTATCTGCTCGGCGTCTGGCTTTGAGAAAAACTTGTCCTCGCCTTTTTTTGAAGACAAACTTTTGTTTTTTGTAGTAAACAAAATCGACCTGTAAACGATTAAATTCTTCACCGTGATGTTTGAGCAACAAGCGCTTTATTTATTGTCATTTTAAACGAAAAAAGTTTAGCCGTTATTATTAACCAAGCAGGTGCTTTTGGAGTTTGTTTTTAATTTTTTGCCAGCACACTTACACAAATGAACACAGCCCGAGAGCTAAGACAACCCGCCTAGAGGTAAAGCTCGGTGCACCATCCCTGTTGCTAAGGGGCCCTACACCGTTCCGCTGAAGAGCGCTTATAGTCGATTTTCCCAGTTTTAACATAGTAACAGCAAAAAGGAGCAAATACCTTCGTTTGGTTTTGGTATTTTGAAAGGTCTGTTTTAGTACTTGCTGCATTTGTGTAAGGGATAATCTGAAGTTTTTATGTTGGGGGGTTTTACTATCTTTTTTTTTGGGCGGCGCGTGGGAAATTTGGATAAACCTGAACGACATGCTTTTTATAAAATAAAAAAAAATTTATATAGAATCTTTTAACCCTTATTTTAAATATTCAGCTGCGCACATATTTTAAAAAAACAAATGACATTAAGCGGTTTTCGGCTTCTTTTTTTTATCAATTTAAATGTTTATTACGTCTTTCACCTTTCTCCCCCCTTCCATACAACTGTTACCTCCTTTGCCTTAGGTCAACCCATAAACCGATTTTGTTGTTAAAAAACATCAAGCCAAACATTGTAAGATGAAAAACTTTAAAACACGGGTCTGCTGTTGACTTCTACCCCTCCCCCCCCCAAACAATTTTCTTATTTGTAAAAAAGATAAAAGGGTCTAAGCCCCCTAGGTAGTTTTGGTTTGGGGACTACCGCTTTGTACTTTTGCATTTTCGTTATTTTGGGATTAAAAAATTTTCCTTCCTTTTGAACGGTTTTTCTCTTCACACAGCAATAAAATCCCTTTTTAACGCCCTTGCAGCGAGCAAAAACTAAAATTCCATATAGTGTCTGCCCTGCTTCGGGGATATTTGTATGATAATCACCTTTCGTAATATATTTCATTTTGACGATATTGTTGCTCAATCAGCCTTGCTAAATTAGGGTTGAACAACGTAAAAACTCAAACGAGATGTCAAAATGCTGTACTTGCTTCGGTGTCTGATGATTTGATAACACGTTTGTATTCATTAAAATTATTCATATGAAAATCTGTCTTTTAATGCCCTTGAAAGTATGGTGATGCGTTTTTAACAATAAAATCAAAGGGAATGGAAAAGCGATTTCCTACGAAAAATTTACGGCTACATACTTTTTCCGTCTTAGTATCTTCAGCGCCTTTCAGTTTTAGCGTTTCTTCATTTTCGATTCCCTTGAAACGCAAGATCAGCCCTTTCATTCCCGGTTAGCCAAGATCAAATAGGTTAAAAATATGTCTGCATTGTTTTAAAGAAATATTTCTTCCCCTCAATTTTTTTAAAAATTTTCTTAAGGGTTGCCCGCCCCAGATTCTGTACAACGTCCTGTTTGGGTCTTTTTTTGAACGGTTCTATTTTTGAAAGTAAGCGTGCAGACCCGGCACAATCACTTCATCCCTCCTGGGTTTGGGAAAATTTGACAGTAAGAATTTGATTGCATCAATAGTAAGGATTTTTTGGAACAGAATTTTCCCGCTTATTTCCCTTCACGCCAGGGGTTCTTTCAGTCTTCTATGCGGGTCAAGAATCGAGCCATGTCTTGCTGCGCCATTTTTTAAAAACAAAATAAAAATTAATTATTTAAAAACAGGCGGGCATTGAAGGTGAAGAAGATTATGATTTTTTTTTGATCCTGGAGACGACTGAGTGAAATGATCCCTTTGACAACATCGCTCAACGCCCCAAATGCGGCGTAAATAACAGCAAGTACGGTCGAAGCATTTTTCAAAAGTTTAGCCCAAGAACCCCCGAATTTATAACCCAATGATTTTTATTAAAGATGGTATTTTCTGTAAAAAAAAAAAACAAGGGGAACTGTTCGGCTTACAACTAAACCCCACCCATCAAAGTTTTTAGCCCAAAATACAATTATACAAAGACTCAGTGTGAAAAAACAAAATCGCCTTGGCCTTTAGCCAAAAAAAAAGGGCGGAGGCAGTTTCAAACTTCAAAACACACTGCGGAACCCCAACGCTAACCAAATACAAAACAGGAACTTGAAGAATTTAAAACAATCGGCAGATGGAAAAAATAAAAGCAATAGAAGCAGAAACCGTTTTTTCAAAGAAACAGCTTAAAGACTATACACGAACCCCCGCTACCCGCGAGAAATACGGGCCCTTTTACATGCTTTTTAAAAACCATTAAGGCGAAATTTAAAAAAAATTTAGCAAAACTAGGTGACTAGATGAGCATATAAAAAAAGAAAAAAAAGAACTCGTGAGCCCGATGCCGCATCGTAGGGCTGAGATTTAAAAAAAGAATAACCCCAAAAACTAAAAGACTGAACAAAAAAGATCACAAGATGAAGCGCTGAAAACCAGACCAATTACGAACCAAATGAAAGAATAAAAGAAACATCGAAAAAATTTTATATGAAGACACGGGCACTAGCAGAACGAATACAAAACGTTTTGAGACAAAGGGGTACATTGCAAGCGTTATAACTGCCCCAGGATTTGCAATAAGTAAATTGGGTTGGCTATTACGGCGGCGGGGGCCAAAGTTCAGTACCCTTTCCCCCGCCTCGCCTCCACTCCGCCTGATAAATCATGGGTAAAAAAAAAGCTTGATCATCTTTCAAATTTATTAAAAAAATTAGCTGAAAAAACCGTGGACGCTTTACCCGGATAAAAGGGGGGTATTGTCACTGGCTTTTGTCTCTGCAAAACAAATAGTTTGGGTTTAGGCCGAGCACTTATGGACATTAGTTCTTGTAATAGTTGGGTTATATTTAGAAATAAAGACCCAAATAATCCTATGCCATTAATCCAAGAACAAGCGTGCTTTCATATTCATGGCATCCGAACAGGTCCGGAGCTTTGCTGATCTTCAATGACTTTTGGGGGGTTTTGGGCTTCGGGTTAGATGACTTAATCTTGGGGTTCTTTTATTGTTTTAATTTACTGGGTAGAAATTTTTGTCTTTTTTTTCCCCCCTTCTGTTCATTGCCTGCATAAAATTCATTTATTTAGTTTTTATTGACCTATTGGGGTCTGGGCAAAAAAGGGAGTATAAACAGTGCCCAAAGCCCCAAAATTACTTTCGTCTTGCGTTTTTAAAACATTTGGTACCTTTGAAACTTGAAGGTAAATCAACTGTAGAATTTAAGGCGTCCTCTAAATTTGTAAGTATGTTTTTTTGCGTCAAAGCCCTAGAAGGATCAGTTATGCCCCGATCTTGCCTGTGTTGCGAACCTAGAAACACCCAAAGTAAGTACAATAGATCGTTTATTTCGTTCATTCCCGCCCCGTTAGGCCCCTTTGAATGTCTAAATAAATGTTTTCCATGCTGTTTTATGCTCTTGCTGGGGCCCGGGGTCAACATTTGCCAAAAAAAAAAGATTGAAAGGAGGATGCCGTCAATTTATTTTTTGTGCGTGCCCCCGAAAAAAGGTCGCCTAGGCCCTGATTTTGATCCCAAATTTTTTCTAAAGCCTGTTTGATTTAAAATTGAATTCGTTACAATCCTTTTAAAACCTTTATTCTATTTTTGCTGAGTGGATTAAAAGTTTGTAAATTTGGGAAGGAGCTTGCAGTTCAGCAAAAACGCCTGAAAGGGGTAATAGAAATGAAAAATTACACGACCTCAAACCAAAAGGGTCATGGGGTTAAATGACCATCGACACTCCCACCCAGTTGATGCGCAAAAAACAGCAAAGTTAACTGGTTCTGATAAAACTTTACGGATGATAAACCACCCTTTTTTGATGCGGTCGTTTTTTAAAGGGGGTTAAGTAGCTCTTCAATGGGGTCCACCTTTTTTTGAAAAGAGGCATCTGGTCAAGCAAAGTCCCAAAATATCATTGCTAATTTTTAAGATTGTAGGCGGCCCAACAGAAATTTTTCGCCAGTATATTTGAATGCACCCTTTTTTTCGTTTTTTAAAAAAAGTTTGTAAAAATAAAAACCAAGCCCCCCTTTTCTTTTTTAAAAATCTATTTAAAGAATGCGGAGCCAAAAAGGTTGCACTTCATGAAAAATTTTACAAAAAACGTATGGGTTAATAAAGGAAACCCGGAAAATAATAAGATTTAAAAAAATTTATAAGCAGGAACATTAGTTGCCAGTTAACAATAGCTGAGGTTATTTCGGGTTTTTGCTCACTAAAAAACAATGAGTAACTTTGACATTACTCTCAAACTTAACAATGGAATCTAAAAACAAAGTTTTAAAATTCAAGCCTGAAAAAAAGTAGTTCTATTTGATAAAGAACTAGCTAAAATTTAGGCTTACAGCAACAATTATAATTTAGAGTTACCCCAACCCAAACTACTTATGAGGGGAAAATCCCCCCCCCTCGATTTTGCATTTCATTTTATTACTCTAGTTTTATTTGGATAGCTGAGCACTGAGAAAACTTATTGACGGAAGCCCAAACGTTTTAAGAGCCTTCCATCAGGGAAAGCGCAATTGCATATGAAATTAACAATTCCCCAATTTTTTCAGTTTAAAAGATTGTTTGTGGAGGTTGGATCATTTAATATAAAAATCAAAGACAAAGCGGGGGGAAAATTGTGAAAAGGAAACCCACACATTGTTTTTGGGAAAAAAAAATAAAAAGTTGTTTAAAAAAAAGTCGGTGGGGCCCGAAGAACCCGGAGTTACATTAGCGCCTGTAAAGGGGTAAACTTTAGAATTAAAAGACCTTGCAGACGTTGCGGACTTTGAACAAAACGGGGAGATAGGGGTTTGTTGGTTTTGAGTACACTAAAAAAAGGTGTTTAAAAGCAAAGAGGTTGGGGACAACAAAAATTTCCTAAACAAAAAACGCGAATCTAAGGGAAAATAGTTCAAACCTGACCCCCCCAAAGCACTTAGAACCTATTTTAAAAGGGGCATAAAATTTAATTCTAAGCCCCCTTTACTTTTTTGGGGCCCTCAAAAAAGTTTCAGAAAGCATTCAAATTGGCCCTTTACATGTAAGTCTTATCCCGGACGACAATATCGGAAAGGATGAAAAAAAGCCATGGGGAAAAAAAAGTACATCCTCCACAGAAAAAAGCGGTTTTAAAAAATGCTTTACAAAAAATTTCGTTCATGCCGCAAAGAAATTAGGGGACACTTCACAATGATATTTGAAAATTTTTGTCTTAAAAGAAAGGGGAGGGATGGGTTGTGGGCTTAGTGACGTCCTTTTTAAAAGGGAAAACTAAAATTGCTGGCAAAACTTTGACTTAAAAGTCTTAAAGTTTTCTGTTTTCATTTTTCACAATGGGGGGTTTAAGGTCAAAACAACAAGCAAAAAAATCAATATTAGTCTAAATAGAAACAATCTTACAGCCGGGAAAGGATTAAATTTCCCATTTAGACCTTTTAGGATTTTTAAAAATGAAAAAGTTTTTAAAAGAGGCATGAAAAAACAATAACCGGATTAGATTTAAGTTCTGTTATAAAAAATATGGGGCAGTTAAACTTTTTGAAAAAACCCCATTGTTCATTAATTTGTGGGGAGACTGGTTGTGGAAAAACAATATTTGTCCTCACTTTTAAAACAGTTTATCGCTATAATTTGATCATATTGTAATTTTTTTGTCCAACACTTAAAAGGAACAAAGCATATCATGATGAAGGTTTATATGGGCAGATAGAATATATTTGTTTGATCCCAGCAATAAACTGAGTGAGTGTTTAGAACTTTTTTTAACTGTTTTTAAGGAACGCAAACACATTTATTATAGATGACTTTTTGGGGAGAAAGGACATAGTTTAAAAAAAAACACTTTTTCAAACTAGCTTTCAGGGGAAGGGATGCTAGGGTAGTGTATGGATTTTTGCCAAAAATTAAAACCCTTTTAAAAGACTTTAGAGAACTTAAAGACGAGTGTTATTTTTACATGAAAGACGGACTCTTTGAAGAAGTTTGCGCGAAAAAGAGTTTTTGAAAAAAATCAGGGAAAAAAAAAAGGTTAAACAAAAACGAAACTGAAAACTTTAGAAAAAATTTGTTTGAAAAAGGGTAACCCACACAGATGTTTGTTTTTAGAAAATCGTTATTTTTTTAGCTATTGAAGTCTTACTTTCAGAGAACAGGGAAAACACCAATCCGGGGTTACTTTCGCCCGAAAACTGGGTGAGGGCGGGAAGTGGCCCCGGATTGGGGTTTTTTCCCGTTCTCTTAGGAAAGCCACAACGAAAAAAATGTCCAACTTTTCTTGCCCTAATCAGATTTAAACCGAAGGTAAAAGTTGTATCAAGGGCCCTTGTCAGGACTGGAAAAACACAGCGGATAACAAACTTTTCCAAACCGCCCAAACCCAAAAAAAGTTCCCTCATCTACCCCTTGGGGCGCAAAAAGAAACATTTTAGGCTGGCTGCACCTGACCATTCGTTTTTTTTCTCTTTTTTTTTCTTTTTTTTTTTAAACCGTTCGTTTTTTTTAAAGATGAAGAAGCTCCCTGGGCATTTCCATGCCATGACCACTCACGTGAAACATTCTTTTAGAAGTGTTTGGGGTTGCACGATGTGAGACATAAGCATTTTACAGCAGACTCCATGAAAACTTTGTCCAGAGATGTCCCACGTGGAGTGATCTTTCAATTTCTGAGGGAGATCGACATTTTTCATCTGATCTAAGATTTTGCAGAAGAAAATTTTTTTTTAAACAAAATTTCCTGTGTGCTTATAGAAGGTGTATTCTAAAGGGTTGTGTGAATGACTTCAACGTGGTGACAGCGCTGATATGGCCCTTTGCTGACGGCTGGGCTATAAGCAACATTACCACACCACACCTTAAGTCATCAGAAAAACACATCAATTAATTTTTTTTAAGCATGTTCGTTACATCCTGTTCTGTCTTTCATAGAAGAGCAATCCATCATCTACATACTGTGCCAGCTGAATTGATCACATTCACACATACACCCTCACAGACTCCCTCCCCTCCCCCCATCCACCCACACGCACGCGCGCACTCCCCCCCCCCCCCCCCCCTCACACACTCACGCACCCACAAACGTGCACATGGGATCATGTTTAGACATACATCCCCGATTATGGAATGTGGCTACCTGAAGTGTCACATATTGAAAAATCTGACGGGCCAAATATTGAGGAACGCGGAGCACAAAAGATGAAGGCCTTCCTTGAGTTTTCAAGGCAGAACGTGCCAATGAAGTTTTCACTTCCTCCACTGAGAAATCTTTGTGCGTGCCTCAACTTTCAGGGTAAGACGTCAACCCTTTCTTTTACCTTCTCTTCATCAAATCTTTGCCGTCCACCATTTTCAATACAGTTATGTCCCTTGACATCTTAATGGAATGCCCTGTGCGTGCCTGCACCCTAACATGTGAACGCAGCGCAGGCTTCCAAGGGTGGTGCAGGACTGCTCCCTGCTGGTTGGTTCGGCAGTTGAGGACAGTACTTCTCTCGGTTCCACCCGCACCTTTGGGTGGTTCTTGTTGTTCTTTCTCCCTGTTAGAACGTGTTAGAACAATTTGAATGGAATATTATTTTCTTGTTCAGGGTTGGGGTTTTTTTCTCTTTTTTTTCCCTTTCTTTTTTCTTTCTTTTGATTTTTTTTAAAACAGTTATATGTCCGTGCTAATTTCATTATTGATCACCTGAAGTACATTTCGCGCCCCCACATGCGCATGCGTACACTGTGGAGGGTCCACCGCTATTGGTTCTGTCAGGCAACTTCCTAGTTCTGGTTTGACTGATGAATTTTAATGACATCACCCGCTTGTTTGTTGGGATGGGGTGGGGATGGAGGGGGGATGTTGCTTGCAAGCTGTCAAGTCACGGTTGGGTGAACTGACAAGTGGACTGATGAAGGAGGAAGTGGGATGGACGAAGGCGGGCAGTACATGGTCGAGGCCTCCAGGCTCAAAATGAAGCGTGTTGATTAGTGTGGGTCCACAGAATCTGGTGAATACCTTGACTGGAGCAGAGAGGCCCTGAAGGGGTTTGGGTTTGTGAACAACATGCATTTTTTTTTCCCTTTTTCTTTTACTTCTTCTTTTTATTCTGTATGTTGTTAAAGGTCCTTGTGGCTTACTGGAGGTACACATAAATCGATGAACTGTAGATTAATTCTCCGGAAAACGGATTAGGACAGTGGTGTCTCACATACGGTCATATGACTATAGGTTTACTCTCTATCTGTTTGGTCTGTCTGTCTGTCTGTCTGTCTGCCTGTCTGTTTGTCAGTCAGTCAGTCATCTGTCTGTCTGTCTGTCTCACACACACACACACACACACACACACACACACACACACACACACACACACACACACACACACACACATACACTCTCTCTCTCTCTCTCTCTCTCTCTCTCTCTCACACACACACACACACACACACACACACACACAAACACACACACACACACACACACACACACACACACACACACACACACACACGAACACACACACACACACACACACACACACACACACACACACACACACACACACACACACACACACACACACACATAATGGCTTCCAAGTTAAAGTTTGTTGTCATTGTCATTGTCGTTCCATCTCTCTCTCTCTCTCCTCTCTCTCTCTCTCCTCTCTCTCTCTCTCTCTCTCTCTCTCCTCTCTCTCTCTCTCTCTCTCTCTCCTCTCTCTCTCTCTCCTCCTCCTCCTCCTCCTCCTCCTCCTCCTCTTGCTCATCCTCCTGCCCCTCCTCCTCCTCCTCCTGCTCCATGACAAAATTAATGCAGAGATTACCTGTCAGATTTGCCATTCCGTTGACAGAGTTCTGATGTTGGTTTTATAAGTCTGCGTGATGTGCACAGAAATGACGAGTGCATGACAGGGATAAACTTAGGCTAGTATTCGGCCCGAATGCTTCATCCTTGAGTACTAAAAACCTCTCTCTCTCTCTCTCTCTCTCTCTCTCTCTCTCTCTCTCTCTCTCTCTCTCTCTCTCTCTTCTCTCTCTCTCTCTGTATAAAGTGTTTAAACTTAGAGGAACGGTACATTATGCCATAGAAGAAACAACTTTGAGTATTCAGACCTAATCTGTAATTTATAGTTTTGTTTTTTGTTGTTGTTATCATAATAAACATACCTACAAATTTTCAGAAAGATCGGCCAAGTACTTTCTGAGATATTCCATAAAGAAGAAAAACCGTTATGGGCCGTTACAGCAGTTAGTAACGGTAAACTAAAACATCGGACATCATCCGTGACCCATAATGACCATACCTACAATTTTGTTTAGAAAGATCGGCCTAGTACTTTCTGAGATATTCCATAAAGAAGAAAAACCGTTACGGGCCGTTATAGCCGTTAGTAACGGATAAAACGGTAAAATAAAAACATCGGGCATCATCCGTGACCCATAATGAATATACCTACAAATTTTCAGAAAGATCGGCCCGGTAGTTTTGTCTGGAGCGAGTGGAACACATTTTGACCACGGACGGACGGACAGACAGACAGACACACAGACACATAGACAGCATTTCTTCGTTCCCATTGTAAAGTACTCCCTGTTCTATAAGAACTGGGAGTACAATAAAAACAGCGCAAACAAGCAAAAGAAGCTGGAAAACAAAACTTATACAGAGCAAAAGCAATTAAGCACTCGAACGAACAACCCCCCCCCCCCCCCCCCCCCCCCCCTAAATATCGTAATAAATATTTCAAGTACATAACACACCTATCATTGCCAGAGCTGTTATGAGTGAGAAAGAGCGCGGAGGGTTGGAGTGTGGAACTGGAGATATTAAAAAAAAATAAATAAATAAATAAATAAAAATTAGCATGAAAGAAGGTCGAGATAACGATCGTTGAAGGTTAAGACACACTGTTGTTGTCTGATCGACGCAGGGAACGCGTTCCATTGAAGGGAGCCTGAATATGACAAGCTTGATTTGAACGAGTCAGCCCTTGGAACTGGGATACGCACAGATTTGGCGAAGAGAATCTGTGGGTTCATGTTGAGGGCGCATTTCCCATCGTAATCTTATGGATGTATGGGGTATTTTAGTTTGTGGCTCAATGGTAAGAAATGAAGCTTGTTACAGCCTTGAGTTTAAGAAGCTAGTGTGTGTAGGGATTTAAAAATGAGCGGTCGTTTGTGAAGGCTCGCCAATCGTTTCGGTGTGCTAGCACTAGCGGAGACCTACAAGGCAGACGCATAGTTCATGTATGACCTAATATGGGCATAAAAAAGAGCTTGCGTAAGTGAAAGTCAAGGAAGTGTTTGGCTTCGGAGAGTTGATAGACTGTCTGTGGAATTCTTCTGCTCAAAGCCAAGTAGGCCTAACATGAGGATGCCAGCTGATATTATCACCAGCAGTATTTCCTAGCGGTCTATGATGTGTGTCCTGTTCAGCAAGAACATTTTAGATAGGCTATAATGGAGGAAGAGTTTCTGTTCTGCATTGTAAACAGAACGCAAGTGTAACAAACACACACCCACGAACGCACGCGCGCGCACGCGCACGCACGCACAAGCACTCATGTATTCACGCACGCACGCACACGCGCGTGCATTCATGCAGGAACACACACACACACACACACACACACACACACACACACACACACACACACACACAGAGAGAGAGAGAGAGAGAGAGAGAGAGAGAGAGAGAGAGAGAGAGAGAGAGAGAGAGAGAGATGGTTGTGGTGATTTTCTGACATAGGTTAGTTTTAAAGTATGGTGATTGCAGGCAGAAATTGAAACACAAGAAGATTTCACTGTTCCGCCGAACGAAAGCGACAAACATATTACAAGAGAAAACACGTACATCTTCTATCAGATTTGTTTGTGACATAGGGTAACAATGGTGGGTGAGTGGGAAAAGATCGCAATGGGGAAAGTAGAACTCTCCGTCGCTCTGATCGATAGATTTTGGCTCCTAGCTCCTATTCATCCAGATCCAAATTTAGATTCATGACATTCGATTTTAGACAGGTACTTCCAACCGAGTGGGATGGGCTCTGATGTCAGCGGTGGTAGGCTAGATTTTTTGTGTGTGTTTGTTTTCAAATGAAATAATCGGATGGTTTTAAAACATTCCTACGGTTTCCGGTGTTCAGGAACACTGGTCATGTGACTGCTCAGCAACATGGCAGCATCACGCTCTGCAATAGGGGTGGTTGTGGTAGGAATTGGCATTGCAGGTCGTGTGCGGATAAGAGATCTACAGGAATGCACATGTGGGTTAGAACTGAAAGGATTTGTGTCACGGTGAGACACTTTTTACACGGTTTCTTTATGCGCAAGATTTTTCTTTTCTTTTCTTCAGAGAGATTGGTAACTTGGTTTAAATTCGCTGTGTTCAGATTTGAAGTTGAAAGTAAAAGTGAAAGTCGGTGTCGTCAGGTCAGTGAGTTATTGGCATCCTGTAGAAGGTTTTGAGTTGACGTCACGTTTCACGTCATCTACTTGGCGATACGACGCGCTTATCAAAGCATTGTTGTGACCAATATAGATGATCGTCGAAATAGTGCCAACAATTAATTTTTCGTTTTCGTTACAAGCAATGACAATAAATTGTCAGCAAGGACTCGGTAGTCCCACGCCAATACAAGTCCATTTAAATTAACGCGATGAATAGCCAGAGCCTGACCATTTAATTTCGATCATTGTCAGCTGTCACAGGCGTATCACGCTGTGGATGAAGGTTCTTAAGTTGTCATAGGAATGACTTACAAATTCTGCTTCCCGCAATGACAAATATTTGATTAAAACCAATTCCATTGTTTAAACGTAAATTTTAACTGTTGTTGTATTGAAATTATCCTCATAATGTTAAACAGGACAAGCTGGATAGAAAGCAAATCAGTTTCACAGCTAAAAAAAGAAAGATCAATGATTGCTGTCGCAGTGATCCCCCCTCTCCTCGTCCCAAACTCTCTCTCTCTCTCTCTCTCTCTCTCTCTCTCTGTATAAATGTGTGTGTGTGTGTGTGTGTGTGTGTGTGTGTGTGTGTGTCTGTGTGTGTGTGTGTGTGTGTGTGTTGTTTTCTCTCTTTGCATCAATATGCACATATTCATGCTGTCTGTTTATTTCACTCTGTCTTTGTGTGTGTGTGTGTGTGTGTGTGTGTGTGTGTGTGTAGTTCACAAGCGTCAAAATTCGTAGGATAATCCACAAAAAGTTGCAAAATCAGGATGAAGATCATCCCACTGATCTCTACTATTCACAGAAAATCTTGTACATGAATAAATTATCCCAGTGAAAGTATAATTGGATTTCTTTTTCACTCTTTTGGAAAACAAATGAACTGAAATAATAACCTGCATGATTTATGTTTGTGTTGTCTCAAACGCTTATACACTAAAGCTTTGTAGCTTGTGCCTATAAATTGATTTGATATTGTCAGAGAGATTAGGAGACATTTTACTGTCTATGCTCTGATTCGTTCTGTATTGTTATATAAATCATATGTGATCACTCTCAGTCTCATGCACCTGAGTTAGTGTGTGTGTGTGTGTGTGTGTTGTGTGTGTGTGTATACACACGTGTGTGTGTGTGTGTGTGTGCGTGTGTGTGTGTGTGTGTGTGTGTGTGTGTGTGTGTGTGTGTGTGTGAATTTTGCTGCAAAGATTTCATGTATAATATATCCTCAATAGATGTTTTAATGCTTTTGTTTCAGCATCTCAGAATGTTGTTAATTTGAGGCTTTTAATTTTTGCCGTCTGATATCTTTTCCATTTAATTCTGAGATAACATATCTTAAAGAGCTTAATAACATGTTTAAATACTGTTGCTTGTGTGTGTGAGTGTGTGAGTGTGTGTGTGTGTGTGTGTGTGTGTGCCTGCATGTGTGCTATGTGTTTGTGTGCCATAAATAATGTGTGTGTGTTTGTGTGTGTGTGTGTGTGTGTGTGTGTGTGTAAGATAAGATAATGTTGCTTATAGCCCAGCCGACCGCAAAGGGCCACATCAGGGCTGGTGTGTGTGTGTGTGTGTGTGTGTGTGTGTGTGTGTGTGTGTGTGAAATGAAAATATTTTTATTTGTTGTTTCTTGGCTTGCTGCATATAAATAAAATATTCTTGTTGTTTCTCAGCTTTTACAGTGATTAGGCTTTCTTGGTTTGATTTGTCCAGCCTGACTTCCCCAAGTTACCCTCTCTTTGTAGTTTTAAATGTTTTTCATGTTATGTTTTATTTGTGTGGGTGATCAAAATCAATCTGCGTGTCATTGTTACTTAAGAAAAGTTGTTAGCACCCTGTTGTTTACTCTAGTTGGACTCTGAGTGGTTGCATCAATTTAATTGAATTCTAAAATTGTATCGCGAGTCAGCCTCATTTTAGAATTCTAATTATGCCTTCCTTTTCATTCACAGATGTCTACCTCTAATCCAGTGTGCTTTCAGATGGGGCGGGCAGAAATTTCTGGAAAAAATTTTTTTTTTTGTTGTGAAGTTAGATGTGTGCTGTGTTTTCAGACGGGAAATAGACATTCCAGGTGTGACTCGGCTTTCAATGGCAGATGCTCTGGAGGCACGAGATGTCAGTGGGGTCATCATTTGTACAGAACCTGAGACCCACGAGGACTACATCAGGTACAGCCAGACTGTTGGTTATGATCGTTGTTGGTTGTAGTAGGGTTTGTACGATCCTTAAAAGTTTTTACGAAAATGTGAGTAAACTCTCTAAGGCTTTAAAAGTTTATAAAAACTGACTTTAGTTTGTGAATGATGTTGTCCCTTCGCGCGGGGGGGGGGGGGGGGGGGGGGGGGGGGGGGGGGGGGGGGGGGGGCTCATGGTTGTTGTTTAGTTATTGTTTCTTTGTTAAGAGATTTTTTTTTTCCTTTTTTTGACACATGGTTGTTGTTTAGTCCTCGTCTCTTTGTGGAGAGTTTTGCAGAATGTACTCAGACGTTGATGGCTGAATGTCACACACTGTGTGCTCCCAGGCAGTCTGTGGAGAGGGGCAAGCATGTGCTGGTGGAATACCCTGTGGCGCTGTCCTCTGCCATAGCTCGTGACCTTTACACTCTGGCAGCCGGCAAAGGTAAGAGTGAGGCTGGAGCATGATGGACTGGAGTTATTTAGAAGTTTGTGTGTGTGTGTGTGTGTGTGTGAGTGTGTGAGTGTGTGTGTGCATGTGAGTGTGTGTGTGTGTGTGTGTGTGTGTGTGTGTGTGCACGCATGCGTGTGTGTGTGTGGTGTGTGTGTGTGTGTGTGTGTGTGTGTGTGTGTGTTGCGCGCGTGTGTGTATGTGTATGTGCATGTGTGTGTATACCTGCATGTGTATGTGCGTGTGTGTGTGTATGTGTATGTTGTGTCCCCTGTGTGTACTGTGCTTGTCATATTATTTCTTGAAATTACAGGGGTATGAAAACTTTGTTGAAACTTGGAAGTTAATTAACTTTTTCTTTTAGATTTAAAAACAAACACCCCACATATAATTGACATTGACAGTCACCACTTGAAAGTGTGAACGAATGGCAGTGGATGCAAACTCGCATTCCTGTGGCTAGTATTTGTAAGCTAGCTTTTGGTTGGCCAAGCTTGATCAACCAGGTTTTGCTTGTCACATGAGAGGAATGTGAACCGTCATGAAAATTTTACAGCGTATAAAGGATACAAACATCGGTGAAATTGATAAAGAATGTCACTACATGTTTGACAGTGTCTGGCTCCGTGTTTATGATCGTATAGAGATGGGGAGGCGGGGTGGGGTAGGGGTGGGGTTAGTACTTTTTGACAGCTGAGAGACATGTCGAGAAAATCATGGCAAGAACATGTATCATGTTATTAACCAGATGACTGATCATTTTCTCATGAGTGTTGCTTTGGGGGAGGGGGGGGGGGGGGGGGGTGTTGCAGGGTTGGGTGATATGGTTTGAACAAGATTTCATTGACTCCAAGATACTAAAGAGACCTGAGTTATGTTTTGCCTCAAGCACGAAACTTGTCAGGCAGGGAGTCATTGACAAACATAGCCACTTGCTTGATAAAAAAGAACAGTATGGCCTCGGGTCCTTGACAGCAGATGGTCGGGTCCTTGACAGCAGATGGTCGGGTCCTTGACAGCAGATGATTCTGTTCAGGGCCAAGAGCAGTACTCTCCCTTTGAAAGCTTCCATCTGAGAGTGAAAGTGTCTGCGATAGATGCGCAAGTAAAGCTTTTGCTGCATCCCCGTGGTTGGTTGGAATGATGTTAACACGTCCATCCCCCTTGCTTTTGCAAATATTTGGAACGCTTCATGCCCCCATCCCACCCCAACCTCCCTCCCTGCCCCCTCTTTGGATTCATGTGGGACTGGGATCTTTTTTTCCCAGACTCGCGTACTTGAAATAACTGTCCATGTCTGTTCACTTATGAATGTAGATGATACACAAATGAATGAACAAGCACTAAAGTAGTAGGTTTTGTACAGTTGTGAATTGATCAAAAACAGAGTAATCTTTCAACTGCATTTCAATCCCCCAAAAAAAACCAAAAAGATGGTTGTGGGTGATAGAAGTGGTGGTGGTGGTGGTGGTGATGATGATGATGGTGTGTGTGTGTGTGTGTGTGTGTGTGTGTGTGTGTGTGTGTGTGTGTCTCTGTGTGTGTGTGTGTGTGTGTGTGTGTGTGTGTGTGTGGTGTGTGTGTGTGTGTGTACTCTTCAGGTTTTTTGCTTAACAATTGAATACACCAACAGATGTTGACGCTTTATGATTTAATGTTTTGTTATGCATGGACTGAAAAATGATACACAATGTCATAATTATAAAAAAAAAAAGAATTTGGGTAGATATAATGATTTTTGTTTGAAGGTTTGTCTTTCAGCAGGTTGACTGAAAATCAGCAAATGGAGGTTGGTGATGTGTATAAAACAAGAAGAAGATCATCAATATTATTTTGTGGAATTTTTTCAGCCCAATCAGCTCCTACCCAGAGTTGAGTTTGCCACGGGGTTCAGTTGCAAAGACTGGGACCACACATTTGACTTTCATCATGTGATGGATGAGTACTTAAGGGTGCTGCTCAAATTTCCTGACCAACACTACAGGTGTCTGCATCTCATGGGCCTGATTGAGGCTGGGATAGATTATGAAAGCAAGCGTTGAACACAGTCTGGCATGCAGTCTCTTATCAGAATGGAACTCTGTGGCTTCATCTTCATCGTCCTGATGGGTCAGCATGAAGAGAGTGTCTCAGACTCTGTGTCAGTTCATGTCCTGTTCTCATGGTAACTCAGTTTCGATTTCATCTTCATGTTCAGGCCCATGGTGAATTTGTGTCTAGGTAATTGGTATCGACAAGTTCATGGCTGCCCATGGTGAATTTGTGTCTAGGTAATTGGTATCGACAAGTTCATGGCTGGCTGTCATTGGATGGGGGGCCGGAATAGCTCAGTTGGTAGAGCGCTGGACTCGTGATCGTGGGGTTGCGGGTTCGAATTTCGGTACGGGGGGATTTTTCCCTTGGAGTTAACATTGGTTCAGACTCCATTCCCCATACAGTCCTTTGAATGAAACTATAAACCAAGGTTCCGTGTGTGAACGCACGCACAACATCTTGCACACACGTAAAATTCCATCACCAACTTTCGGAAGAGAAGGCCAGTTTGGCCGTTGGTATGGATGACACGTTACACATAGCATGCACCTTCCCTGAAGATGGAGTATGGCTGCCTTAATGGCAGGATAAAAAAAAACGGTCACAAAACTCCACTGCCTGTCTATAAAGGCAGTGTCCGCAGGAGTACCAGCCTGCGTACGCAAAAGAAAGAAAGAAAGAAAATGTCATTGGATGGATGTAGTGGAACCTTCTGGAAGGGTACGTCCACTTACGCTGGCTCTGCAACTAAACAGTTTACTGTTGTTGGTTTGAGGGCATAGTAGATAGCGACTTGCGTATGTTGGATCAGAACAGGCGCCACTGAACACCACTGAAAAGACTCGGCAGCAGTGCAGCGTCTCTTCTGGAAGGTTGCCTCATCTTGATCGCTCAAGGAATTTCCGTTGCCAGAGCTGCAACGTGATGAGCCAGGGCATGACTGTGAATTGGGGGCCGGAATGGGGGGCGTGGGGGTTATGCTACAAAAAAAAAAAGAGACAGAGAAAGAGAAGCACAAACACATATGCATGCATGCGCATGTGCACGCGCACTCACAGACTTGCGCACACACACATGCATGCAAGCATTCACTAGACACACACACACACACACACACACACACACACACACACATACACACACACAAAAACACACACGCACACTCACTACACACACACATACACACAGACTACACTACACACACATACACACACACACACACGCACACACACACTACACACACACGCACGCACGCACGGACACACAGCCTACACTACACACACACGCACACACAGACTACACTACACACACACACACGCATACACACACACACACACACACACTACACACACACACACACACACTACACACTACACACACACACACACACACACACACACACTACACACACACACACACACACACACTCCCCTGATACGAGATGTGTGTGTTCCAGGTCTGATTCTGCATGAAGAAAACATTGGACTGCTGACCGAGAGCCACCTCAAACTGAAGGCAATGGCGGCATCGAAGCAGCTGAAAACTGCCACCAGCTCCCTCACTGGTGAGGTCCCTGCCATTCTGTGTGTGCTTGGTGCCAGAGTTCTATCTTTTAAAGTCTCAAGTAAAACATCTGCCAAACATGAACAAACCAATCACAAGACAAAAGATGACTGGCTTCGACCTCTTAGGTCTTCTTCAGGCAGTATAAACCACACTCAGGACAAGGAACATGAAGGACGAGCAATCCAAAAGTGGTATACGATGATCACAAGTGGACGCCTAAAACAGGTTGACGTAAAGCGAAATACAAAACAACGAAGGGTAGCAGTCAGCGTGAATGAAAGTTGCTTGCAAAGTGAAGCCAGAGTTTTCGTTTTGTCTTGGGCATGTTTGAGTTGGTGTGAATAGAATTAGCGAATTTATTCTGGGTATTATTCCACCTCACTTTGTGTGCAATTTAATTTTTAAACTCTTTCTCTCTCTCTCTCTGTCTGTCCCTCTCTCTGTCTGTGTGTGTTTGTGTCTCTCTCTTTATAGATATGTGTGTGTGAGTGTGTCTGCATGTGAAGGTGTGTGTGTGTGTGTGTGTGTGTGTGTGTGTTTACAAAGAAAAATACAAAATAAAAGATTCTGTGTGCAGAAATGGAAAGAAAATAACTCCCTCCTCCCCCCCATCTTCCGTAAATAATAAAACAGGAAAGAAAAAGCAGACATTTTCCAGTGGGCCTCGCTAAACGCGTTGTGTGCTGTTCTGATGGCAGGCAAGTTCAACGGCTGGGTGGAGAAGCTGCCGCAGAGCGGCAAGCCCTTCTTGAGCAACATCGCCGCACTACAGGCCTTCTACAACGTCTTCGGGGACCTGAAGGCCACAGGGGCCACCTTGGACGTCTCTGACGATGGCATCAAGTTCTGTGGCCAGTTCTGCCCCAAGTCGGGCGGTCAGTAAGTGGACAGGTTGTCGGTGGTTCGTGTCTTGTTCTTTTGAGGAGGTTGGGGAAAGCAAATAGTACAGAAAGCCGATATATGTGTACAGAGGATATCCACATGTGTTGAGACTTGATGACATTTTTCTTGTTCTTTCTTTCTGCGTACGCAGGCAGATACTCCTGCGGACACTGCCTGTATAGACAGGCAGTGGAGTTTTGTGTGTATGATCGTTTTTTTATCCCGCCATTAAGGCAGCCATACTCCACCTTCGGGAAAGAATTGATGACATGAATGATAGGGCTGTCCCCTCTTTGCCAGGCTCTGGAATGGGCATCCAGGGGCACTCTTGGGCAGCAGAGTTTTTCTTTTGATAAGCATGCATAAGAATCACATTGATTGCTTTGATACTTTTCCAGTTGTGACTTGGGGAAAAAAAAAGAGAGACAGAGACAGCGTTGAAGTTGATCTGGCCAGCCAGGATCGGTTCAGGGGCCCCTGCATGCTGCCGAATCGTGTTGACAAAAAAAAAGTTATATGTAAGGTTATTTCCTGACTGCTGATTTGAGAATGCCAGGACTGATGGCACTGGCAGATTCTGCAGGCAGCTCGTTCCGATCCTTGATGGTGCTGGGGAAGAGCGAATTCCGCTGGTGTTGAAAAGTCAAAGGTCACATTGGGTGGGACATCTCACATTGGGTGGGACATCTCACATCGGGTGGGACATCTCTGAACAAGGTTTTCATGGAATCTGCTGTAAAGTGTTTGTGTCCGACATCATGCAAGTCCCAACACTCTAAAAGATGTTTCATTGTGAGTGGTACGTGACGTGGAACACACCTTGGAGCTTCTTCACCGTTTTAGAGATAAGAATGGATGTGTTGCAGAGGTTACATAAAGAATGTAAGGATGTCAAAGTTTCTTGTAGAGTATTTGTTTACCTTTGGAAGTTGAAGAATATCCACACCAGAAGTTTGTTTGTGGTACGTCTTCATGAGGATTTGTGGAGAACGTGCCCATGCAAGTTGTTTGCAGAGTAACCGTATCATTCTGGAAATTGTCAGTAGAATGCAGTGACGAGAGATGCATGTACCTTTGTTGAAGCTGACACTAAGATGCATCATTGTGTGACATTTTGTATGCAGTAAGCTGTATGTGAAATAGGAGCGTGTGTCATAGTGTGACGTGTTGTATGCAGGAAGCTGTATGTGAAATAGGAGCGTGCGTTATAGTGTGACGTGTCGTGTGCAGGAAGCTGTATGTGAAAGGGGAGCGTGCGTCATAGTGTGACGTGTTGTGTGCAGGAGATAAGATAATGTTGCTTATAGCCCAGCTGACCGCAAAGGGCCACATCAGGGCTGTTTGTGTGCAGGAAGCTGTATGTGAAAGGGGAGTGTGCGTCATAGTGTGACGTGTTGTGTGTAGGAAGCTGTATGTGAAAGGGGAGCGTGCGTCATAGTGTGAGGTGTTGTGTGCAGGAAGCTGTATGTGAAAGGGGAGCGTGCGTCATAGTGTGACATGTTGTGTGCAGGAAGCTGTATGTGAAAGGGGAGCGTGCGTCATAGTGTGACGTGTTGTGTGCAAGAAGCTGTATGTGAAAGGGGAGCGTGTGTCATAGTGTGAGGTGTTGTGTGCAGGAAGCTGTATGTGAAAGGGGAGCCTGCGTCATAGTGTGACGTGTTGTGTGCAGGAAGCTGTATGTGAAAGGGGAGCGTGCGTCATAGTGTGACGTGTTTTGTGCAGGAAGCTGTATGTGAAAGGGGAGTATGCGTCATTGTGTGAAGTGTTGTGTACAGGAAGCTGTGTGTGAAAGGGGAGCATGGGTCATATTGACACGTGTTGTTTGCAGGAAGCTGTATGTGAAAGAGCATGCGTCATAGTGTGACGTGTTGTGTGTAGGAAACTGTATGTGAAAGGGGAGCATATCATAGTGTGACGTGTTCTGTGTAGGAGGCTGTATGTGAAAGGGGAGTGTGCGTCATAGTGTGATGTGTTTTGTGGTATGTGAAAGGGGAGTTTGCATAATAGTGCGACATGTTCTGTAGTTTGTGAAAGGGGAGCGTGTGTCATGTGTTCTGTGGTATGTGAAAGGGGAGCATGTCATAGTGTGACATGTTCTGTGTAGGAAGCTGTATGTGAAAGGGGAGTGTGCGTCATAGTGTGACGTGTTCTGTGTAGGAAGCTGTATGTGAAAGGGGAGTGTGCATCATAGTGTGACGTGTTCTGTGTAGGAGGCTGTATGTGAAAGGGGAGTGTGGGTCATAGTGCGACGTGTTCTGTGTAGGAGGCTGTATGTGAAAGGGGAGTGTGGGTCATAGTGTGATGTGGTCTGTGGTATGTGAAAGGCGAGTGTGCGTCATAGTATGACGTGTTCTGTGTAGGAGGCTGTATGTGAAAGGGGAGTGTGCATCATAGTGCGACATGTTCTGTGGTATGTGAAAGGGGAGTGTGCGTCATAGTGTGACGCATTCTGTGGTATGTGAAAGGGGAGTGTGCGTCATAGTGTGACGTGTTCTGTGGTATGTGAAAGGGGAGTGTGTGTCATAGTGTGATGTGTTCTGTGGTATGTGAAAGGCGAGTGTGCGTCATAGTATGACGTGTTCTGTGTAGGAGGCTGTATGTGAAAGGGGAGTGTGCATCATAGTGCGACATGTTCTGTGGTATGTGAAAGGGGAGTGTGCGTCATAGTGCGACGCGTTCTGTGGTATGTGAAAGGGGAGTGTGCGTCATAGTGTGACATGTTCTGTGGTATGTGAAAGGGGAGTGTGCATCATAGTGTGACATGTTCTGTAGTATGTGAAAGGGAAGTGTGTGTCATAGTGTGACGTGTTCTGTGGTATGTGAAAGGGGAGCGTGCATCATAGTGCGAAATATTCTGTGGTATGTGAAAGGGAGCGTGCGTCAGAGTCAGGGATGAGAACAGATTTTAAAAAAGCAGAGGAGATTTTTCTGTTGGGGGTCTGGGGGCAGCGCCCCTGAAGCTGAAGCATTTTTAATATATAAACAAGAAAAATCCACATTTAAAACCATCAAAATATGTTTCTAGCCCTTATCTAAATTGAACTAAATTTATCTACATTCTGTTATTAAAATCACATTTCACACAAGGCATTACTATTAAAACTAAACTATATTTCAGTTTTTCACAAAAGGCACATAAATACAAAAACAATTTGGCCTTACCTGCTAGTAGTAGTAGAAGTAGGCCTTTTTCTTTTCTGCTTCAGTGTGTCCTTGGTAGAACACACTCTATGCTGGCATTTGTCTTTCGATACTTCTTTATTTAGGCCTACAGTTCTCAAGGTTGATCTGTAGTGTAGGCCTCATACGACCTGTGAAACACCTACACCACTGAATGAAGTCTTTCAATTGAGTCTTAGTCCAAAATTACACCTCTCATTGAACTCTTTTTTTTATACTAACTAATGCTATTCTTAGTCAAAATCAACACTAATTTAACACCAGCAATCGTAATGAAGCCACGACTTCCGAAGCTGATTTTCTTGTTGCAAGCAACACATAACGCCTGCTCTTCACTGCTTTTGCATATGCTATCTCCAACTCTACTCCCACACACCTCTTCCTCGAGCCAGTTTTCTTTCCAACGGTTGGGATATTTTTTCCTTTTTTTTGCGATTTCGTTCGACGCCATGACTCACAAATGACACTCGGTCGATCGGCGCTGTAAGCGGATGTGCAGTGGTTGGCCGAGTCAACCGAGTAAAAACCAGCGCATTTGGGAATCTCGCCGGAGGCGTCTCGCCGAGATTGGGAGGCAAAAAATCGCGATAGCCTTTTTTTTTTTTTTTTCGGCGGAGATTTTTTTAAAAGACGGCGGAACGGCGGGAGAACTGGGCGGAGCTGTTCTCATCCTGCAGAGTATGACGTGTTCTGTGGTATGTGAAAGGGGAGTGTGCGTCATAGTGTGACGTGTTCTGTGGTATGTGAAAGGGGAGCGTGCATCATAGTGCGAAATGTTCTGTGGTATGTGAAAGGGGAGTGTGCGTCATAGTGTGACATGTTCTGTGGTATGTGAAAGGGGAGCATTTGTCATAGTGTGAGTGTTGTGGTATGTGAAAGGGGGAGCATGTGTCATTGTGTGACGTGTTCTGTGGTATGTGAAAGAGGAGCATGCGTCATAGTGTCACAGGTTCTGTGGCATGTGAAACTGGAGTGTGCGTTAAGCATCACATGTTGTGTGCAGGAAGCTGTATGTAAAAGGGGAGCGTTACAAGGAGCCAGTACAGCGTAAGGGAATCACATATGTGGAGTTTGAAGACGGAGAAGTGTTTGACTCCTCGGCTGTACAAGCAGGGGCTGCTCCAGGGCCAAAGAAGCCAGGTACAGGCAGACTGGTACTGATGATAACTTTTTTTTTTAACTGGCTATGGTGTCAAAACTGGGGAAGATGGGGGGTGGGGGGGGGGGGGGGGGGGGGGGGGGGGGGGGGGACGGAGGGACATGGACCATCCTCTCTCCCGAAAATGTTAGGGAGCTGGGGGGTTACGGCAAATTTTCTGTCCCCCTCCCCTTCAGCCCCAACCTCCCAATATTTAAAGCCCCCCAAATATGGATGACATGTTACGGTGTGTTCCCTCCCTTTACTGCATCATGTGAACGATTCAGTAATGGGAATGTGCCACTGAAGGGCACAGGAATGGGTAGATAACAGAGAGAGAGAGAGAGGCAGATGATATTTGGCCATTATTTATCTTGGAATAAAACAAAGGATTTTTTAAAAACTTAAATGTTTGAGTACAAATGTATTTGCCATCATAGTCCTTGATGTGTGTGTGCGTGTGCGTGTGTGTGTGTGTGTGTGTGTGTGTGTGTTTGCAGGTCTCTTCATGCAGGACCTTGAAATCTTCGCCGCGAAGGTGCGGGGAGATAAGTCGGTGGAAGCCGATGTGGCAATGTCTGTTCGCTGCATCGAGATCGCTGAAGAAGCCCACGCTTTCCTGAAATAGGGCGTCTGCTTCTCCGTCATTTAAAAAAAAACCATACTCAGGAAGAACAATGCATGTTTCTGAACTGATAAAAACTGCCATGGCTCATGACCATTTAATCCCAGCTGATGATAGTGTCACCTGACTAGGACGGCCTACAGAGGGCCTTGACAAAAAGGATCTGGAGTTGTGATTCATCAGAAAATGTTCAAATGTCAACGTTGACAAACACAGAAAGGACATGAAAAGTGTATGATCGTGTCGAGGGGGAATAGGAAACTCGACAGAGTAATGGGAACATGGATGGAGTAGTATTACCAAGATGACTTGGAAAAGTGTGTGGCCGTGTATGATGGGATATAGGAACATGGATGGAGTAATATTATCGAGGCGACTTGAAAAATGTGTGGCCGGGTATGATAGGATAGGAACATAGACTTGAGTTGTGCCACTGCGATGACATGTAAAGTGTGTTATAGTGCATGATGGGATAGGAACATGGACGGAGTAGTGACACTGAGATAACTTGAAGTATGTGGCAGTGCATGATGGGATAGGGACATAGAGGACACGAGTAGCGCCACCCAGATTACATGAAGTATGTGGCAGTGCATGATGGGATAGGGACATAGAGGAGTAACGACACCAAGATGACCTGGAAGTGTGTGGCCGTACACAGTAAACTGGCAGGAGGTAGGGTCTCTGTTATACTTTTTTCTTTTTTTAAAATTTCATCTTAGTCGATCTCTTGTGCCTCTCTGTGGCATCAGTTCCCAGTCAGTCATTCTGGTTCTTCTGCGCAGTCCCATACTTGTCCCATCGCAGTCCCATACTTGTCCCATCGCAGTCCCATACTTGTCCCATCGCAGTCCCATACTTGTCCCATCGCAGTCTCAGCATCGCTAGTCCGCAGGGAACTGTCAACATTGGGCGTTCAGTGCGTCTCTGTTCTGACGCCATGTACACGACTCACAAAGTCTTCCACTGATGACAGTCACTGGTCAGTCATGGGACCAGCCTGAGTCGGCATCCCTTTCAGAGGTTGCTTGACTTCGTTAATTATTCTGTTTGACTACGTTATTCCCAGTTAATCATGTTGCTTTCATCTGATGAAGGAATGCACGCCCAGCAGTTTCAGGTGTAAAGGGGAGGGAGAGAAAGATGTGCAACTGAACAATCCCACATCAATAACGTCATGATGAAAACTGATTTTATATGTTTTTCATATCTTTTTGAGACATGTACCCTTTTTTTTTCAGAATGAAAAGAATTGGATTTACAATGTTTCTGGGAAAAAGAAACCCGCTGCAAAGGAGCTGGATGTTATTGGTATGTTCTGGGCACAGGTCTATAATGTGTACTTGACCTATCAGACACACTGCTGTTGTGTCAGGTGTCTGGATGTGCGATGTTCAGGGAAGAATGGATATGAACTCCATGGAGTCGCACCTTTGGGGAGCTTCACAATTTCAAACCAGTTAAAAAAGAAAAAAAGAGTGAAAATTCAACTAAACATTACGTGCACGGTCTGTTCAAAAAAAGTACATTTTAATTCTTTCCTTACATGTACTAGTGGGCGCTCGTCTTTCCCCGAGTGTGTGTGCAATGTTTGTTGTTGCACAGCTGCTGCTTAGGTGGTATGTTTAGCAGTTTCAGATTTTTGTGTGTGCATATCTGTGTTAAATTTCCCATGTAGTTTGATATCTGGCATTTTTGAACAGATGGATTCCATTCTCACACCTGAAATTAGTTTTAGAGGACAAGGAAAAAAGGTTTTATGAATTACTGTGCACTCAGAGTGCTGCCCAGTAGTCGGTGCCATGTTATGAACAAAGCTTAATGCTGCTCCCCTTACGTAGGCGGCATGTAAGAAAAAATTTTTTTTTTAACATGATTCACCGTCAACATTATCTCCATTTCACTGGTTGTAGCACTGAAAACACACACACACAAACCTGAAATATGTTGCTGATAAATCTAAGACGCTGCTCGAACCACTGAACCAAAGTGCCTCATACATTCTAGCCTTTGGCTGTTTAGGTCATGTATTCAAAGCTCTTGCCCGAATGTTTCGATCTACATTGATGAGTCTCCACATTACTTAATACTTCATGGAATTTGCCCTGAATAGTTAAGTTGCTGTGCATCTATTTTGGAAATGATATTCTTACCTCCACAACATTTTGTATGTTTAAACAGATTTTTAATTAATTGCGATGAAATGTTACAATTACCAAAGAAATTTGAAATCATAGTTCTCATGGAGAGATCTGATTGTGTAAATTTGGACGGGCATTACTGTTGATGTGTAACATTTCTTTCTATGACCAAAACTGTGTCAACTGTTTTCTGATGCATTTGAAATAAAGATTTTTATTCAGCAGGCAACTGTGTCAGATGAGAGTGGTGATGGACTGGGTGAGAGTGGGATTTTTTTTAAATGACATTTTTCCACCATCCTTTCATGAACAGAAGAGAAGAGGAATTAAGGATGAAAGAAGAAAAAGATACAGCCAAAGATGCGGGTGAGACCCACAGAAGCACTGTCCTCAACTGCCGAGTGAACCAACTGGGAGCAATCCTGCACCACCCTTGGAAGCCTGTACGTAACTTGATGATAAAAAAGGAATTTTGCCCCTTTTTGTGCACCATTAGGCGCTTTTATTGTGTCTGTGTGCATCACTGCCTTCATATGAAGATGGAAGAAAGACCACATGAAAAGGAATTTTCTGACTAGAACTAGTGGTATGAAATATGCGCCCAAACAGCTGCAGTCCAAACAAATGCTCTTTAGGGACACTGAAAGTCGGGAGGTCATTTTCCACCCTACTTCCAAACTAAACGTTTGTGCAACTTCTATGCATTACTGACATCACTTCAATTAATGATAATAATAATAATGAGGACAATTTCTATAGTATGATAAATAAATAGTGACGTGTCTTAACCACCATAGGCCCATGGAAAACGAGCCGTTTTTCTCTGACAGCATGCATGCGTTGCCACAGTCACAAGCATATTTATGGGATGTTTATTCACACATAATATACTTTGATTCACAACCAACCTCCACATTCTATCATCCTTCCCACACAAATCCATTGAGCATTACACCAGGACTTTGAAAGACTGAACTTTTTGGCTGTTCAGATGAGAGGACGTTTGGTGTTTCCAGAAGTCTTGGAGTGTAGTGTGGTACAGCGGAACCGCTCTCAGAATCTGGGATGTCCCAGAGATCACCTGACATGAACAAAGACATTCTTTGAACATTCATTTCATGTCTTCCAAAGCAACATAATTATTTCAGACATAGACATTCCACCTAAAATGAACAAAGACATTCTTAGAATATTCATTTTGTGTCCTCCAAAGTAAACTCATTATTTCCGATATAGACATATCACCTGAAATAACAAAAACATCCTTAGAATATTCATTTGATGTCTTCCATATTCATTTAGTGTTCTCCAAAGAAACATGACTATTTCAGACACAGACATACCACCTGAAACAAACAGATGTTCTTCGGATATTCCTTTTGTGTATATGTATCACCTCAAATAAACAAAGACATTCTCAGAGTTTTTCGTTTATATCCTCCAGTTCAGGGGCAGACTCACCTTGAAAGTAGAGAACTCATGGCTACTTCTACACACACCTTTTCATTGAGCACATATCTTTCACTGCTCTCCAAACAATGAAATCGGCCCCTTATATGCAGAAACATCAGGTTTTATTCATCGATGTTCAAATTTGACTGCAGCAAAAAATGCTGGAATCACTGGATACGAAATGTTCAAAGTGGCTTGGTTTTAGTGGTTGTTGGCCTGTTCTGAATTGAACTCTAGTAATTAACGCACTATTAACTTTTTCATGACTTGCTGTGTATAGGTGACGGTAAGAACCTGTTTCTGGTAGCCGTGCCATGGATAGGTAATGGCAGCCTACAAAAACTCACGTTTTTTTCTTCTACCAATCAACGGATGCAATTTGTGGCTCATATTTTACTTTTATATGTCCGCAATTGGAAAACTTAATTTTTTTCATAAAACAGATGGTGTTTTGGATTTTTTTTAAAAAGCAACAAAAAAAGCTTGAGAACAAGGAATATCCGTTGTTCAAAATTTCAAGTGTTTTTACATTGCAATTTTGGAATTAACTAAAAGTATTTCAAAGCAAACTGAGTGAAAAGTTCATGCTTTATCCTGTCTGTTTCTATAAAACAATAGGCTTTTGAGTATGTATTAAGAGATGTAGAATAAGAAACACATAAAAATCATCTTGTCAAGAGAAATAATTCGTTATGTGGTGTTCATCATGAGTTTCCGTTTCATCAAGGAGGTGTCACTGTATGCGGACTAGTCCATACACGTTACACCACATCCACTAAATTTCAAGACCACACTGTGCATGATTTCAAGCTGATGGATTAACAAAGGAATGACTAAGATGAGAGAATCTAAGAAGACGGTGTAATGGGTACAGCATCAAAAGGTAAAGGTATTTGGAAGGAAGAAGAGCGCGTACACACACAAATGCACACACACTTGCAGTGATTTAACCCCAAACGTACCTGCACAGTGGTTTTACCCCAAACGTACCTGCACAGTGATTTTACCCCAAACGTACCTGCACGGTCATTTTACCCCAAACGTACCTGCACGGTGGTTTTACCCCAAACGTACCTGCACAGTGATTTTACCCCAAACGTACCTGCACAGTGATTTTACCCCAAACGTACCTGCACAGTGGTTTTACCCCAAACGTACCTGCACAGTGGTTTTACCCCAAACGTACCTGCACAGTGGTTTTAACCCCAAACGTACCTGCACAGTGGTTTTAACCCCAAACGTACCTGCACAGTGGTTTTAACCCCAAACGTACCTGCACAGTGATTTGACCCCAAACGTACCTGCACAGTGATTTGACCCCAAACATACCTGCACGGTGATTTGACCCCAAATGTACCTGCACGGTGATTTTGCCCCAAACGTACCTGCACGGTGATTTGACCCCAAACGTACCTGCACGGTGACATAGTCTCCCTGTGCCACAGGCCTCAGCTCCAGGGTGTTGCGATGTGAAGGCAGCTCGGCCTTGGGGAAGATGACACGCGTGTTTGCCTCGTTCCTACCCACCCAGTCTTTGCTTGATCTCTTGCTGGTCTGTGCACACACACACACACCACACACACACACACACACACGCACACACACATGTATGCACACACGAACACACATGCACATGCACACACACACACACACATGCACACACGCATACATTCATGCAAGCACGCACATAGGAATAAAAGAAAAGTCGGGAGGTCAAAAATTTAATTACGACTATCTTCTCCCGTCTTACACAATGTATTAAGTAAGCTGTGATACAATTGACGATTCCTTGCTTCACCTTTTAGATAAGAACAGATTTACCACAACCCCCCCCCCCCCCCCCCCCCCCCAAGGCAGTCGGGCCTAGATGAAAATCGGTCTGTTTAGTTTTCTGCCCCGGCGTTGAACCCCGGCGCTGACCTTCACCGCTTTCAAAAGAGCTGGCATCGCACGTACACCACGCACGTGTTCATCAGCTGCAGACTGAGTACCGATTCTTTGTGGTGAAGTTTTCTCTTGTGATTAATGCATTATTATTCTTCGACACTCCATAACTGGATATAATTAACTCTGTGAGTGATTTGTGTGTTGTGATTCTTCTTTGTGCCGTTTGATATAACTTCGGTTCACACCGCGTTCTTCATTTTTGTGTGTGTGTGTGTGGTTTTTTTCGTGGGTGTTGTTCATCAGTTGCCGGCGGAGAGTGACTTGTCAGGCGACCCGGGTCAGTGTGGTGCAGTGCTGAGACTTGTACACTCCACCAAGCGCTTATTTTCCTTCTCTCTCTCTCTCTCTCTCGCACGCGTGCGTGCGTGCGTGTGTTGTTGTTGTTGTTGTTGTTGTTGTTGCTGCTCTCTCTCTCTCTGCATTCATAACAGTAAGAGTAGGCAAGTTAGTACCCAAGCGTGTTTTAATGATAGAGAAAGCTGTAATCTCTCTCTCTCTCTCTCTCGCACGCGCGCGCGCGTGTGTGTGTGTGTGTGTGTGTGTTATCCATCTGTTTATATACCGCTGTTGTTGGTGTGTGGGTTTCTGTCAATATGTGTGTGTGTGTGTGTGTGTGTGTGTGTGTGTGTGTGTGTGTATGTGTGTGTGTGCACGCTCTCTCTCTCTCTCTCCCCAGTCGTGAGTAGGCTCACCATGAAGATGAAAATGCGGCAACATTTTGCATTGGTGTGTGTACATGTGACATCAGTTTCAAATGATTGGAACGGGCAAAAGTACAAAGTCAGGTAGGAAGCATTTCATTGTTTATAACTGACATCTGCATGTGCGGCATGCTAAAATCTTGCTTTACTAAAAGCATGGTGTGGCTGTGATACAATCAGTATCGGCATGCTTCACAAGCACGTAGAGCACGCACGTAGACAAGCAAAACATGCCTAGGCCGTGGTAGGGAAACCGCCGCCGTGTTCCCAGTGAAGCTGACCAGTGCCGACAGTGACTGTTTATTTGGGCCCTGTACCAGCTGTCAGGTAGGAGTACTTGGAATAATTTTCTGTCAGTTGTAAAGGAAAGACATGCATGTCCAATATGCCTGATTTTGAGCATGATTGAAAGGACGACGCATACTCGCCACTGAGTTGAACTTTCCTTTCATTTGTTGTGTGTTCGTTTGTCTGTTTCAATCGTTTTTTGTTGGCAAATCTTTGTGGTGCTTGCCAACAATGCGCATGAAAGAAGACCTATTCATGTTTGGTATCATTTTGTCAGTCAAAGACCCCACAATCCAGTGACATCAATCGATTACTGTTCGTTGCATTCTGGCGCAAAGTATTAATGAAGAAACACAGCACCCCATTTCCAAAACACTAGTGTCCGTGAAGCTGACCAGTGCCGACAGTGACTGTTTATTTGAGCCTGTACCAGCTGTCAGGTAGGAGTACCAGGAATAATTTTCTGTCAGTTGTAAAGGAAAGATATACACGTCCAATATGTCTGAGTCTGAGCGTGACTGAAAGGACGACGCATGCTCTCCACTGAGTTGAACTTTCCTTTCATTTCTTGTGTGTTCGTTTGTCTGTTTCAATCGTTTTTTTGTTGGCAAATCTTTGTGGTGCTTGCCAACAACGCGTATGGAAGAAGACCCATTCGTGTTTGGTATCATTCTGGCAGCCAAAGACCCCGCAATCCAGTGACATCAATCGACCACAGTTCATTGCATTCTGGCATAAAGTATTAATGAAGAAACACAGCACCCTATTTCCAGCACACTATCAGCCAGGCAGCCGGTATCACATTACGCGCAGGGAGGAAAGCTTGTGGGAGGTTAGCGCAAGGAAGCTGACAGGTGTTGGCAGCCGTGCGCTACCTAAACAAACTGTGGCCGACTCTATCCCTTCCCTCTCTTCTTTGCTCTGCGACTGGTAGGCGGTCAGAAGTTATTGCCCTTGTCTTCAACTAAATATTCCCCTGCAGACAAGCGTGCCCCCCCAAAAAACAACAAAAACCTCAGGGAGGGGTGGGGGGTGGGGTAGGGAGTGAAACGGAGCACCACCTACCCCTTCCACAAGCACCAGCTGTCTGGAACCAATCTGAGAGGCGTGAATTTTCTCCACCTCCGCACGGAAGGCACCCACCAGCTCCGTGTGCCGTCGCTGTTTCACCTCCGCTGGCACATCGTCCGACAGTCGATGAAACGCTCGTGTTTTCTGAAAGTGAAGATGATTCATTGGTGAGCATGTTTTTTTTTTTTTTTATTAAACGTTTTCTTTAAGCAAGCATGTAGCAAAAACGTTTTGTACATCTATGTACTATACACCACAAAGCAAATATCTGCACAAATGAACCCTTTATTTTTCATGTCCTGTTTTTTGTCACTGGGGCCTAATATAAAAACTGCTGATTTTAATGCCCGTCTTCCTATACTGTCGTTCAGCTGATGTCTGTGTAATGTTCGGCAGTCCCCTCCTCCCATGCACTTGAGGATGATAACCCCACCTTGTGGCTAACACTACTACTGGACAACAAGTACATTAGAAATGCGTCGGTATTGATGCATATGTCATATCATGATACTAGCTTGCAGTTACATTTTTAGTGAGAGGGATGTGATGTGAGAAAGAGCCACTCTGTCATCCACACACACACACACCCCACACGCACGCACGCACGCACGCACACACACACACACACACACACACACGCACACACACACACACACGCACACACACACACGCACACACACACACACGCACACACACACACGCACACACACACACACGTTATAACCATGACTTGGGAGAACTGAAGCCCGCATAACAAAGGGGAAAAAAAGCAGAAATTACAGACAAAATCAACAACCCAGTAACTTGATCTATGCAATGAAATGACATCTGCACTGGATATCCACCAAGGTTGTTCACTGCCCCTCCCTCTGCCCCCTCTCCCAATGCTTTACTAATCTTAGCTTGCTTACTAAGGTCAGGATGTAATCTGGAACTACATCAAACCTTGCAAGTTCATAGATGTCAAGAGATCTAATACACCTGATTTTTTTTTCATTGAGTGAGATCCACACTTTATTTCTTGAGAAAATATGGAAAAATGCCATATCTAACAATGGTAAAGGAGGTGAACCCCCCCCCACACACACACACACACACACACATACACGCAAAAAAAACCTGGATCTGCCCTTGGATCTGTATCTGCACCGACACTTCATGGGTCTGTCCCTGGTCCACATTCCATCCGGTCCCAGGTTCAATGAAATCGGTTTAGTAATTTTGGCATAATCTTGCTTCCAGACAGACAAAAATAATGACTTCTTTGTGTTAAGAAAAAAAATCTGCAGCCCCATGATGAAAGAGGGGGTGGGGGGGGGGGGGGGGGGGGGGGCGACCCTGGGGGTTTACCTGTCGCATGCTGTAGGGGAAGCAGAAGGCGAAGTTGTACTGCACGTCACGGATCATCGCCAGCGTGTCCTGGTGGTCAGCCTCCGTCTCCCCGCAGAACCCCGCGATAAAATCACTGGACAGCGCCACGTCTGCAGAATGCCAAACACTGCAGACTTAACAATGCTGCTGCACATTAAAATTATTGTACTGAACATCATGCTCTGGGAAGGGACGGGTCGGCTCAAAGACAACTCACTGGGGGGGGGAGGGGGGGAGGGGGGGGGAGGGGGGGGGGGGGGAGTCTCTAGGAACCATAGGTTCAAACACACAAGGTTGGACAAATTTGAGGAATCTTCAAGAGTGGGCCTTGAAATTTCAAGTACAGACGAAACGGCAGAAATCTGAGAAATACCCTGGACACAATTTACACGGACAAACCATGTCCTGGCCGAGTGATTGATTATCTCCCTTGATTTTTTCCGGGGGGGGGGGGGGGGGGGGGGGGGGGGGGGGGGGGGTGAAATAATTCACCTCTGTTGGGCAATTCTCATATACATTGGTGGGAACAAGACATTCAGTCAACAGGATCAGAGCTGCCAACCTGCTCATGCGGCTTACAGTAGCATTTCACAATTTTCACAGTAGCATTTCCAATTTGACAGTAGCAACTTAATTTTGCGCGCGTTCTAAAAAGAAATCGGGCCTATAACCAGTTTTACGGACCACATTAAAGCTACAGTACTCTTAGTATATCTATAAATGTTATTATACAGAGATGAAGCAGAGGAAGAGGGCAAATTGTAAAAAAAAATCTATGTGCTACAGTAAAACCGAAAGCGGAAATGCAGTTCCGACAGACCGATAGAGACGTTACTTAGCGCTGTCCAAACAAAACGAAAGTATATTCGAATTTTTTTGTTTCGCCGTAGCAATTTAATGATCGTAGTAGCGTCGTAGCAAGCATTCTCTTGGCGTAGCAAACTACGGCGATATCGTAGCAGTTGGCAGCTATGCAGGATGGACGTCTGTCACGTTACCTATTGCAATCCTAACTGAGCCAGACTCTTTTTCTCTCCTTCATACCTTCAAAAAATGTTGCTGCTGTTGTCACATCCTGAACTCAAAATGGTCTAGGACATTTAATCAGGGGGATAAAAAAAAAGCAACTGCCTTCTTTGTACTTTTCAATGAGGCTTCCTAAAACATGATGGAGTTCCTAGGTGTTCAAGACCTTGAAAACTGGTAACAAAACTAGCCTGGAGTTTCAACCAGCATAAGACACAGGAGGAGGTCAGATCTGAACTTTTCAAACTTGACTCAATTAACATCATTGGCACCACAGCTTTAGGTGACCGACTGCAGATAGGTCGGTAGTCACAACAAGTTGTACGTTTTACCGACACCAAGAACTATGGAGATCACTGAAGCTGTCAAAGATAAAATCAAGCAGTTTCTTTTTTTTAAGCTGTGCCAAGCACTGCAAGCCATTCTCAAAAACAATGAAACTCTGAACAGCAACATGTCTTGCAGTCTCAGCTTCCGCTCTTTGTTCCTTCTTTTGTTGCTCCTTGGCTAGAGCTCCGAGTTTCCCCACTGATGTGATTTTCAGCATACATGTACAACGAACAGGTTTCACTTGACCAGACTTTGACATGACTCTGCCTGCCTTTTGTCTATGTCTGTGATGACGGATAGCACCAACAACATGGGTCTGACCCTCTGTCTCTTTAACTCGTCATGGGAGCTAAAGTTGTAAACACAAGTCTCTTGCTCGCTGTTCACTATGATAATTATTACTCCAACTGTCTTTACTGTCAGTGACCTGGAATGATGCTGCGGATGTGGTGTACAAGGTCGAGGTAGGCTGCCCGCGTGTAGCCACGCCCCATGGCCTCCAGCATGGCGTCGCTTCCACTCTGTGCCGGCAGGTGAAGCTGTCGGCAAATGTTGGGCTTCTCTTGGATCAGCTGCAGAACCTGCCATTGAACACAAGCCGTACGGTGCCATCAGGTATGTGAATAAAATCTGTAGGTCTACTGATAGTAGTATTCTCTTCTGGCAAACACAGCAATTAAAGAAAGTAAAAACTTGGAAGGGATTGCGTGGAGAAGGGGGAGGAAGGGGTGGATGGGGGTACAGCTTCCTATGGCACAAAACAGCTTATTAAGGATCATGCTGTAATCATAATAATGTATACATTAAACAGAAAGGTGATGGGGACTTTTTTTTTCCAAATGAAATCTCTGATCTCTGGAATAAACTCCCAATACCTTTGCACAGTTCAAACTCTGTCTTCCTTCAAGGCATCTCTTATAACAACCCTCTTCACCTATGAATAGCAGTTCCTACTTCATCTTTCCCATCAAATTAATTCTGTAACGTGTGTACGTGTGTGTCTGTGTGTGTGTGTCTGTGTGTGTGTGCGTGTGTGTGTGTGTGTGTGTGTCTCTCTCTCTCTGTCTCCCTCTGTCTCTCTCTCTGTTTGTGTGTGTGTGTGTGTGTGTGTGTGTGTGCGCGTGCGTGTGTGATTGCGCACACACATGCACAAGTGTGTGTGTGCGTGCAGAATAATGAAAACAAGTACCTGTACATTTTTTTTCAAATACACATATGTGGACCAGACACTAGGAAAAGCAGTACATCGTGTGAGCCTGAAACTACATGGGGTATATTTACTTTACATTCCTGTACCTCTGACCAAACGTATAAATCAGCCAGGGGGAAAAAATGCTTGCTAATCCAGCCTGGTCAGCAGGCAATGTCAGGAAGTCAATACATTACTTTTCTTCACTGACAGATTGTCACAGAGCAACAAAAGAGAGATGGGGGCCAGAGAGAATCCACTTCTGTCTGATCGATGAATGCTCCTGCTGTCTTCTTCCCACCTCGTCAGGAAAGTCTTTGGGATGCGGCGAAGTGAATCTTATCCTCATCTCGGGGTCGATCTGCGACACCTTCTCCAGGAGATCAGCAAAGCGACGGCCGCCTGAGCGAGGCTTGTACACAGTGCGGAAACCACGGCTCATCTCCGTCAAGGGACTGGACGTCAACCCCGCCCATGCTAGACGACTCGGACAGGTCTCGATAGCTGTTGACGTTCTGACCCAGCAACATGACCTCTTTGATGCCCTGCACAATCACGCAGTGTAAATGATGTGTGGAATGTAGACCATACATGTACATGTGTAGATGCTGCCTCTGGTGTAACATGTTGAGCACTGCACGACATACTTACGATAACTCATTCTTACAGATGATCAGTTCAGCACAATATGAATTAAACCATCATCTACGAGGTGGTCCAGGCAAAGGGCTGGGGATTTCAATAACAAGTTCCATGCTTGAACATTCTTCCTGACACTCCAGTTGCCAGCAACTTAGCTGATCAAATTATAAAACTGTAGCCATGAAAAAGAAGAAAATGGAACAAAAACGTACTGATGAAGTTCTACTGACAGCTACGCCCCCCTCCTTCAGATCAACTGGCAATACAAACACCACAAACACAACGTAAGGAAGAGAGAAGAGATTTGAGTAAACACCAGTGGTCAATAAAAAGTAAAAAGAGACAGGAACCGACAGAAGTTTGTACCTCCTCGGAGAGCTGCCTGATTTCCTCCAGAATGGAGGCGATGGGTCTGCTTCTCTCCCGGCCCCGTGTGAAGGGGACGATGCAGTAGGTGCACATGTTGTCGCAGCCCCGCATGATCGACCTGCCCATGCACAGATGCTCAAGATTTCCTTCTTCTGTCACGACAGAGGATGCTCTGAACAGCTTGGCAAGAAGAGGAACCTTGGCTGCTGAGGAACCAGTGGTACACAGCTTTGCTGTCTCAAATATCTCTGCACGGGAGGAGTGTGTGTGTGGTGTGTGTGTGTGTGTGTGTGTGTGTGTGTGTGTGTGTGTGTGTGTGTGTGAATAGCTCAGTGGTACGATGCCAGACTCGTAATCTTGGGGTTGCGGGTTCGAATCTCCGCCCGGCCATTTCGGTACAGGGGGATTTTTCCCTTGGAGTTAACATTGGTACTGACTCCATTTCCCATACAGTCCTTCAAATGAGACTATAAACCGAGGTTCCGTGTGTGAACGCACGCACAACATCTTGCACACACGTAAAATTCCATCACCAACTTTCGGAAGAGAAGGCCAGTTTGGCCGTTGGTATGGATGACACGTTACACATAGCATGCACCTTCCCGAAGCTGGAGTACAGCTGCCTTAATGGCGGGATAAAAAAAACGGTCATACACACAAAACTCCACTCCCTTTGTAGGGTAGATGGGATTAACCCTTGCCTGTCTATACAGGGGGTGTCCGCATGAGTATGACCTGCGTATGCAGAAGAAGAAGAAGAATCTCTGCATGAAATTTACATGCTTCTTTCACCCCCATCCACCCACCTCTCCCCTCCTACACACAGCATTCCCCTTTCGTCCAGCAAAACATTTTTTTCCTGTTCATGTGCAGATATATCTGAACCCATTTCCGTTATTGTCTATTTCTGTTCGCATGGAATCTTCTAATTATTCATCAGAATTCAACCACCAACAACACCCTCATGATTATGTTTCCTTTCACTAGCATAACATGCATGCTGGACAAACATGCTCAAAAATGCTCTCAGTTAAAGGACTTTTTCGGAGATCAAAACTAAAAATTGGGTGGGAATGAAAAACAGAGGGAAAAAGAAAAGAACAAACCTGTTCACCCTGAGAATGATTTCCCACACAGACCAGGAATTATCTTGCCTCCTATGTGTTTATGCCATTCCACAACAACTTTTACGTGACAAAACAATGTGATGGTTCTATGCTTGATGTAATTCTGGACATACAAGGCAAAACAATGTGATGGTTCTATGCTTGATGTAATTCTGGACATACAAGGCAAAACAATGTGATGGTTCTATGCTTGATGTAATTCTGGACATACAAGGCAAAACAATGTGATGGTTCTATGCTTGATGTAATTCTGGACATACAAGGCAAAACAATGTGATGGTTCTATGCTTGATGTGATTCTGGACATACAAGGCAAAACAATGTGATGGTTCTATGCTTGATGTAATTCTGGACATACAAGGCAAAACAATGTGATGGTTCTATGCTTGATGTAATTCTGGACATACAAGGCATTCTGGAGTAAAGGTGCTAGTGCCTTCGATTAATGAGCACACTGGATGACCGACGCCTTGCTTGTAACATTTGAAAACACAATCCCATTTCCACAAAACCCTATTGAATAGAATTTTGAGAAAGCTGATCCTCTCCGCCCCCCAAACAATGTGATCAAATTTTGTCGACGTCAGTAAACAGTAACCAGGTACTTACACAAAGGCGGAAGGACTGTTTGGGTTTTGACGAACTGGGATGACGTCTGCATAGGTCTCCTCCAACGACAGCTGAACGTTCACTGCAAACAAACAGAACTGCATGCTGTATGCATTTGTGTAAGGTATGTGTAAGCGTCAACTACAGGTGAGACAGAATGAGTGTGTGTGTGTGTGTGTGTGTGTGTGTGTGTGTGTGTGTGTGTGTGTGTGTGTGTGTGTGTGTGTGTGTCTGTCCGTCTCTGTGTGTGTGACAGAGAGAGATCTTGTCGAGGAAGACAAACAACTCTGATAAGCACATGATAAAAATAGTGAAGACAGGAGGCTCGATGATGTCTTTATACTTCAACATACTTGGCTGTGCTCTTTTTGTAAGATCTTTGACATCATACATTCAGTTACACATGCATCACAAATGTACAGTCATCATACATCAACTTAGTCATGTGTCACACATGTATGAAATTTTCTCTGCTGCTGGAGCTCATGAGCGCTTACCCATGGTCTTACATTGGATGTGAATGCACGCTGCCTGCCATTTATGTATAGCATAATAAACAGTGTAAAAAAAATTATGCCATATAATACAAACACATATCCATATATCTATATCTAACAGTGTAAAAAAATATGCCATTAAATACGAACACATATCCATATATCTATCTATATCTGTCTGTCTCTCTATCTTTATATGTATCTGGGGAATTTCAACCCACAAGAGACAACTCTTCCAGACTGTTCCTATGTCAAGGACAAGAGTTACTCATCTCATTTGCACATGATCTATCTGACAATCAAGCTCTAACTACTGAAAAAAAGAAAGAAAGATATCCAATATTCTTGTCTTTGAATACATTTTCACAATTCTCATAAACATCCCCTCTCTCTCCTTTCCCCCATTGCTCTGCTCACGGACGGAATTCTTCCTCATTGTCAGTGTAACTCTCCTCTCCTTCAGTAACAGGCTGCAGTTCCATGAGCTGAATAGTTCAATGACTGAATGGATCTGTCAGGCATCAGAATAGTCTGAAGTGCAATCCTCTGAAACAGGACGGGGTCTAGGGATGGCTAGGCCCCTAGTGTGGTACAAGGGTGCTGGGAGGTGGGGGGAAGGGTGTGTGTGTGTGTGTGTAAAGCCTCCCCTGAAACTGACACATGATCTTTTTTTGTTAGTAAGAATGCACTTCGGGGTCTCTCCTGGAAGCATATTTAAGAGGGGAGCAGTTTTCAAGAGGTCAGTGAGTGAGTGCGGTCACAACGCTTTGTCTGCAGACAAAATCGACATTGCACAAAGCACATCTTGCTTTCCATGGCATGTCGATCTTATGAATCCACAGACCATAGCGCTCACTTCCCCCTTTTCACCAAAAGTGAACAGTTTTGAGCACCATAACCATTGCCATTCATTGCTGTATTCACTGTCAATGTGTCATCACATGTGTGCACATCTCAGCGGACGATAGACATAGTCGTCATTCTACTCTGAAAATGTGCCCAAAACAATAGCTCTGACTAGTCCATGTATTGAACTAAAAAGGAGAATCGCTGTTTGAGAGTACCATCTGAGAATAAGATTGTGCTTGGCAAACGAGTGAAACAGTGGAACCCAGAATGAACTCCATGCTCAGGAATCAATAATTCTCTCTGAAATTCACGGATCCATGAACCATTCTGATGCCTGGTCTGTAGCGGATTTAATTTGAGAATGAAAAGAACCATTTAGAGAAAGACAGTAGCTTGACACAGGAATGACTCAACACAGAGAG
Source organism: Conus ventricosus (assembly GCA_018398815.1). Lineage (NCBI taxonomy): Eukaryota > Metazoa > Mollusca > Gastropoda > Neogastropoda > Conidae > Conus > Conus ventricosus. The sequence goes on along the minus strand of CM031607.1, from coordinate 85,730,762 downwards.
GCCCACAAAGATGGAAAATAAAAACAAACAAACAAAATGAACTTCCAGGCACTACAGTGTAGCAGCCACAGCACCTGCAGCCTGTCCAGAGGTGAAGGACGACGCCAGGAGATGGGGCAAATCTCTGTAGGCATCTGGTCCGCAGACCACGTCCACCATTTTCTCCCTCTCCACGATCTTCTGCTTCAGCCTCTCCGCCATGCAACCTGTAGGGCAAAGGTCACACGCACACACACACACACGTGCGCACACATACACACACAAGCATACACACAAACACACACTTCAGTTGTTCACAACCGGTTGATGATAAAATATACAAAGGAAAAGAGCAGAAGCGATAATGGAACATTTCACAGCCAGCTAGCCTGGCAAAGACCATGCTGCAGAGGCGTGTGTGTGTGTGTGTGTGTGTGTGTGTGTGTGTGTGTGTATACGTGTATACGTGTGTGTGTGTGTGTGTGTGTGTGTGTGTGTGTGTGTGTGTGTGTGTGTTGTGCGCGCACACGCGTGTATGTGTGTCTGAGTGAGTGTGTGTGTGTGTGTGTGTGTGTGTGTGTGTGTGTGTGTGTGTACGTGTGTGTGTGTCTGAGTGTGTGTGTGTGTGTGTGTGTGTGTGTGTGTGTGTGTGTGTGTGTGTGTGTGTGTGTGCGTGTGCGCGCGCACGCGTGTATGTGTGTCTGAGTGAGTGTGTGTGTGTGTGTGTGTGTGTGCGTGTGTGTGTGTGTGTGTGTGTTGTGTGTTGTTGTGTGTGTGTGTGTGTGTGTGTGTGTGTGTGCGCGTGTATGCGTGCGCACGGTGTGTGTGTGTGTGTGTGTGTGTGTGTGTGTGCATGTGTGCGTGCATGCACGTGTGTGTATGTGTGAGAGAAAGAGGGGCACATTTTTCATTATTTTCTTTTATCTCTCTCTCTCTCTCTCTCTTGTCCTTACCCAGAATTCCTATGGTGACAGGCGCTGCCCTCTGTCCATGCAGCTTTCTCTTCAACGACTTGAAGTACTCCAGACGACTCCACACTTTTGTCTTCGGCACCTTCTCTGATAGCACAGGTCATCAGCAGGATCACATTAGCCTGTCCGACAATGGGGAAAAAAACAAAAAAACTCAATGTATTTCCACTAAATGTTTGCATGGTAGCTCTACCCTTTCTTACCTTCAGAACTTTAATTAAGCTTTAATTCTGACACTATTTTCAAAATTTAACATTTCAACTGTCATAAACCCTAGTCACTTTTACATTTGTTTACTAAAGGAATGAGAAAATAAATCTCTCACGATTCTGCTTCTAGTTCTATAATTTCTTTAGCAAGACATTTCTTTTTCTCTATAATTTCTTTAGCAAGACATTCTTTAAAAAAAAATTCAAATCAGTTACATGCTTTTTGTTTTTCAAATCAATCATATGCATTATTTTATAAATACTTCTTAACATCTGAGGTTAAACATGTAAAACTATGATAGCATAAATGTTAATGCTTAATAACTGTTTTCGAATAACTGAAAGTGGAAAGCAAACATGCATCAACTCTAAATTGTATTTGCAACTTTCACATGTTCTAGATTCAGCAGAACAACTAATCAAGAGCACACACACACACACACACACACACACACACACACACACACACACACACACACACACACACACACTAAACTGTAGCTATCAAAACTATCATCAACTACTGCTTTTCCAACAACTAAGAAGCATATACTGGTAATGATGATAATAACCATAATCCTATCAAGATATTATGAGTACAAATTCACAAAGCAAGTTACTGATGTTTGCGAGTGGAGTTTTGTGAAAATTCATGATATACAAGATATGAAAGCAACTTACTGTCAGACAGTCTTAAGCTGAAGAAGAAATCACATGACACAGGATTTAATAAGCCTCTGGTGGTCCACCTTTGGCAAATCATCAAAAATATTTTCAAATGACTTAAAAGTTGCTAGTTGCAATGTGAGACGACTGCAGGCGGAAATCTAAACAAATCTTAAATAAATGTTAGCGAACCGCCCAGAGAAACGTGGACAAACAAGTCACAAGACAAAAACACAACGCGTTTCGACCCCTTAGGTCTTCTTCAGCGATCTGAAGCGATCAAAGCTATGTGAATTTTCGTTATTTTATTCATTTGTATCTCACCTGAAGAAGAACTAAGGGGTCAAAACACGTTGCGTTTTGTCTTGTGACTCGTTTGTCCACGTTTTTCTGGCGGTTCGCTAACATTTATTTAAGATTTGTTTAAAAGTTGCTGTTCAGAAGGCCTACAGTCTGAAGATTTCATAAACGAATCAACACAAGTCTTTATGGGTTCATCACATATGTGAGCTATAACTGGAATAAGTTAAAACGATTCGAGTTTGTGAGTATCCCCCCACCCCATCCTCCAAGGTTTATGAGTCAATGGACTGCATAATTGTAGGCCTAGCTGCAAACACTGCTGTGTTGCATGAGTACCTTCCCACGCCAAAGTCTCTGGAATCGATGCCTTATTTATGTATATATATTTGATGTGGAAACACAATCACCCAATCTTCCCACAGGCTTACAGGATTGCCAAAAAAAAAAAAAATGCACTCATACCTGGACAGTCTTTTCCTCCTTAATTGGGAAAAAAGGATTAGAAATCAAACAGTGAATGACTGAAATAATGTCAGGATGACATGTTTGTGGAGTAGAACTAGAAAAAAATGAGTCTGACAACATTTCTACTGTATTTTGTAGCAATTCCTTTTATCGACAGACTCAGAGAGACATAACTTTCCCATATGTGAGCGTAAAAATGCTGAAATGACCTAAAAATATTAAATAGTTTAACACTATCATTTCTATGTCCATGATAATATAAAACATCTAAACTGCACAATTCATCTACAACTCCACACGCTGTAACCCCTTTGAGCTGTTCAGTCCTTCTTCTTCTGCGTACGCAGGCTGATACTCCTGCGGACACTCCCTATATGGAAAGGCAAGGATTAATCCCATCTACCCAACAAAGGGAGTGGAGTTTTGTGTGTATGACCATTTTTTATCCCACCAGTAAGGCAGCCATACTCCAACGAAGGTGATGCTATGTGTAACGTGTCATCCATACCAACAGCCAAACTGACCTTCTCTTCCGAAAGTTGGTGATGGGATTTTACGTGTGTGCAAGATGTTATGCATGTGTTCACACACGGAACCTCAGTTTATAGTCTAATTCGAAGGACTGTATGGGAAATGGAGTCAGAACCAATGTTAACTCCGAGGGGAAAATCCCCTGTACCGAAACGGCCTAGTGGAGATTCCAACCCGCAACCCCAAGATTATGAGTCCCGCGCTCTACCACTGAGCTATTCCAGCCCCGTGATCAGTCCATTTTCTATGCCAGAAATTTCCAGGTAACTGGTTTCAGAAGTAGGTCAGTCCATGAACAGTGAAGTAAGAGAAGTAGGACTCTGGACAGCTGCATTCTCTTTTTCTCATACCCTCTTGCTGTGCCAGTTTTCAGTAAACCATTCATTCCAAAAGAAACTATCAGCGATTAATTCAGTCAATATTCATATTTTTCTTATTGTATTTATGCTTCTTTAAGGTCATGTGAGGTTCACTTACCTCCGAGGCAACAGACGTTCTGCTGTATCCATTTTTCTTTAGAATGCTCCAAGCGATTTCTGTGTCGCTGACGTTCATTTGACACCCATATGTTTGGAAATACACTGCAAAAGCAAGCAACTGTGTCTTTAACTTCTAGGTTTTCACACAATCCTATTAAATTGTTTATTACGTCTCTACCTTATCCTGACTGGATCAAAGTTTCAAACAATGTAAAGCGCATGTATAGCTGTAGACAAAACAGACAAAAAGAGAGCAAGATAGAATTCAGAGAAAGAAACTCTGAGAGAGAGAGAGAGAGAGAGAGAGAGAGAGAGAGAGAGAGAGAGAGACAGAGAGAGAGAGAGAGACAGACAGAGAGAGAGGGAGACAGAGAGAGAGAGAGAGAAGAGAGAGAGAGAGAGGAGAGAGAGAGAGAGAGAGAGAGAGAGAGAGGGAAGACAGACAGACAGACAGAGACTGAAAGACGAACAGACAGAAAGAGTGGGTAAGAAAGAGACAGACACAATGAAGCAGACAGAGAAAGACAGAGGGACAGACTGACAGAGTGAATCAAGGAAACAGAATTAATAAAATATTTGTAACAAGTTTGCTATGACTTCAAATGACCTCCTGTATCACTGTTATTACAATCAAGAAAAGGAAGAAGAAGAGGAATGATATAATCTGAAAACAAACATAATGACAAATGTTGCACAGTGTTGCAAATCACATACAACTGTAATTGAGAGCAAATCATGCATAATTTAAGAAAAAAAAAATCATGTTGTTATGAAAGTTTCTGAAAGGATATAATCAGGTACGCTACCTCAAGGGTAATGAAATTTGAAATATAGCTCTCATTGTGTAAAGTTAATTTGAACAGTTGAGAATTAGCTCGTTGCAGTTTTTATACATAACTTGATGCTGTTCGTGGAGTTGCCTCTTACACCTCTGAAACCCTTATGCCTTTTAATGCACAGTGAACAAGTCTTGATCTCTAAAGTCCATACATGCTATTTTAATCCAATACATTCCTCCAATTATCTACCTCATTAAAAAATTTTATGAAACAGCTTATCATGGGTGTACCCTGGCTGATTGTTCCAAATTAATTACCCCAACTTTTAGAAGGGAAAGAGTATGAAATATCCTCTATCACAATCAGTGAGGTTGAACATAGCCTACTTCAAAGTGCTACCATAGTTCCATGTCTAAACATATTTCAAGCAATAAAGTTACAAAAGTACTCAGTTAAAAATGGTTTGATCCCAGGGATTCTCTGTCTTCAAACACACATCAACTTTCTGAACCCCAGTTGTGTAATCACCAAAAAAAACCACATACTCTAGACTGCACAACCATACACTCAGTTCTTACCATCCTTGTTTTAAAAAAAAATCCCTTCTGTACAAGACCAGATTTTCGTTTTTTCAGTTTTATCTCCATAGCCCTCTCAGAGGCTCTACCCCAATGCCTCAGACATTCATACATGCAGCTACATTCAGGCTTACACTGTCACAGCGCCAGCACCACACAGTACACAAGGAGCAACCACACAGTACACAAGGAGCAACCAAGATCAGGTTTTCTCTTTTTAGGCAGCCTATCTGAAGAGTCAATCCCTGAGCTGCCGAGTTCCCTTGGTGTTGCTTATTCTGATTTAACACTTGCAGGCCCCCCCCCCCCCCCCCCTCGCCCCCTGCAGCCTGAGTGTACTATATTAGATTTTACAGGAGTCCTTATGTACCCATCAACACCAAAATGTTAACATAAACTTTCTTCGATTAAGATTAGTTCATACTTTTTTCCTTTTTTTTTTAATCATTAGACCAGCCTACCGTCTTTTCAGGGCTGTCAAATTCATGCAGGAAAACAAAAATCATACTTTGGAAAATGGGGTGGATGAAGGCAATACAATATCCAGAGACTTACATCACCATACACTTCAGGATGTACTCTATGCTTCTTTTCTTTGTTCATCTATTCCAGTGTCTGCCAGGCCCAACAAACATGCATACCTGCAGTGTTGGTCACAAAATAAAAGCAACACTGTAAAATATGTGATAAATGGATGAAACTATGACTGTGTTGAAAAACTCTTCCCTTCTGAACTTACAGCAACCCGGGAATGAGCGCAACAAGTAAAAAAACAAACAAACAACAACACACACACACAAATATGTTTTTGGATTGGACTCAAATCCACGATTTTCTAGTCTGAATTATGCCACATTAATTATTGCACTTTGGGCTAGTACTTTGTTATAAACTACTTTCTTTCTACCTCTAAGAATATTTTCTTAACATCTGTCCTCATTATAAATAATGACCTTTGCATATCTTTGCGCGCTGGTGACCTACTCCTTTTTGAGTGAACCAGTATTTTAGGAAGAAGAAGAAGAAGAAGATCTATACACTCACAGGAATTAGAAATTAAAAATAATAAAATGAACATTTTTGTATGTTTTGTTTATCAACATATACCTGCCAAAGATTCTACCTGTAAACAAAATGACTTCCATGATTTCAACCCTTCATTCTAACTCTGACCTGGGGAGTCTGTTGTTTGTTGTAACATCTGCAGAAGACATGTACTTGTGGAAATTGATGTGTAGGCCCGCTTTGTTTTGTACATTAAGTAAGCCTTGTTTTTCCAGTTCATCATTTGTATTTTGCCCTACGAAACTTTATAGGCTTGATCTGTCTGATGTGATTGTAATAACTGACATTGTCTCAGATTCTAGTTCAATAACGATCATCATTCAGTCAGAATTGCACAGTGACAATGACCTTTTCTCTGATTTCCATGAAGCATCTCAGGATTGATGTACGGAACGGACCCGTGTCAGCAGCATCGCTGTTATTCTTTTTCATGTTTCTCTGATCAGCTTCGTGTTCCACAGTCATTGACTTCTGAATAAAATCTGACAACTGAGGACCAAACGGCGCGAGTTTTCTGGAGGCTTTAAGTTTGTTCTCTCTTGCCCCTCCGTCAGGTTTCTGGTCGTCTGCTACTGGTATCATCCTCTTGCGATTCCGAACCAGAGGTTGTTGTTGCACACCAACGCTTACTGACAAGCTGAAAAATGTCAATATTTTTGTGACTCAAACTATATGCACATCTTATGCAATTCCTATTGTTTTGTTGGATGCCACTGCTGTACAAATGACTGTTGAGGAACTTCCAAAGCCGTACAGACCGTCCTCTGCTCGACGCAGCCATGCTTGCTGGGGTTAATGTAAATTCGTGATCTGATGACCGAAGCGTAGGGACGTTTACGCATTTTGCCGAAGTGCGTGGCAAGTCACACATTCTTCTTCTTCTTCTTCTGTTATGTGGCCACAATCAACACTCTGATTATTTTATTGTTAAACATTATATGAAAAAAAGACAGAGATGAAAACAATAAGAAGTTTAAAGGAGGTTGTGTTTAGCTCAACTCTCTCAGTTGAAAGTCACACTTTCACAAGATAAACGTTGCAAAGAAATAGAATTTTAAAAAAATTAAAAAATTATGCCGCCCCTCTCTCCCGATGCAAAATGTTCTATGATTAGTGAAGAGAACAATTCCCAGTTTTGACTATGCAATTAAAAAAAAATATTGAGGAGGATGTGGTTAATTAGTTTGTCAACAAAACTGAGAAGGATCAGTTAGTTTTTAACAGTTAGAATTGACAATAAACAAGTAGGGTTTAGTGTTTATTGATTACTGTTCCTGCCTCATTTTGTTTTCAACTTAGAATTGAATTCCATGTTCTGTTACATATCAATTAGTTGCTAGCTTTGAATTCACATAACAGAAACTTCATATCTTCAGAAAATATACCCAAAGTTAAATCGATCTTGCTCTTTTATCCCCCTCCCCACCTCGAAAAAATCAATACTAGCCAAATCAAAACAAAAAAGAATTTTTGCATAAGGTATGTTATCAAAGCTACAGTTTTTGTTGCGTTTGTTGTAAAAGAAATTGAAATAAAAAGTGATGATGTCCAATTTTGTGTAAAAAGATACTATAACCGGAAGTGTTCATTTTACAATGGTCGCCTCCGTATGATGAAACGTGCACGTAATACAGGTCCATTGTGTGAGGCTAGATCTATATTTCGTTGCAGAGTGCTCAGATTCTGTTCGTCCTTGGTACCTTCACTTTGATGGACTCAGACCATTTAAAGAAGTTCTTGGGTATTCACGGTGTATTGTGAACTGAATGAATTCAGTTTTGTGGAACAGATTCAGTGACGTCCACAGCTTTCGTTTTTCCCGTCAACTTTTCACTCTTTATCTTTTCAAACAAAATCAACGTACACAGCACGCAACAGCAATGGCAAAACCACGTGTTGTTCGAATTCCCGATCGTGGTGAATTACAGCACTTACATGACGAAGAGGAACAAGGTAAGTTTGACTATTACCGTGTTGCACTACACAATGTTTACAATAAGGATGATCTTATTCTTGGTCGATATGATGATTGAAGCCAGCCTTAGGCCAGTTCATCGATGTGTGACAAAGACACATGGCTTGCATGGTACATTGGCAGTCTAGTTGAGACAGCTGGACAGGAGTGTGAGACAAG
>CM031607.1:85682894-85721603 GCA_018398815.1 Conus ventricosus | reverse complement strand
AAAAAAATTTTTGAACAATTTGTTGCCAAAACCCAATTTTTTGGGGGGGTTTTTGCAAATTTCAAAAAATTTAAACAAAATGAAATTGAGAGAAATATGAAAATTTAGAAAAAAAAAAATATGTTTTATAAAGTTTCTGAAGGATAAAATCGGGTACGCTACCTAAAGGGTAATAAAATTTGAAATTTTTTTTGTGTAAAGTTAATTTGAAAGTTGAGAATTAGCTCGTTGAGTTTTTTAATACTTGTGCTGTTGTGGATTTCCCTCTTACAAACCCTCTAAAACCCCTTAAAGTTAAAAAATGCACAGTGAACAAGTTTTGATCCTAAAGCCTTTGCTATTTTTATCAATACTTTCCCCCAAATTATTCCCTTTTTAAAAAAATTTTAAAAAAAGTTTCAGGGGTGTCCCCTGGCTGTTGTTCCAATTAAATTCCCCCCAACTTTTAAAAGGGGAAAGAGTAGAAATTCCTCTAAAAAATAGTGAGGTTGAAAAATAGCCTACTTAAGTGTCCCATAGTTCCATGTCAAAAATTTTCAAGAAAAAAAATTTTTAAAAAGTACCATTTAAAAAAAGGGTTTTGATCGGGGTTTTCTGTCCAAAAACCATCAATTTTGAACAGTTGTGTAATCACAAAAAAAAACCAAATATCGACTGCAAAACCTACACTCAGTTTTAACCCTTTTTTAAAAAAAAAAACCCCCTTTGTAAAAAAACGATTTCGTTTTTTAGTTTTATCCCTTACCCCTCTCAGAGGCTCTCCCCCAATGCCTCGCATTTCATAATGCAGTACATTCGGCTTCATGTCACAGCCCCAAGCACCACCAGTAAAAAAGGAGCAACCAACTTAACAAGGAGCAAAAAGATCAGGTTTTTTTTTTTGGGCACCCTATTGAAGAGTCAACCCGAGCCCCATTTCCCTTGGTTTTTGCTTATTTGATTTAACATTGGGGGGCCCCCCCCCCCCCCTCCCCCCCGCAGCTGAGTGTACTTATTGATTTTACAGGAGTCCTTTGTACTCAACCCAAATGTTAAAAAACTTTTTTCGATAGATTAGTTTAACTTTTTTTCCTTTTTTTTTTAATCATTGACAGCTACCGTCTTTTCAGGGTGTCAAATTCAGAGGAAAAAAAAAAATCTACTTTGGAAAAAGGGTGGGGTGAAGGCAAAAAAATATCCGAGACTTACATCCCATACACTTTAGGATGTACTTTGTTCTTTTTTTTTATCTATTCGTGTCTGCCAGGCCCAAAAAACATGCATCCCGCTGTTGGTCAAAAAATAAAAGAACACTGTAAAATATGTGTAAAATGGTTTTGAAACTATGACTGTGTTGAAAAACTCTTCCCTTCGGAACTTACAGAAACCCCGGGACATGAGCGAAAAATTTAAAAAAAAACAAAAAAAAACCAAACCCACCCCACAAATATGTTTTTGGATTGGACTAAAATCCACGATTTTTATTTTTGAATTATCCCCCTTTAAAATTTTTGCACTTTGGGCTAGTACTTTGTTAAAAACAAATTTTTTTCAAACCATAAGAATTTTCAAAACTTCTGTCCTCTTTATAAAATAAGGGACCTTTGATATTTTGCGCCTGGGGGCCTCCCCCTTTTTTGGGGGTAAAAACCAGAAATTTTAGGAAAAAAAGAAGAAGAAGATCTATACACTAAAAGGGAAATTTTAGTTTTTAAAAATTTTTAAAAAAATGAACTTTTTTGGGTATTTTTTTTTTAAAAAAACATTTTCCTGCCAAAGTTTCTACCGGGAAAACCCAAAATGACTCCAGGGATTTAAAACCCTTCATTCAAAATTTCTGCCGGGGGAGTCTGTTGTTTTTTGGTAACATTTTGAAAAAGACATGACTTGTGGGAAATTGATTTTTTTGAAAAGGCCCCTTCTTTTAAATTTTTTTTTTAAAGGGTTTACCCTTGTTTTTCCATTTAAAAATCTTTTGGTAATTTTGCCCCTAAAAAAAAACCCTTTAAAATAACCAAAATTCTTTAAAAAAAAAATTAAAAAAATTTAATTTAAAAAAAATTTAAAAAAAATTCAAAAAAAAAAAGATCTTAAATTCAGTCAGAATTGCACGTGAAAATGCCCTTTTCCTGTTTTCCCTTAAAGCATTCATTTTTTGATGTACAAACCGGCCCCCGTGTCAGCAGCATCGCTGTTATTCTTTTTCATGTTTCTCTGTTTCAGCTTCGTTTTCCCACAGTCATTTTACTTTTTGAATAAAATTTTGACAATGAGGACCAAAAGGCGCGAGTTTTCTGGGGCCCTTTTGTTTGTTTTTCTTTGCCCTCCGCGGTTTCTTTGGTGTCTGCTAATGGTTATTCCTCTTGCGATTCCCCAACCAAAAGGTTGGGGTTGACACCAACGGGCCCTTTTTTCTGACAAGCTGAAAAATGTCAATATTTTTTGGACTTTAAACTATATGCACTTTTTATGCAATTCCCATTGTTTTTTTGGATGCCACTGCTGTACAAATGACTGTTGAGGAACTTCCAAAGCCGTACAGACCGTCCTCTGCTCGACGCAGCCATGCTTGCTGGGGTTAATGTAAATTCGTGATCTGATGACCGAAGCGTAGGGACGTTTACGCATTTTGCCGAAGTGCGTGGCAAGTCACACATTCTTCTTCTTCTTCTTCTGTTATGTGGCCACAATCAACACTCTGATTATTTTATTGTTAAACATTATATGAAAAAAAGACAGAGATGAAACAATAAGAAGTTTAAAGGAGGTTGTGTTTAGCTCAACTTCTCAGTTGAAAGTCACACTTTCACAAGATAAACGTTGCAAAGAAATAGAATTTTAAAAAAAATTAAAAAATTATGCCGCCCCTCTTCCCGATGCAAAATGTTCTATGATTAGTGAAGAGAACAATTCCCAGTTTTGACTATGCAATTAAAAAAAAAATATTGAGGAGGATGTGGTTAATTAGTTTGTCAACAAAACTGAGAGGATCAGTTAGTTTTAACAGTTAGAATTGACAATAAACAAGTAGGGTTTAGTGTTTATTGATTACTGTTCCTGCCTCATTTTGTTTTCAACTTAGAATTGAATTCCATGTTCTGTTACATATCAATTGTTGCTAGCTTTGAATTCACATAACAGAAACTTCATATCTTCAGAAAATATACCCAAAGTTAAATCGATCTGCTCTTTTATCCCCTCCCACCTCGAAAAAATCAATACTAGCCAAATCAAAACAAAAAGAATTTTTGCATAAGGTATGTTATCAAAAGCTACAGTTTTTGTTGCGTTTTGTTGTAAAAAGAAATTGAATAAAAAGTGATGATGTCCAATTTTGTGTAAAAAGATACTATAACCGGAAGTGTTCATTTTACATGGTCCCCCTCCGTATGATGAAACGTGCACGTAATACAGGTCCATTGTGTGAGGCTAGATCTATATTTCGTTGCAGAGTGCTCAGATTCTGTTCGTCCTTGGTACCTTCACTTTGATGGACTCAGACCATTTAAAGAAGTTCTTGGTATTCACGGTGTATTGTGAACTGAATGAATTCAGTTTTGTGGAACAGATTCAGTGACGTCCACAGCTTTCGTTTTTCCCGTCAACTTTTCACTCTTTATCTTTTCAAACAAAATCAACGTACACAGCACGCAACAGCAATGGCAAAACCACGTGTTGTTCGAATTCCCGATCGTGGTGAATTACAGCACTTACATGACGAAGAGGAAACAAGGTAATTTTTAAAACTATTCCCGGGTGTTGCCTACACAAGGTTTACAAAAAGGATGACCCTTATTTTTTGGGGTCGTTTAGGGAAAATTGAAGCCAGCCTTAGGCCAGTTCATCGATGTGTGACAAAAAACACAGGGCTTGCAGGTACTTTGGGGCAGTCTAGTTAGACGGGCGGGACAGGAGTGTGAGACAAGCCAAATGGATGCCCAAGCCTCCCTTTAAAAGAAAACCGACAAAAGGGGCACTGACCATATTATTTGGGCAGACTTTTCCCAAAGGGAGCTATTGCTTTTTGGGAGGAAATTTTTCCCTTCCATGTTCATCCGGGGCAGTTTTGGGTTTCAATTTTTTGGGTTTTAAATTTTAAAAAAGTTCCCCCTTTGACCATACCCAATTGCCGTTTCCCATTCAACCTTGCCTGTTCCATTTTATAAAATGCTAAAAAGGGTTTATTTAAAAATTTCCCATCCACTCCCCCCAAAGAACTTATAAACCCCCCAAATTCAGACTCACTTGCTACCCCAAACCACTTTTTTTGGGCAAAAAGGGGCCCCTAAAAGCTGCTTATTCCTTTTCCCTCTGACAAGTAACCCAAAAAATAAACGACCCTACAAACAAAAAATACTCTGTAGGGTTTTTTTCCTTTTCCCAATACTAATTTACTGTTTCATTAAAATAAAAATTCATTTTCGCGCTTTACACTTTTCGAAAAAACCCTAATTAAAAAGGGTTTGGGGGTTTGGGTGGCAGGCAAAACCCCTGACGGACCCTTTGACCTGAAATTTTAGGGGCGCCATAAAAAAAAGGGCGGGGCGAAACCCCTGACCGTGTGGCAAAGGGAAATTTTTGGATTTTTTCTTTTTAGCCCGGGGGCCCAAAACCCATAGGGTTTTGCGTTTCACAAAATACGTCGCACACCCCCAAAACCACACACACACACACCCCAAACACACACACACACAACACACAACACACACCCCACACCCCACACACCCAAAAACACAAACAACCCCACACACACACACACATACACACACACAAATTTTAAAAAAAATGTGCCCCGGGTTTACAGTACATACCCCCCCCCCTACATGGCGTGCCCCCTGTTTTACTTTGCAGGTGTGTATCGGCCAAAAAATCATACTGCTGACTCCCCCCCCCCCCCCCCCCCCCCCCCCCCTACCCCCACCCCCTTCCTGCCTACGGGGCTCATCCCCCCCATATCCCTTCGCCCGCGTGGCCGTCGCTGCCAGCCTAGCCAATGAGGGGGGGCCCCCTCACGCCCAAATTAACTAAACACTTTCTTCCCCTGACAGCTGGGGCAAGCGGTTTTTTTTAAAAAAAGGGCGCTTTTGGGTGTCAAAAACCCGGTTTACTGAAAACAAAATTTGTTTTACTTAAAGGTTTTTTGGGCCTCGTTGAAGACAAATTTTTTACAAAAGATACAGCCATTTTTTAATACGTTTTTTGGCTATTGATAAAGAAAATGGCGCTGCTTTGTTGAAATTCCCCCGGGAATCAAAACAATTCATCACGCATACGGGACGTGGGGGAAAAAACGCGGGGTTTTTTTAAGTGAAAAAAGGTGTTTGTAAAAAATTTTATGTCGGGATAGTGTTTTTTTTCTGTGAAGAAGCAGAAATTTTTTGGTAGTCCTTCTTTCGCAAGAAAAATCAGGGGGGTTTGGGAAGGCTAGCACTAATAAAAAACCCTGTTAAAATTTTTCTCAAAAAAAAACTTTTTTAATTCTTCCTGAAGGTATGGATCAAAAAAAGAAAAGCTACTCCTTTATGGACAGAAGAAGAACAGCATGTACTAAAAAAAAGAATATATTTTGAGCAAAATGGCCTAAATAGAAATTTAAGGCAAAACAAAAGGGACCAATGAAAACCCCAAAAAAAACCCAAAAAAGGAAGAGGGAAATTTTTTGTTTAAAAAAAAGGGGGAAAGAAAAAGAGAGTAGAACCAAAAACGCTAAGGGATTTACATCACTTCTTTTTTTCAAACCAAGCAGATTTATCATGCTATAAAAACAGAACCCTTTTTAACAGATCCCTTATTTAGCTCAAACAGAAACCCTGAAAAGACTTTGTAGAAAGACTGAAAAAAAGGGGTGAGAAATCTCAAAGGCAGAACGCCAACAAATCTTGTTTTAACATTCGATTGGGAAAGTTTTGTTTTTATGAAAACAATGGCAGGAGAGAAAAAGAAAAGAAGGAAAGATGACAAAAACGGGGGCCAGTGGTTAGAAGAAAAAACGGGCTTTTTCTGATGTTCTTCCGTAGACGGGCGGCTTTTTGCAAATCGCTTAAAGGGCTTTTCCCCCCCGTTTTTTACCCCGGGTTGGTTTCCCAATCAGTTATATTAGGGGAAAACTAAAGGGCAAATGAAGAAAATGTTTAAAAGATTGAAGAGTAAAAAAAGGACTGGTCAAAACCCCGGGTTTATTCCCCCACTTCAGACCCCTAACAGCCCCCCAGTCTTAGACATACGTGCTGTTTGCGGGTAACAACAGAAGTATCACCACCTGCACTAGGAACACCGGGGCCACTTTTTCCTGGTTGGGCCTGACACTAGAAACACCGGGACCCACATTTCCCCTGGTTCAGCCTGTAAAACGGGCTCAAAAAATGTAACAAAAAAAACCCCCCATGCATGTAGGGTTTTTCCCAAAAATAAAAATTTAAACGTGGCTCAAATATAGTAACGATCATCCCATTACTTTTTTGCTGCCAAAACATTTGCGCCTGCCCCTGCTTGGGGCTGTTTGTTTTTTAAAAAAAAACGCAGTGTGCCCTTAGGGCGGGGGAAAACCTAGATATTTTTAAGGGGGCCCTTTTAGTACTTCTCCCAGTATGGGGGAGGAGTGGGGGTGTGGCCAGCACTATCTTCAAATAAATGCTCCAAATATACAATGACGGATGTACTAACTCCCTGGCGTTTAAGCCGCCAAAAAAGTTGGCTAAAAATTTATGCTGTAAACCACCCAAAACCCAGTTGCAAGCCGGTTGAGAAAAGGGGAGACGGGCAATTTGGGGCCAAGTCTTACAAGCACTGTCCGGCCCAAATTTTTGGGGTTTTTTTTTTTTTGTGTTTGTTGTTTGTTTGTGTTTTGTGTGTGTTTGCCCTCCCCCAAACCACGCACTCCCCCCCCCCCCACGAAACGGAAACGCCCCACCACCCCCCACCCCAAACGCACCAGGGCCTCCCACCCCACCCCTGTGTACACCCACACCCACCCCCCAACCCCCAAGTCCCCCCCAAATTTTTTAATTAATTTTACTTCAAGTTCTTAAAAAGTTTTTTGGGATTAAGTTTTTAATTTTAAGTTCTTGATCAAGTTCTTAATAAGTTTTTTAAAAGTTTTTGATTAAGCCCACCCTTTAAGTACAACCAATTTCGTATTCAAGTTCTTAAAATAATAAAAAAAAATAAAATCTATTTTTTTTATTTAAATAAAAATGTCTAATATAGAAACACACAGGGAAAACGCCTCAAAAAACGCGTCATGTTGAGGTTGTCTTGCTCGGGCCGTTCCCCTGCATAAAATCTTAAGAATTTTTTTACATCCGAAGCAACCGCATTAAATTACAATTCGGGGGTCTATGGAAATGTCTTTTAGATTTCCATGTCTTTATTTTTTTGGACTTAAACCATTTTATAATACGCCTTTGATCTTTTTTAAAAAAAAATTTAAAATATTATTCCATTTGAAAGGGATCAAAAGGGATCTTTTGTTTTTTGGGGGGTTTTTTGGGCGTGCAGTTTTTCTCTTTCGTTTTTAAGGGTTCAGTTTTTTTTGATTCCCTTTTGTTTCTGTTGGCATGGGTTAAAAATATTTTATAACCGTAATAACGCCCCCAACAGCAGCAATGGCGCCAAAAAAAGGCAACAGTTTTAAGTTCAATATTCCATGAAGATTTTGGGGGCCCTTAAAATCACAGGTTTTTTTAAAGCTGGAAATTAAAACCCCAAATTGTTCGGGGCTTGGCGGTTTTTGGGTTTTAATAATGTTTGAAAAATTAATTTTTTTTTTTTTTTTTCCCCCTCTGCTTTTTTTTTTTTCCTGCTTCAACACGCCCGGGATTTTTAAGGGCCCCTTCCCACCGTTTTCAGCGTTTTTTTTTCGGGATTTTCTAGTTTGGGTTACTTTCCCCCACCTATTCAATTTTTTCCGGGTTCTGTTTGTTTTTCCCAGCTCGTTCTTTTTTAAAGGGGAAATAAAAATCTTAGTTTTAAAAGTTATTAATCCCATTTTTTAATGGCGATAACAATTTTTCCAAATCTATGGGATAGATCACCCCCCCTAGAGACTCTAATGACTTTGTTAAAACTGGTTTTTGCGTTAAACCCTACGTAAGATTTTGTTCAGAACATTGGACAAACAACTGACTATTTTTATTGTACAAACTAAAAAAACCTTTTTGCCCAACGTTTTTTTACCTTTTCTCGCCCCCCAACTGCGCCTCATACCTGTTATGATATTTTAAAGGGCCTTGGGTGGGCGACATCTTTGAATCTTTTTTAAATTTGCTGAATTCATTTCCCCGAGGAACTGTTTTTTTTTTTCCCACACGCGCCAAAGAATACAACCTCTCCTTTTTGGGGGCATAATAGCTTGACCCATAAAACCCTTGGGTCATTCATAATTTTTCAGGAAGGTTTGGGGCCCGCCTTGAAACTGTGGGAAAGATAAACGCTTTTTCCATTTTTTTTTAAAATTTAAAATTTTATTTTTTTTTAAAAAAAATGACACCGAAAAAACTTTTTTGCTAACCTTGTATACCATTCGCTGTTTTTTGGGGGGCAAAAGTTTAGGATACTCAATGTTTGGGTAAAACCTTTTAAAAAAAAAACCCCACAGATTTTTGGCAAACTAGACTTTGAGGATTCAGAAAAGCTGATTCTATCATTGCAGCTTCGGTTGCCACGAAAAAAATTTTCTAGTTAAGCAAGGAATAATTCCAGAGAATAAAAAATATGAAAAAAAAAAATACTTTTAAATAAAAAAGGGCTTCACCTCAGAAATAATGAAAGGGGCGTTTGTGGAATGCGTTTGTTTTTAAGCGGCAGAAAATTTTCGCTTTTAGTAAATTTGGGGAAGACGGCGAGAGAAAAAGACATAACAAAGCGGGGGAGGAACTAGCAGCTGCAAAAACCGCCTATGAAAGGCGGGGAACCTTGAGATTAGATTTTTTTTAAATAAACCCACTGAAAAGACGGGGCATGCAGTTTACACTTTT
The DNA here is from genome assembly GCA_018398815.1 of Conus ventricosus. NCBI lineage: Eukaryota > Metazoa > Mollusca > Gastropoda > Neogastropoda > Conidae > Conus > Conus ventricosus. The sequence goes on along the minus strand of CM031607.1, from coordinate 85,712,649 downwards.
TAAAAAAGGGTTGATCAAGCAAAAAAGAATATTATCTAGTAACGGGAAAAACCATTCCAGCATTGCCCCCACCAAAATTCAGTGACTTTTAAAAACCAATCAAAAAAAACAAAAGATGCAAGAAACGCGTTTATTGTCTTTGGGCATACCGTCGTGAAATTTTTTGCACATAAAAATTGGGGCTAAAATAAAAAATAAAAAAATCATTATTCACCCAAAGGATTTTGGGAAAGGGTATCACACAATAAAAAAAGCTAACCCAAGCACTGGAGCCCAGTGAACAAACAGAAAAAGAATGGTTATCTAAACAAGGCGTTTTGGGAAAAATTTTTATTTACCTGCGCCTAAAACGAATAAGAGACCACATTTTTTCAATACAACTCCAAACGACCCCCCCTCAAAGGGATTTTCTTTTTTTTCCCCCTCTGATCCCATTAAAGAAAAAGATTTAAGAAACGCACTTAAAAAATCTTGCATAGTTTTAAAGATACAAAGAGGGGGAACCATTAACACAAAAGAGTGTTTCCCTGCTTTTTGCTGTTGCCAAAAAATGATAACCAACGGGGGCCCTTTTAAAATTATCCTCGCATAAAACAAGTCATGATGGAAAAGTTTTTAAAAGGGCCAAAGGAATAAATTTAAATTTTTAAAAAACATAGATTAAAACCTTTAAAAGAGGCATTCCAGGATTTCCCAAAGATCCCCGGGCCCTTTAGTTGAAAATTTTAACAAACGTTCCCCGAAAGATTTTCCCCCCTCCTCCCAGTTCAAAAGAAGCTGATTGAAAATTTCTCGCAACAAAAGAATGGGTTAGAAAAATTCCCCCCTCATTTTTGGGCCGAAATTTGAATAATGAAAAATTTTTAAAGGGACAAAAAAACCAGTACAAGCAACAAAAAAAAAAACAATAAATGTTGTTGAAGTAGAGTTTTCATCCGGCAAACTTTTAAACCGGGTTTGGGGTTTAAAAGAAAGGGGCCCTTTTAAAAAACCGGGGGAAGCAAAAGGGGACATTTTTATCAGGGCAACCGCCCATTTGGGGGGTTTTTTGGGACCAATGAAATAAAAAAAATTTGTAAAAATGAATCCCCCCCCGTGTATTTTTTTTAGGGAGAAACAGACCCCCAACAAAAAAAACCACCCTCAAAAATTTTTTGTGAAAAAAAGAACGGGCAGAAAATTTCCCCTCCAGGCACATTTTTCCGCTTTAATTAATTTACGGTTTCCCCCCATTTGCCCAATTGCATATGAAAACTCGGGGTTTTCCCCAAACAGCCCGGGTTTGGGGGGGGGGGCTATCTAATGACTTCTTTTTTACAACGGGTTTGTTAATCTCATGTGATTAGATCCTTTTTACTTTGCCCATGATAAAAAAGTCTTATTCCCCAAAAATGCTTCTTTGTATTTTGTCATGTGATATTTTTTACGGGCACAACGCTGCGAGATATCCCTTTGTTTTCTTAATGTTTTTCCCCCTGGCTCGAAATACGTACATTTTCGATTTTAACCCCACATACCCCCTTGATCCCCTTTTCCCAATAATTCACCCTTTCATTTTTCCCCCAAAACCCTTTCCCTTGTTAGAAATTAAATCCCAAAGGCGAATTTTTGGGGTAATCAGATGGGGCCCGAAAACCCACCCCGAAAGCCCTTTAGCACTTTGGGTTTTTCCCTTTCTTTATAGATGTCCTTCATAGGATATCTAAACAAAACTATCTGTATCGTGAAAAGGAACTCTGGACTCAGGATACGAGGGCAAAAAGGGAGCCCAATAAAGAAACTCTAACATAAAAAGCTTTGAAAATTTCTAAAACAGAAAAACCCAATAAATCGGGTTTTTGTCTAATTGACTTTTTTTTTTTTTTCACCCATTATCCCGGGAAAAGCTGACATAAAAATTTTCTGAATCCGAAAATTGGGTTTTTTAAAGTCAGTTTAAATTTCCCCTTTAAATTTTTCTCTCTGGGCCCAAATCTGACGTTTTTTTGCGCTTTTGGGGGATTCTCCATAGCCTTTCCGAAACAACTGTTTGTTCATAAAACTTAAAAAGGGTCTTTTTCTAAACCCTCTGTGGATTTATTTCCCTGAGATCAGTTTTTTTTTTTTAAATGTTTTTGGTTTCATAACTGTTCTTGACGAAAGAAATTTATGCGATGAACAGCTGTTAACTTAAAACCGTTTTTTTTTAAAAAAAATTTGTAGAAGTCTGTAATGACAGACAAATTTTTTTTTTGGCCCCAAAATTGGGCACAATTTTAAGGGGGTTTCTCTTGGATCCATCTTAACTTTCTGCTGCAAAAGGATAGCCCATTAGGGAAGGTCAGGGGTTTCCCAGAGGATATTCAAAAGTCAACTTCTAAATAAAAACCCACGCTTTTTTGATCAGGCCGGGGCCAAACAAACCCAACCACTTAATCCCTTTTTTGAATATTTTTTGAAACCGGGTGTACTTTTAAAGTTGCGTAAGGGAAAGGGCGTTTGGGCGCCATGGGCCCCATCCATCCCGATTGTTTCCCATCTAAATACAGAGATAGTTTAGACCTTTACTTGGATCAAAAGTCATCTAGGTATTTTTTTTTGTTTGCTTTACAAAAGATGCGACGCCATACTAATTCCCCCCCCAATCCTTTTTTAAATCATCTGAACAGGGGTAGGTCAGACAATAAATCAATTTTTAACTCCAGAAAAACTTTAAGAAAGCGCCCACTCTTTCCCCGGGTGCAGAAATATAATGCGCGGGACCCAAAACCTGTAATTTTTCATGCAGGTTTTCCTAAAATTTTTTCAAAGCCCTTCCGCCAACCCCCCTACATCAGCCATAAAGAATAAAACATGAAAGTCTCCCACCCGTTTTAAAAAAACTCTAACTTCTGCCACGCATTTTGACATTTTGGTAATCAGAATCCTGATGTCCTTTCCAAAAAAGAACTAGAAAAAAAACGCGCCTTTGGGTTGGAAGTGATCTCGTAAACCCTTTCCCAACTTTTCCTTACTCATAAGGGTAAACCCAACCCTTTTCAAACGAATTTGGGGGTAAAAATTTTTTTTTCCGTTTTTTGGGCAGGATTTTAAAGGACATACCCAGGGGACTCTAATAAAACCCATCATGTGTTGCATAGAGTCAAAAAAAAGACATTTAAATTTTGATTAAAGCAAAATGCCCTTTTCCTGATGACTGTGCAATCCCAAAAAACCCCCCAAAAAACATCGTCTACTGCTTTCATTAAAAGGGATAGAGCCCGAAACCCCCTCGAAAGTTATGAAAAAAAGTGGGCAGCTTCCAGGGTCTTTGGATCAAATTTTATTTTAAAAGGATTGCATTTGTTTAGCCCGCTCCTCTGAACTTTTCCGCAAAATGTGATCATGGTTTCAAACGGGGGGTTTTTACCTTTTGGGCGTTAGCTCAAAACCCAAACAAATCCAACAGTGAGGGGCGGGAGTCATACGGTTTTTTTGGGTTTGGGGGGCCCGCCCACATGATTTCAATAAATTCAGATTATTAAACAATCTTTAACGCCCCTTGCGCATGCGCTGAAAAATCTTTTTTTAGCCGCTTTTTGGGCCCTATATAATTCGGGCTCGGGAATGAACCCACGACCAACAATAATGAAGGCAAATAAACCCAAATCTGAAAATTTAAACTCATTAAGACGGGTTTTTTCGAAGTTTTTGGGGCGCGGCCCTTCATAAGGAAAAATAACGACTCAAAAGGCCTGCGTAAAAAAACATAGGGAAAGAATTTTGGCGGGCCGTTTCCATTTTTAAAAACTAATTTTTGGGACCCCGGGGGGGGGCGTAGTTAGTTCTGTATTACATCAACGGGGGGCCGTTTAAAAATTTTTTCTTATTTTTCCTTGGGGGCTTAACAGAGGCATTTTGTTAAAACAAATTTTTTGCAAATTCTTTTAGCCCAAATTTTTTTAAGTATGGGCCAAAATCCCACCATTGTGCGTATCAATGTGGGAATGCGGCAGCCCCCCCCGGGGAAACATCAGCAGTAATCAACAGGCTTTTGTCTGGATTAAACCATTGTTGGGCTGTTCTTACACTTTAATCCACCAAATCCCTTTTTTTCCCCCCTCCCCATTGGGAGACATTAACAGTTATGGGTTTTTTTGTTTTTCAAACTGATCAATTTTTAAACTACACCAACAGGAAAGGATATTTCCCCTAAAAATTAAAATCATTGTGTAAGGGGGGATTTGTTAGACACTCTCCCCGCGTTTTTTTTCGGGAAATGCCGCCCCTTTCGAAACACACCACATTAAAAACATTTTTTGTCCCCGTATTCTTTTTTGTTTTTAAAAATGCTCTTTTGCAACTAATGCTGGAGGGGGGTGGAAAATAAGCCTTGCCTACTCGGGGGCATCTTAGCCTGTTTTAAACTATCCTAGGACTTTTGCCCTCTGAAACCAAACCAAAAGCCTCTCATTTTGGGTTCTTCCCGCACAGCGTCAACGTGTTTAAACAGTTCGTCCCCAAAACCCGGGGTTAAGTAAAAATAGAAAGAAAAGTCTCTGTTTAAGGGTTTAGACCCAGACTTCTAGATTTTTTTCATTTTTTTTTACATATCGATTAAAAAAAAGCTAACCCTTACTTTAACTGGGGGGGGTCTATTGTAGTTTACTTGGGAAATTGAAAATAGCATGTACAACCTTTTCCCGCACGTTTGCCCCGGATCAATGACTTCAAAATCAATAACCAAACCTCCTTGATAAACGCTCTCTCTTAACCCTTCCTTTAAAAAAAATTTGTCTTGCCCCTTTATAAATCTTAGCCATGTTTAACTTCTTTTTTAACCCAAAATATTTAAATTTTAAATTTTAAAAAAAAATAATTTAAACAGAATCAATAACAACGGTCTTTTTGTGCTTTGGGAAATCATAAACTAAAGTATAAACACCTTTTGGTGTTGTTAAGGGAGCTGTTTTTTAACAGGTTTTTAAAGTCTCGGTTTTCTTTTTTTAAGCATTCCTTTTTTATCTGCTCGGGTCTGGCGGGTTTAGAAAAAAACCCGTCACCGCCTTTTTTTTTGAAGATCAAACTTTTGGGCTTTTGTATTTTCAAAATCGGCCTGTAAACATTAAATTTCTTCCAATTTCCCTGATGTTTTAGTCAACAAGGGGCCCTTTTTTTTAAATTTTCAGTTTTAAACCCAGCTAAGTTTTTCTTTTATTAGTTTTAACCATAGCTGTGGCTTTTGGGGGTTTTTTTTTTATTTTTTTGCTAGCAGCACCTTAAAAAGGGTAATGAACACAGGCCCAGAAACTAAAGACAAAAACCCCCTAGAGGTTTAAAACTGCGGGTGCCCTATGCCCTTTTTTTAAAGAAACCCAAAAACTCGTTCCCCGCTGAAAAGCGCTTAAAAGTCGATGCCTTCCCCTATTTAACATATGTAACAGAAATTTAAAACCGCAAAACCTTCGTTTTTGTTTTTTCGTATTTTGGGGAAAGGGCTTGCTCTAAGGGGACTTGCGCATTTTGGGGGTAATGTTGTTTAATCTGAAGGGTTTTTTTGTTTGGGGGTTTTTAAACAGCAAAAATTGCCTGCCAAACTCTTCCCCTTTGGGGGGCGCTGTAGGCACGGGTTTGGGGTAAAACCCGACCAGAAAATGCTTTTTATAAAATAAAAATAATTTAGTTTGTATATCTTTTTAAACTGTTATTTTTCAATATTCAGGGTGCGCATCATATATTAAAAAAAAAATGTACATTAAGCGGTTTTTTCAGCTTCCTTTTTCTTAAAATTGAAGTTTTAAATTTCGTCTCCCCACAGTTTTCCCCCCCCTTCCCTTGTTAACGGGTTATCCCTGTTTTACCTTTTGGGCAACCATAAACCGTATTTTTTTTGTTAAATAACACAAGTCTTTACGCTGTGAAGGTGTAGATCTTTTTTGGGGCCCCAAGGTCAACTGTTTGGGTTTCTTTAAAAACCCCCCACCTCCAAACAGTTTTCCCTTTTTTCATCAAAATGCGATAAGGTTTTTAAAACCCCCTAGCATAGATTTGGTTAGGGCCCGCCCTCAATCCCAACATTGGGACTTTCGTTATTTTTGGATTAAAAAAAATTTTCACTTCCTCTTTTAAAGGTTCTTCATCTTCACCCAGCAATAAAAAACCTTTAAACGATCTTTCTGAGACCCCTAAAACTAAAAATTTCCCTATAGTGTCTTTCCCTGCTTCTAGGATATGTTGTATGATAATCAAATCTTTTTGTAATATATTGCTAATTTTGACGATATTGGTGCCAATCGGGCCCTTTCTAAATTAGAGTTGCTAACAACGTCAAACTCTAAAAAAATTTTAGAAATGCTGTACTTTGGGTTCGGGGCCCCGTTTATTTTGATAACACTTTTTTTATTCGTTAAAAGAATATTCATATGACAGTCTGTCTTTTAATGCCCCCTTGAAAAATATGGGGGCCCTGCGCTTTTAACAACTCAAAAACTAAGGGGAAAGGAAAAGGGGGTTTTTCCCAAAAACAAACTTTTCGGCTACAAAACTTTTTTTTCCGTCTTTAGTATCTTTAGCCCATTCTTTTTAGTGGGTTTTCTTCATTTTTATTCCTTTAAACGCAAAATCAGCCCTTTCATTCCCGGTTTTGCCATAGATCAAATAGGTTAAAAAATATTCTGCATTGTTAAAAAAAATATTTCTTGCCCCTCAATTTTTTTAGAAATTTTTTTAAAACGATTTTCCCGTCCCCGATTCCCCGTACAACTGTCCTGTTTGGGGCCCGTTGTTGAAAACGAGTACTATTTTGAAAGTAAGAAAGCGCAAAAGCCTGGCACAAATCACGTCATCTGCTCCTAAGTCTGGAAATTAACATTTTAAAAATTTTTATCTGCATCAATAAAATGGATTTTTTGGAACAGTAAAAAGTCCCCTTATTTCCCTTCACGCCAAAGGGTTCTTTCAAATCCCTTTTATGCGGGTTAAAAAATCGAGCCCCTGTTTCCCTTTCGACATTTTTTTGAAGCAAAAAAAAAAAATTAATTAAATTTAAAAAAATGGCAGGAATTGAAGATGAAGAAGAATTAAAGTTTTTTATCCTGGAGGGGAACCCTAGTGAAAAAAGATCCCTTTTTTACACAGCATCGCCAAAAAAAAAAAGCCCCCCTCAATGCAGCGTGAATTAACCCAAAAATACGGTCGGGGGCATTTTAAAAAAAGTTTAGGCCAAAAAACCTCCCGAAAATTTTTAAAACCCCCAAAAGAATTTTTATTTAAAAAATGTCCCTTTGCTGTAAAAAAAAGAACAAGGGGGGCCTTTTTCGGCTTACCAAATAAACCCCACCCAAACAAAGTTTTTAGCCGTGGGGTTTAATTGAAAAAGCCCCCGTGGGGAAAGAACCAAAAACCCCCTTGGCATTGCTAAAAACCCAAAAAAAAAGGGGGGAGGCAAATTGGGTAAACTTCAAAAAACACTACAAGAACTCCCAACAAAATAAACCAAAAAGCAAAACATGGGAAATTTTAAAAAAATTAAATCAATCAGCAGGAATTAATAATACAAAAGGGAAACCGAAACTAGTTTTTTGGCAGCTTAAAAACCTTAATGGAATTCCCCATTGCCTATGCAGAAATTTTTAGCCCTTGACCCTACTTTTAAAAAACCGTCAAAAGGCGAATTAACAAACAAATTTTGCAAAAACCCCAAAAGGTTTTTTAAAAAATAGTGGGGATAAAAAAGAAAAAAGAAAAAATCGTTTGGGGGCTGATGACGCCAACTTTGGCCCGGGTAATTAAAAAAAAAAATAACCCAAAGACTAAAAATTTTTGAACAAGAGAAAATCCAAACAAAAACTAAATGCTGTCTACTAAACCCAAAACAATTTCGAAAATCAAGTGAAAAGAATAAAGAAACTATCCGGAAAATTTTTTAAAGAAAACACAACGCAGCAGAACGAATCCCAACCTGTTTAGGAAGCAAGGGGTCACATTAGAAGCGTTTTAAAAGGGCCCTTTTGGGTTTGCAATAAGTAAAAACGGTGATGGCTATTAAAAGGGGGCAGCGGGCAAAGCCCCGTGCCTCCACCCCCAAACGCCGATAAATCAAAAGGTAAAAAAACAGCTTTATCATCTTGCAATTTAAATTTAAAAAAAATTTTCTGGGGAAAGCCGTGGAAATTCTTTACCAGGAATATTGGGAGTATTTCCGCTGGCTTTTTTTCTAAATGCAACAAAGTATTTGGGTTTTTGGGCCCAAACACTTATGGGCATTAAATTTCCTTAATAGTTTTGGGGTTTAAAATTTAGTAAAAAAAAAGACCGAGTAATCCCCCAGGCCAGTTTTAAACCAAAAAACAAGCCCTGTCTTTTCAAATTATGGTCATTTTGCGAACAATCCGCGAGCTTTGCTGATCTTCAATGGCCTTTGGGCTTTTGGGGCCCCGGGGGGTTTGGGTTACTTATTCTTGGGTGTTCTTTTAAATGCTTTCAATATTACTGGCTCAGAATTTAAAGGCGGTTTTTTTTCCCAACCTTTTGTTTATTGCCTGCTATAAAAAATTCATTTTAAAAGATTTATTATTATTTTCCCACCTTGGGGTCTAAGGTCAGAAGGAAAAAAGTATAAAACCCTGCCAACACAAAGTCTACTTTCGATCTTGCGTATTGAAAAAAATGTTGGTAAACCTTTTAATACTTTAAGTAAAAACAACTGAAAATTAATTTTGGGGTCCTCTAAATTTTTCTAAGTAAGTTTTTTGCCCTCAAAGCCAGTAAAGGGGTCATTATGCTTTATCTTCCTGTGCTTGCGACCCCACAAACACCAAACGTAAGTACAATAGAGTCCCTTTTTTTTTTTCGTTCTATTTTCCCCCCTAGTTAGGGGGCCCCTTTTGAATGTCAAGAAAATGTTTGTCCAATGCCCGTTTTAAGCTCTTGCTCTAGGAAACCCCAGGTTTAAAAGCTGTTTCGTTTTTAAAAGAAAGTTGTAAGGGGATTCCCGTCAAATTTAAAAAATTTTGTGCAGCCCCAAAAATAAGGGGGGCCTAGACCATGAAAAAGATCCAACTTTTTTCAAATCCGTCTTGGTGTAATATGAATTCCTTACCGATCCCCTTTTAAAAAAAACCCTTCCCTGTCCCATTCTGTTGCCCGAATGGGTTAAACGGTTTTCCCTTCAGTAATGGGGTCTTGGGAGGTTTAGTTAAAATAAAATCCCGAAGGTTTTAAAAAGAAAAGAAATCTGTACACTGACCTTTAACCAAAGGATCAGGGTTAATTTTAATGATTGAACACACCCCCCACACCCAGTTTTGTGCACAAAACACAAACAAAGTTTTAAATGGTTCTGATAAAAACGCATCGGATGATTAAACCCAAAGGGTTTCGCGATGTAGTCTTTTTTTAAAAAGGGGGGTTTAAAAAGCTCTCAATGGAGTACTCACCTTTTTTTGAAAAGCGACAATCCCGGGTCACAGAAATGTCGAGGGTGTCAGTTGTTAAAATTTTTAAGAAATTTTAGTGCGGCCCAACAGAATATTTTGGGTCAGTATATTTGAAAAGCACTTCCATTTTTTAAATTTTTTTTTTAAAAAAAGTTTGTTTAAAAATAAAACCCAAGGCCGCCCTTCTTTTTTAGAAACATGCCCATTTTTAACAAATGGCGGGAAACCCGAACGGTCGCGCTCCATAAATATTTTACCAAAATCGTATGGTTTAAAAATAAGCAAAGCCAAGAAGAATAATAAGGTTCTAAAAATTAAAAAAGAGGGGGGACCCAAAAAGAGCCATTAACCCTACCTGATGGTTATTACGGGGTTTTTTTCACTAAAAGAAGGGAATTTATTTAAATTTTTACATTACTCTCAAACTTAACAAAGCAAAACTAAAAACAATGTTAAAAATTTTAAACTTGAAGACGAAGGAAAATCTTACTTTTTGATAGAGAGCTTTCTAAAATGTTAGGCTTTAAAATAGCAATTTACCCACTCATAGTTTTTTTGCTGGCCGACAAAAATAAATTTTGGGGGAAAGTCCGCTCGATTTTTGCATTTCATTCCAAAAACTCTATGTTCATTTGGATTAGCTGAGGAAATGATGAAAACTTTAGGGTGGAAGGCCCTCAACTGTTTTAAGAGCCCCTTTTCCCTCGGGAAAAACACATATTTCGATTTTTGAAATTATTCGATTCCCAAAAAAAACAGTTTTAAAAAATTAGTTTTTGGAGGGTCGGTCAAATTTTTTTAAGAAAAACAAAAAAACAAAGCAGGAAAAATTGTGAAATGCGATAACCTCACATTGGTTTGGAAATAAAAAAAATAAGTTTTTTACTAAAAAATGTCGCGTGGGCCAAAATAATCAGGATTTTCATTAGCGCCTTGAGGGGTATAACTTTAAATTAAAAGACCTTGGCCCCCGACTTTTCAGACTTTGAAAAAGAATGGTGAGATAGGGCCCCTTTGTATGTTTTTTTAGTACACTAAAGTGGGGATTTAAACCAAAAAGGTTAACCCCCAAAAAAAAAAGGGTTTTCCCAAACTAGAACAACTGCGGGAATCTAGAGGCAAAAAATGTTGGCCATATTTAATATAAAAAAGTTCGAAAACCTACCTCAAATGGCACTTAGAACCATATTTTTGAATGGGGAAAAAAAATTTTAATTCATAAACCCAAATTTCATTTTTGGGGCCCTCCAAAAAAATTTTTAAAAAAAGCATTCAAATCTGGGCCCCTTTTCATGTAAGGGCTTTTTAAACCGGGGCGATAATAGTCGGAAAGAAATTTTAAATAACGCCGTATGGGGAAAAAAAAGTTTCAAACCCCACAGAAAAGAAACCGGTTTTTAAAAAAAAATTCCACAAAATTAACATTCTTTCCAACAGAAAATTAGGGGACCACGTTCACAAAGAATTGAAAAATTTTTGTCTTTAAAGATGGGAAAGGGGGGTGGGGTGGGGGGTTAGTGATGAAAACCTTATAAAAGGAATTTAAAATTAGCTGGCAAAAATTGACGTTAAAAAACCTTAACGTTGTTGTCGTCCCTTCTTCAAATGGCGAGGGTTTTTTAAATTTATAACAACAAGCAAAAAATAAATGTTTACTTTAAAAAAAACAACTTACAGGACTAAATTTTGGGTTAATCCTTTCCCATTTAGGCCCAAAGGGTTTTTTTTATCCCGAAAAAGTTTTTCCGGGGAGTTTTGATAAAAATAATAACTGAATTAAATTAAAACCGTTATAAAATAAGGAGCAGTTTAAAATTTTTGGGCAAAAACTCCCCATTGCTCATTGATTTTTGGGGAAAACGGTTTTGGGGAAAAAAAATATTTATCCCAAACCCGTTAACAAAAAAGGGTTTTAACGTTTAATTTTTAAAAATATTGTGGTTTTCTGTCCCCAAAACTTAATGGAACCCAAAACATACAAAAAGAAGGTTTAAAATGGAAAAAGATGAAGGGCCAAAAATTTTTTTTTAAAAAATTAACCTAGAAAAAAACCCCGATGAGTGTTTTTTAACCCGGGGGTTAAAAACTGTTTGAAGGAAACCCAGACACCCATTTATTATAGATGACTGTTCCGGCAGAAAAAGACCCTAGTTAAAAAGGAATGGGGGGGGGCCGTAAAATAGCTTTCAGCGGAAAACAGCGGGGGGTAAGGGGTGGATTTTAAGCCAGAAATATAACCGGTTTTTAAAAAACTTTAGAGAACCGTTAAAGACTGTAGTTTTATTTCACATGAAAAACAAAGACTCATTTGAAGAATGTTTGCGCGAAAATGATGTTATTGAAATGACCAGGAAAAACATAGGATTTAAGCAAAAATAAAATCTGAAAAGTTTAGTAAATTAGTATTGAAAACGGATAATCCTACACAGTATGTTTGTTTGTAGGGTCGTTATTTTTTGGTTACTTGTCAGAGAACAGGAATAAGCAGCTTTTAGGCCACTTTCGCCCAAAACGTGGTGGAGTAGCAAGTGAGTCTGAATCGGTGTTTATACGTTCTCTCCCCTGCTATCATGGTGTTTCAGGGATGAAAAATGTAAGGGCTGTGAGAGTTTCTGAATGGGTTTGCCCTTGACTCATTCATAGAGGCAATCAGCATGTGGCTGTTTGATGAACATCCTCAATATTGCTCTGGAATAGTAAGAATTGAGAGAGAGAGAAAGAAAGAAAGAAAAATAGCAGAAAAGGGTGGATAGAAAAGGTGAATAGCACAGTGGTAGACAGGCATGGTACATGTCCGCGAATTCGCGGAAATCCGCGAAAAAAAAAAAAAAAAAAAAAAAACCCCAACCGAGCCGCGCCCGACGAGACCGGCCCTTTTAGTTCGTTGAGGTCGTTCGCTTCAAGCCTTCGTCTCGCGAGAAGTAGCATTGAGCAGGACTTCCGCGCATGCGCTTTCGTGACATTTGCCACTGCTTTCCGCTCTGGGTCGACGTGATCGAATTTGAACAAGGTTGAAGAAAAAGAAGGAAAAAATAAAAATGCCAAAGCGTACAGACATAGTTCCGGGGAAATTTCCCTCCGACAGAAGATATTGATGCAGTGTGGCAAACAAATGGCGATGGGATTGGCTGAACAGGAGCCACGAAAATGAACGTTTTCGTCGTGCTTGGAAAAGTTGAGAATCCGCGCAAAGCATACTGTGTGGGTCAAGTTGAAATCCGAAATCTGTTACGGGTAGACGACCTGGCGGTGCGAGTAAGCCTCAGCGATCACATCAAAGGGAAACGAAACAAAGAGAGAGTGAAAAATGCTGCAAGTAATCCTTTTCTGCCAGGTAAGATTCTCTCTCCTCTTTTCCTCTCTCTCTTTCCAGGTTCTCTCTCTCTCTTCTCTCTCTCTCTTCTCCTCTCTCTTTCTTCTCTCTTTCTCCCCCCCCCCCCTTCTTCCTCCCCTCTCCCTTCCTCCCCCTCTCCCTTCCTCCCCCCCTCTCCTTCCCCCTTCTTCTAGAGCTCTCACTCTCTCTCTTTCTTTCTCCCCCCCCCTCCCCCCCATTCCCCCCTCTCCCTTCCTCTCACTCTCCTCTATCTATCTCTTCTCCCTCTCTCTCTCTCTCTCTTCTCTCTTTCTCTCATTCTGTTTCTGACTTTCTCTGCCTCACTATCAGCAGAGTAAGTTAATATTTTACAGTTTGATTTAATGTATGCCACCTAAAGCAATGTAGATTATGTACTCATTTTTGCTATGTGATTACTTGGGTTTTTAAAACCTTCTTTGGGTTGAAGGAATGACTGATAAAGTGATTCTAGGAGAGCTTATTTTTATGGCAGAAATTTGCTTAGTATGAAGAACTGAAATTAGTTTCAAGGAGAGGCTTTTTTACAGGCTAGAATTGCTGAAAAAACCTTCAGCTTCACAAGGGGCTCTGCCCCTTGACCCCGCCAGGGGCTTCGCCCCGGGGACCCCCACAATTTCAGGGAAAAATGATTTTCTCCAGTACCATGCCTGGTAGAGCACCGAAACTCGTAATCTTGGTGATCCTAGGGTTGCGGGTTCGAATCTCCACCGGGCCATTTCAGTACAGGGGATTTTTCCCTCAGAGTTAACATTGGTTCTGACTCCATTTCCCATACAGTCCTTCGAATGACACTCTAAACCAAGGCTCTGTGTGTGAAGGCACGCATGACATCTTGCACCACGTAAAATCCCATCACCAACTTTCAGAAGAGAAGGCCATTTTTGGCCGTCGATATGGATGACATATTACACACAGCATGCACCTTCCCCGAAGCTGGAGTATGGCTGCCATAATGGCAGGATAAAAAAATGGTCATACACACAAAACTCCACTCCCTTTGTTGGGTAGATGGGATTAATCCTTGCCTGTCTATACAGGGAGTGTCGGCAGAAGTGTCAGCCTGCGTACACACAGAAAAAGAGAGAAAAACAACAGTAAGGGTTACGTGTATTCCAAGCCTGGTCAAACCATTGACTTACTGAGCTGTGCAAAGGTAGATCTATCTAATGCCAAGCGCACTTGTCATTACAACCAGCCAGGCTGTGTGTTAGTACAGTGTACCACACATGTACTCAGAGGCAAGACTGTGAGTCATGCAGACCTGCCAACCATTATGCATTTCGCGTAATTTATTCGCCCAAGTGATAATTCTTACGCCCTTACGCATTTAGCCAAAAAATTACGCATTGAAAGTTAAAAAAAAAACAAAAAAAAAAACGACGAAAAAATCAGCTTATGTACAGATACGCACGGCGCCGTGCGTATAACCAGTAATCTTCAAGAAGCGTTTCCGGTCATGCGCAGTTCGTTTCACCATCTTTACCATTCAGCGAAGTTGGCGTCTTTTTGAAGTTTTAGCTACGAAACATGGAGTAGAAAGTTTTGGACAAGATGCGAAAAAGAAAAAAAACTTGGTCAAAAGTTCTGAAAAGAATACTCAGAAAAGTTCCCCTGCATACGACCTTCGGCTAAAGGTGTAAATTGTGCATGGTGTACCACAAGTTTTGCGAGTCGGGACTTCACAATTTCCCATGGCAGGATGGTGGATGTGAAGTCTCACCTTGAGTCACGCAAGCACACCAATTCCTCTAACGCGCCAAATTCTTCCAGCATCACACAGAAGTCCCCCTTCCCCCCTCCTCCCCCCCCCCCACCTCCTTAAGTCCAAATCTTTGCCAAGTCATTACTATCAAGACAGTTGGGTTTTTTGGCCTGCGCTTGTTTTTTTTCCCCCACTATTAGATTGTTCGTCTATGTATTTGTCTGACTTTATTCAAGTTTAAAAGGCTGTGCCAGTCTTGAATAAAGTTACTTTGTGTTAGGTTTCCTTATGGGAGCAAACGTTACCCCACTTGTTTACTGTTTTTTACTGTTCCCTGCCTCATTTCATTTCCAATTTTTTAGGTTGTTTCTGGCATACAGTGATACTATCAAGCCTTGGTGTGCCATGCCATGATGGTTTAAAGGATTTGTGTTTCCAGTGTATTCTACATTTTTCATAATTTGTAAAGATTTCTTGTGACACTTAAAAGAAAAGCTTGTTTTTGTAGAAAAGTAAAGCTCACAAAAATTGTGCAAGCAATTTCATTGCATCATGTGTTTGAAAAAAGGTAAATGTCGCGCTTGATTACTCTTACTCTTAGCTCTCAGAAATTACACATTTCTGCCTCACTGAGCTTCAATTCTTACTCATTGGTCTCTTAGGGGGTTGGCAGGTCTGTCATGGCAACAATTTTGAAGGTTTCTATTTGTACTTGTAGTTATTACCAAAGGTTCAGGGGGTTCTCTTGATCAAGCACCATTCTGTTTGTTAAATGGTTCATATTTTTCCGTTTGTATGCAATACAGAAAAATGAAGGGTTAAAAAAGGGATGGCGCTTGATCAAGAGACAGCCCACTTCATAGAATGCCCTGTCATTGGTTAAAAAAAAAAAGTTGCTTTCCACAATCAGTGGACCATTAACCAGCACAACAAATGTTTATGTCTTAAACTAAAAAATTGCAGCTTAATGGATGCAGGAACAGTTAAATTAGAAAATTAAAACTGTATGACAGGCTATGAGGTAAGATAAGATGAGACAGCATGTTGCAAAAGATCTGATGAGATGGTCCCACTGACCTGCGTGAATAGACACAGTATGCAGACAGTTCTGTGTCACAATGTCAGGTGGTCTAAAGAACATCTGGTTTTCCAAGAAGGTGGGTGGCCAGAAGTTGCAGTACTTAGTTTGTGGGTTACTAGATCTGCTATTTTAGCACCGCTGATGTCACCTTGTGCTTATTGCGAAAGGCTTTCGGGTATTTTTGTGACATTGTTGTCATTTTGTTTATAATGCTATTTAGATTTAATGCTGTGCAGTTGCAATGTTCATGTTGGGAAGGCTGGGGGAAAAAATCCTGTTTACCCATATTAATCCTTAGTAACTCAGATAATCCATTGTTTAACTCATAATGAATCACCATGATAACCTGAAAGACACACACAGTCACACATACAGGCCAGAGATGTGACAGAAAGTATGCATTGTAAATTATTTCACAACACAAACCAGTAATTTGTGGATCAAACATTTATTGTTATAGACATTTAATGATGTGTAGGATGAATATCAACAACTTTGAAAAAATTTGTTGGTTATCACATACTGGAAGAAGAACATCATTAAAATCTTGTAAGTTCCAGTAGTAAAAAAAATCTTGTCTGAGAATGCTGTGGCTCATGCAGTAGTAAGACACCTGTTCACCATCTTCTGTCCTTCTCAGACGACACTCAGTCGCTTCCCTTCATTATTCTTTCACTAGTTTTAGCCAGCATTCTTCTTGTGCACATGTTCCAGGTTTTGGCTCTGTCTCACATACCTGATTTCTACAGACAGTTTGCTTTCTCTCTCTCTCTGTCTCTTCTTTTGTTTGACTGGATAAGGAATATTTCCCTTTAATCGTTTGATTTTTTTCAATGTTTAATAAGATGGACAGCTATTGTTAATCTTTCTTTCGTACAGTGTGGTATCTGTGTCATAATGTAAAATTTGCATGGCATTTTTTTTCCCATCAGCAATGCAGGTGGCGCTGCAGACAGCTGTGTGCAGCTTGCAGAAAGGCAGTGTGGTTGCCGTGCCAACTGATACTATCTACGGCATCGCAGGGCTGGCCCAGAACAGTGATGCTGTCAGGCGAATTTACAACATAAAAAGCCGGAGCTGGACAAAGCCTGTGGCGATTAGTGTGGGCTACATTGAAGATGTGTACAGGTTTGGGCAACTGTTGCTTATACTATAACCATTTATTATAACTGTGTACACACACACAGACACATACACAGACACACACACTCTCACACACACACGACACAGACACACATGCCTACACACACACACACACACACACACACACACACACACACACACACACACACACACACACACACACACACACAAGGGAGAGAAAGGAAACAAGAAGTTAAATGTGAGCACACACTTAAAAAAATTTCATCATTATGACATTCAGAATCTTTTGAAAAATGATTCATGGTAATTACATGGTTAATGACAAGGCACATTTTCTTTTCATTTGGTCTGAGACAACTCCTCATTTGATTTCAAACTATCCTGGTACCAGCTGAGAGATAATGCTAACTCTTGAGTTTTAAACTATTGAATGAAAGTCAGTTGCAGAGGAACTTAAGTACATGCGTTCAGAAAACTGTGCAGGACAAAACCAAATGAAAGAGACAGGTGCTTAAAGTCATGGAATCATTAACTGTTAAGGCTTGAATGCGCTTGGAAGATTGAAGGAGTCAATCTTTTTAGGAAACACCATGCAAATCCTTGAAAAACAGCTTTTGCTGGTCGTCAGCTAGTCATGAAAGATCATACAGAAATGTGCTTTACTTTGGAGGAATGAGGGAGATTTTAGAGAAAAAAGGGGGTGGTGGTGGTGGTGGAGAAGGGGGTAGGAGAGTACAAACCAGTGTAAAGATGCTATGCAGGAGGTAAGTACAGAATCATTTAAGGGAGAGAGGATCAGGTGAACAGGTGAAGAAATTCAAGGGAGGCAATAAACAAGTATGGTAACTCAGTCAGGAATTTGCTGTGTGGAAAGGAGCAATGAAGTAGGCTTTGAGTTGCACCTTTTTCTGTGCTCTAAGATTTTCTTAATGTTCCCATTTCCTGGGTCCTGTTTAATATTTGTCTGCCCATGAAGTGTATGAAAGAAATGGATTCAAATCTCTTTAAGTGAACCTGTCTGCTGCGGAGTAGTCCCCTTTAAATATCTTAGAAAATTACTTGATTGTCTTCCCACAAATACCTGTGGTTTGAATGCTGTAATACGCACAGAAAGACAAAAGAGTACAGTTGTGTGAGTTGACAGTGAATGTGTTGTGCCGAACTGTATTTTGTAATCTGCGTGTTATGAATTCACCAGTGTATATTTTTCATTATAACAGTGAATATGTATTGAATCACAACACACCCACTCATTTGCTGTGTGCTGGTGTCCTGTTAACAAAGTGCTATTCCCCCAGTTCATGTGTCCACCAGGTGGAGCAAAGTGGTCGTCCCCAGAGAGGTTCTGGAGGACCTGCTGCCCGGCCCCGTCACCGTGGTGAGCGAGCGCAGCCCGGACTTGAACCCCGAACTGAACCCCTCCACCCACCTCATCGGCATCCGCATCCCCGACCACGCCTTCATGCAGAGGCTGGCCCAGGCATGTGGCGGACCCATCGCGCTGACCAGCGCCAACAAGAGCGCCGCCCAGAGCACGCTGACTCTGGATGTAAGTGAGGAGGGGAGGGGGTGGTGGTGGTCAGAGAAGACTGACTTGGTGACTGTGGACATGGAGGTGGACAGTTGGGCAGAAGACGTAACATTTTACACTCGCAGTGAGTGTGGTGGAGGTTATGGTGTATCATTCAAGGTTCCCACTTCTTCAGAAATTTGTGAATTTCAGCGAAATGTGAAAATGAGAAATTGCTGTGGGGGTTGGGGAGTGTGTGTGTGTGGCCGGGGGGGGGGGGGGGGGGGGGGGGGGGGGGGGGGGGGAGAGGAATTGGCAAAAAAAAAAACGAAATGAGGGGAATAGAAGAAAGTGGCAGTGGAATGCACACAGCCCTTTTTGGCTTGTTAGCAGAAGACGCTGATGCCGCGAGATCTTGTGTTTAAACATCTTTGCTATAGAGGGCTGGCTTTTTTCTTTTCTTTTTTGTCATGTTGCAAGCCCCATTGAAGGCAAAATGATGTCACACTGTGACGCTATGCATTGGCATGATGCTGCAAAAGTGAAGGAGATGGACAATAGCTGGCTGGATGGGTCAATGTGTGGATGATGTACCTCCCATCGTTTTTAGACTGGCCTCTGGTTGCAGCATTGTGAATGCAAGATGGGGGAGAGAGGGGGGACGACATTGGTGTGTTGACAATGAGAGTGGGAGGAAGAGATGAAGTGTTATGTTAGGAGATGAGTGCTTTAGGTGTCAGGTGGGTGGGTATGACAGTGATAGCACAGACATGAAGACATGAAATGGTGCAAATTTTGTGATGGTATATTGTGGGAAGGATTTGACATTTTAAAAACGATCAGTGTATGTAATTTAGTGTACATCTGGGGACTGATAATGAAATGAGTCAGAAGGACGGGGACCGGAATAGCTCAGTTGGTAGAGCGCCGGACTCGTGATCCTGGGGTTGCGGGTTCGAATTTCGGTATAGGGGGATTTTTCCCTCGGAGTTAACATTGGTTCTGACTCCATTCCCCACACAGTCCTTCGAATGAGACTATAAACCGAGGTTCCGTGTGTGAACGCACGCACAACATCTTGCACACACGTAAAATCCCATCACCAACTTTCGGAAGAGAAGGCCAGTTTGGCCGTTGGTATGGATGACACGTGACACATAGCATGCACCTTCCCCGAAGATGGAGTATGGCTGCCTTAATGGCGGGATAGAAAAGGGTCATACACACAAAACTCCACTGCCTGGCTATACAGGGAGTGTCCGCAGGAGTATCAGCCTGCGTACGCAGAAAGAAAAGAAAGTCAGAGGGACACTTGAATAATGTACACACACATGCACACACACACACACACACACACACACACACACACACACACACACACACACACACACACACACACCCCTTGACACACACACCTTGACGCACACACACACACACACACACTTATTGACAGACACAAACTGCATGCATTTGATAAAATTATTTCTATCTAATGTGCCAACTTCTCTGTACAAACTATGATGCACATACACACACACGTTCTTCACTTTCCTGTAATTGTAAATATTTTCCACATTCAATATTTAACTTTCTTTTCATAATAGAACAGACTGTTATGATAGTTCCCTTTCCTTCCATGCTTCATGATAAGTAAATATTTGTGCGTGGATAATGAAGGAGCTGACATGCGTATTTTACATCAGAAGCGGCACAAGACCACATGTGTGTGAAGCAAACAGACAAACAGTGTAGCATACCTTTGGGATGTCGCCAGGAGTTTGAGTACCTGTGGCCTCAGCTGGATTTGCTGGTGGACGGGGGCATTCTGAACGACACGGACAAGGCAAGGCTGGGGTCCACCGTCGTGGATCTGTCAGAAGCCGGGAAGTTCCGCATCATTCGTGAAGGAAGGTTGGTGCTAAGACGGGACCTGAAAGCGGGTCACATTTGGGATAACTCCTGCTTCCATGATGATGTAAATACATGCCCATAACTGCAAAATGAATGCTGCTTACGACACTGAATCACCATGCTTTCATTTCTGCTTGGCGTTTCGGTGTCGTAAGCAGCATTTGTTTGGAGTTATGTGGGCATGTATTTATGTCATCATGGGAGCAAGAGTTACCCTGCTTGTTCGTTATTTACTTTTTACTTTTCCCGGTCTCACTTAAGATTTCCTACCAGGTCACGCTTGTGTTCCACGGTGTGTGCGCACACAGTGCATTGGCATTCATGGTTTATGTCTTAATGTGTGCGCTTTATTTGCACTTGTAAATGTTTGAAAGCTGAAACATGTGTATGAAGTATCTGAATACAATTTACCAGACATTAAATTGACTGAATTGTTCTGTTTGACCAGTCGCTATGGTGCAGTGGATAGCATTGTAGAATCCTGGCTGGGAGATCATGGGTTCTCTTCTCTTCAGAGCCATTTCTATTTTTGCTGGTTTTTTTTTTTGTGCTCATGATCAGTTCCTACTGAGAGCTGACTTAGCTATGAGCTCAGTTGGGAAGACTGGGAGTGGGACCACTCACTTATTCAGGATGTGACTTGTGAGAGTGTTCAAATTTCCCGACAAACACAGCAGGTGTCTGTATCTCTTGGACCTGGTTGACGCTGGATATGTTAGGAACATACGCATAAAGTACAGCCCTGTCATGCAGCCTCAGTTCAGAATAGTTTGCCAAAGCATCATCCACACCTTCATTGATCAGCATAATACAAAGTCTCAAATTTGTTGGTCCTTCATGCCCTGCTCTGATGATGACCCCAGTTTCCATGTCCTTACCACAGCTATGTCCTTCGTGAGTTTGTGTTGAGGTTGCTGGTGTCAGTAAGTTCATCGGGACTACAGCTGATGGATGTAGTTGTCCCCCCCCCCCCCCCCCCCCCCCCCCCCCCCCGAGGAAGATGCTTACTTTATTCAGGCCCCGTCACTAAGCAGTTATTGTCGTCAGTAGGGGGCTTAGTAGGTGGTGTCCTGCGTATGTTGGATCAGTACAGGTGCCACTGAACACCACCGAAGTGACTCGGCAGCAGTGCAGTGTCTCCTCTGGTGGGTTGCCTCAAGATGACCTGATGTTGTTTCTCCCTGTGGATCACTGCTGCGACAGGACAAGACAGGGTGTGACGGTGGACGGGGAGCCTGAAAGAGGGGCATGGGGTTGAAGCCACTGAGTGGCACAGAAGATGAGACAACAACAACAATAACAGCAAGAAAAACGATGAAAAGCACTCTTCTGTTTTGAGTCTGAGATTTGAGGTTAATCTTACATTTTCTGTTAACTAGAATTTCGTGTGTTTTTAACCATCAGCTGTTCCTTCTTCGTTCTTTTTTTTTTCCCTCTCCTAGTTTTAGGTTCCTCTCTCTCTCTCTTTCACTCTTGTGTCATTTGTTTTTGCCGAAGATGAATGCAGTCAAACATAACAATAGAACTATGATGTATGTTGAATTCAAGCAACTATGATAGCTTGGTTGATATGTGAAATATTGCCATGCAAAAACTAAAATGAAAATGTTGACACCCTCCCCATCCCCCCCTCACCACCCTCCTCCCATCCCCCAGGCCCAAATATTCAGACTGAGCAGAAAATTCATGACGACAGTGTATATATGAGTTCTATAAGCAATGCCAGTAGATTTGATCGTTGTCTTCTTTTTGTCCCCAAACCAGTGCCTACAAAAGGACCACAGACCTCCTGAAGAACAAGTACAAGATGGAGGAAATCCTGCTCCCGTCCTGGTGATGATGGGCGCCGTGCTGTTGCTGAAAGGGTCCATGGACTGGCCGTCTACCCTGCGCCTCAGTATGCAGGGTTGGCGAAGGCTGTGATCTCCTTGTTGTTCTCTGCTGAATCTCAGGAAGTTCCGAGCTCCCTGGCTGTGATTCTTCCATGAGTGTGTGTGTGTTTTGTGTGGGGTGTATGGGTGTGTGTAAGTGTGTGTGTGTGTGTGTGTTTTGTGTGGGGTATATGGGTGTGTGTGAGTGTGTAAGTGTGTGTGTGTGCGTGTGTGTGTGTGTGTGTGTGTGTGTGTGTGTGCGTGCGTGTGTGTGTGTGTGCATATGTGTGTGTTCGTGCGTGCGTGCGTGTGTGTATGTGTGTGCATATGTGTGTGTACATGAATGTGTAGATGCATGTGTGTGCTTGTATGTATTTTGCTCAAGACTCAAAAATGTATTACTCAAGGGTAAAGGTATTTGGCAGTGCCTAATCTGTCTTTGCTTTTCCACAGTTTGAACGGGTGAAAGAGCAAGTGAGAGACAGATAGAGTGAGAGATAGAGGGAGGCAGAGAAAACAGAAAATAAAGGCAAATCGTGCAGGTTTCCAATGATGAACATGTTTCCACACATGAACATCAACTCTGTTTCATCAGGGACAAGGGACATGAGATCGTGATGAGAGACAAAGTGTGTGTTTGTATCGTGTGCATGATTCTGTTTCTTCTGTAAATAGACCGACTGGCTGTTTTATATAAATGAGCTGTGTGTGTGTGTTTGTCTGTGACTGCTCTAGAGTGGGTACTTGGAGGTCTGGTGTGGTCAGAGTGTATGATTTATACATGATACATTTGTCTTCAGACGCAGTGATTAAGCTGGTAATCCAGCATGCGCGCACGCATGTGTGTGTGTGTATGTGCGCGCGTGTATGTAAATTTTGTTTTTTCTTCATGAAAGTGTGCAAGTTTGAGCATGTTTTGCAGGGAGAATGACCACGTTGTGCAAAGTACTTGGCAGTGTGTCGCATGATCTTTTGTCACTCCCTGTCTTTGTGAAATATTTGGTGTTTGTTTGCCTTTTCTTTCATCTAGTGTGGAGTTTAGGGTTTCTGGCAGCTAATTTTCTGTTGGTTTTATTTTGGTTTTGTATTTATTCATTTTTCCCCTTCTTCTTTTGATAAATGTATTGTGTGCTGTTTGTTATTTCTGTTTTTTATTTCTTTTTTTTTCTTTTTTTTTCTGGTCCTGTTTCTTACACGACTTTCAAAATGAGTGCTGTTTGCCAAAGGATTTTCTTGGGTACTGGCTGCAGGGTTGTATGTGTATGTGTTTACTTTTGTTTTTTTTAGTTTTTGAAAAGTTGTTTGTGTGTATTTGTTGGAGGGGATTGTTGGGGGGTTTTTGGTGTTTTTTAAATTTTTACGCAGGTTTTTGATTGTTAATACATTTTTTTTTCCCCCCTTTTTGTTTTTGTTTTGGGCTGTTGACCGAAAACTTATATCATCTGACATTGCTTTGCTGTCTTTTTCCCCTTTTCTGTTGTTGTTTTTTTCTTCGACATTAAAAGCATTTGTTTTTTGTTGAGATCCCCCTTGAGTTACGTTTTCATGAAAAGAAATTTTCCCCATGTAAATTTTCGCACACCCCCATGGTTGAGCAATTTTCTTGCTAGGTATGTTAGTGCAAGTCCCTTTTGTGTTGCTGTTAAAACTATAACAAATGCCCCCCATTTTTAAATATGTATTTTGACAAACTATGCTGTGTACCACTGTATTATGAAGGGTGTTGTACCAGATGAAGAAAAATCCAGTTTTGAGTGTAATGGCTAATCTTTTATCAAGTTTGCTTTTTTTTAAAAAAATGTGGAGTTATTTCTGAAAGGTGATGGTCTTTATTTCAATGTTTTTGTGTATAAAAGGTCACGGGAAACAGAGATCACCCATATCGAGACCTTTTTTTCTTTCCCTGATATTTTTTGTTGGTTTTGTTCGTTTGTTCCGTTATCGCTGTTGGGGTTTTGTGAAATGTCAAAAATAGTGGATGCTTAATGGTCAAATTTTCACTTCTAAATTTTTTCCAAAGGGAAAACCAGATTTGTGAAAAAAATTTTATGATTTTCTGATGACCGGTGGCAGTCCCTAGTTCACATCATTCAAACTATGGAAATTTTCTGCATAAGTGTCATGATTTTTTTTTGTTTTGTGTTTTTTGACTGTTATTTAGTTGGTTTTGCTTTGTTTTGCTGACTTAAGTACGGAATGCCCCAGGTGAAAAATTTTATTGTTTGACCAGGAAGGAAGTAAACAGTAAAAAAATTTTTTGGCCCTTCCCGGTAGTATGTTTTTTAAAAAAAAGGTGAATTACTTGGGTTTTTTAACAAAAAAGGGAGAAGGAAAGGTGCTGGACCCCTCAAATTAACGCAGCAAAGAAAGATGGCATGGTGTTCACTTTGGTGGAAGGTTAAAACATAGGTAAGATAAAAAGTCATGTGTTTTTGAGTCAAAGGGGATTTGCAAATTTTTTGGAAAGGGCTTTTGGGGAAACTTGGGGGGGTTTTTCATTTTTGACAAAGTGCCTGGTGTTTGTCAATTTTTTTGTCGTACGGGTGTCTAAACAGGAAAGTTTGGTCTCAACGAAAAATAATTCATGTTTGTTTTTTAACCCTTGATTAAATTGTGAAAGGTTTTGAGGGGGGTTGGGGGAAGGAGGAGGAAGTGTGGAGGTGTGTGTTGCTTAGGTAAAATGCTGAACTTTGCACTGCACGGGAGCAGTTAATTGGTGGAGCAGTTTGACTCTGCCAGGGGCCCCGCCCCAGTGTTTGCGCCAGGTATGGTGTTATGGTAGGCCCAAAGGCCCCCCGTGTGTCTGCCCCATGGTATGGTGTTATGTGTAGGCCCAAATGGGCCCACCGTGGTCTGCAGCCATGGTATGCGTGTTATGTGTGGTCAAATTTGGCCACACCAGTGTGTCTGCAGCCTGGTATGCTGTCTTGTGTAGGCCCAAAGGGCCCACACCAGTGTGTTGCGCCATGGTATGCTTTGTCTATGGTAGGTCCAAATGGCCACACCAGTGTGTCTGCACCCGGGTTGCTTTGTTTGTGTAGGCCCAAAAATGGGCCAGTATTCTTTTGAAACTGCTGTACGTGTTGGGTCCGCTGAATATTCAGCTGAAAAAGTTCATTTAGTTGTGGAAAAGTATCGTCATTTTTAACTTTGACCTTTACCCACCAGTTCAGTGGAGATTCAGTGTTTGTGTGTGAATGGTGAAATGCTGAGGGTTTGTGGGGAGGGAGAAGGGAGAGCACTTTGCTTGGTAGGTAATAGTGTGCGAGTCTAAAGCAAGTTTGATTTTAGAATGTTTGTATCCGTATGGTACAACCATAGAATACCAAATCATTATTCCTAGGAGGAAAAATTCATGATTATGTATAAGATAATAGTGATTAATGTAATGCTTCATGAAGGTTAGAGTTGTGTGTGTGGTTATGTATGTTTTCTTTATATTAAATTAAATGGGCTGACATTGACAGGTCGTTTCCTTTTTCATAATCAGTTCCAGTTACCCATCTTTTTTGTATGATGTGTGCCAGTCTGATCATGTCTTACAACAGAAATAAACACACTTTTAACAGGAAATTATTCGTTGTTGTGTTTTGTGAAGTCTGCTCATGTAGCAGAGTGCGTGCAAGCTTGCGTGTTTGTATAGTGTGCATGGATGTGTTTGCTGGGAATCTGGGAGTCATGACCTGGATGCCGCCTGGCCCCTTAGAGTGTAAGGAGTTCCGGGCTGAAACACCTGTCTGAGGGGGGCTTCTTCTCTGAAGACTTTTTGTGGTCAAACTTTCCATAGATTTTTTTCCTGCTGGCTGCATGGATGTGTTTGCTGTTGTTAAGAAATAAACCTGTTCTTGGTTAGTACGTTTAATAGTGTTTGCACTTAAAATATGTTGACCACTTAGTCATAAACTCGGTTATTTCAGGAATTTCCCATTACAGCTATTACAAAGAGATCATGTTTGTATGTCATGGCTCGCATGATGTGTAGTATAATTATTATGATGCTTTGTTCATCAGCATTTAGCACAGGATTCTCTTCTCACAGACTCTCAGCACTGATACAGTGCTATGCTGAATGACAGGGATTACTCTTCTCAAAGCCTTTTCTAGCTGTGTAAAGCACCTGCTTGGTTTTGAGAAATTGTGTTGCTGCCAATCCTCCCTAATCTTTCTGGAATTTCCCTACTGTAGAAATTATTCCTGAAATCCTGAATTCAGAGGAAAAAAGTCCAAAATTTCAAAACGTTTTGAATAGGGGGTAATTTTCAAGTAGGGATGATGAAATATTGCAGAATAAAATCTAAATGGTGTTGTGAGGAAGTTGGCAAGTATATTATATTGAAAATGCATTTTCTTTGTTAACCCTTCATATCTCAAAACGAAAAGTAAGGGGGTTAGACCTGCTTTCAGTCTGAAGTCCAGCTGCCCCTCTTCAGCCCATTCCAACCCCTTCACCTCAAGGTTCTGACTGCTGACTCCACAATGTTGGCAGCTGTGGAGATTGTTCTCAAGAAGCTGTGGACAAAAGGTGGAAGTTCTTAGTATATGTGCACTAGCAGTAACTTCCCTTCCATGGGGGGTTGTAATGTCAATGGGGGGCTAGGTCTTGTTCGTTTGTTCACTTGGTTGTTGTTTGGTTTTGTTTGTTTTTTTGGGTCTCACTTTCCACCCCCCCTGGGTAGCTTTACTCAACTCCCTTATCGCTCATTCTAGTTCCTACTGCATAGCCACACCCAGATTTGTCCTGTTGCAGGCTCTACACCAGTGCTTCCCAGGGAGCAATCAATGTCAAGCTGTCGTGGGACAACTCACTGGAGGAGATACAGCACTACTGCCGAGTCAATTCAGTGTTGTACAGTGGTGCCTGTTACGATCCAACATATGCCAGACATCACTTACCAGGCCTCTTACTGATGACAATAACTGCTTAGTCACGGATTCAAATGTGACTAAGCATCCCTCTCTGAAGAACACCATGCATCCAAGGACTTGTTCCCATGAACTGACTGATGCTGATGGCATAGACATTGACCCACCGAAGGCATGGACGAAGGGAGGAAATAAAAACTGAGATAATAAGAATGGGGCCTGAAGGGGCACAGAATTTGAGACTTTTCATGATCAGTGACGAAAAGCAATGTTGGAGATGATGTTCTGGAGTTCCATTCTTCTTGGGCAATGTAAACCGCTGAACACTGTTTTCCTTGGTAATGTATCCTGCCATCGACAAGATCCAACAGAGACAAACTCTGAAAAAAGGAACAGCAACCAGTAAAGAAATGAAATGCTGATAATTTCATCCTTCATTTAAAAGAACACACACACACACATAAACACATACATAAAACACACACACACACACACACGCATACACACTCACACACACATACACACACATACACACGCGCACACACACACATAAACACACACACACACATAAACACACACACGCACACATAAACACACACACACAGTGTCCAGTTAGGGAAGGGTCCAGTCCTGCATTCCAAGGACCGACCTGAGAGCTTTCGTCTCCACCAGACACAGCCCCACACACCGCTGATCGTCCTGTCAACATCGCCAGTCTACTGCCCTTACAACGTCAGCTGGTGGTGCAGATCCCACAACGCACGTTTTGGTAGCCCAACTTCCGTGGTTTTCGAAAGGAGCTCAAAGGGAACAAACGGCTAAACAAGGGTTGTTTCCCTTACCCTATAATCTAGTCTCAGTCTGGGACCGCCCAGCCTGGCTAAGCAGCATCACCAAGGGTGAATGTACATCAGAGAAGAGACGCACAGCAGAAGCTGAGAGAAAGCGAGCCGCGCGCAAGGCCAGAGCTACCTCCACCTCCACTGTAGCACCCACCCACATGTGGGCGTTCCTTCCGGGCCCAGATCGGCCTCACCAGCCACCTGCGGACCCACACTCAGCAATCGAAGTCATGGTCATCTTCGAAATCGAAGGACGAACAACAATAATCTCGTAACGCTGAACCGAAGTTACGTAATGAAGGGAAATCTTAAAGCGGACAGAAAGAGGATCGGAGAAATGTGAATGCAGAAAAATTGTTATTTAGCAATTACATTTTCATGCTCGTTGTTGATACAGAATTAATTTTGAATGGAATGAATGACTGCATTCTTTTTCTATGCGAGCATAGCCCAGTCTGTCTTACTGTAAATAATGAAGCATAATACAGTAAGTGAACAATCCTAAGTATTCAAATCTTTTTCAGAAAACAGTTTTCAAAACAGCTCAGTTGGGAGCTGGGCACATTATCCTATTGAGGTTTTTTTTTTTTTCTTTTTCTGGGGACGGTGGGTCAAATCTCCACTGGATTATTTTAGGTACACGGGATTTTTTTTCTCTGAATTAACGTTTGTTCTGTTTCCTTTTCCCGAAAAGTCATTTGAATGAGACGAAAAACCAGTTTCGTATGTAAACGCACACATTACATTTTGCATACAAGTGAAATCTCATAACCATTTATTTGAAGAGAAGGCCTGTTTGGCAATTGGTATGGATGACACGTTTTTGTGTACCGTGCATCGTTCGCGAAAAATCGAAGGAATGAGTGAAAAACTGAGTGACTGAATGAGTAGATGGTGAAACGACTGATTAGTGCCAACAAGCAGCTCTTCGGTCGACCCTGACCCTAATCCTATGTTGAAAACACGGCCGACCTTGAACTTGTATCCTCGGGGATGCCACCTCGTCAAAGTCAGTCCCTTACACAGTTGTTAAAAAAAGTCTCGAATTTCTCAAAGCACGTAAAACAAACAAACAAAACCCAAAGTAAACAAAACAAAACAAAACAAAAAATGAAAAAAAAAAAGAAAAAAGAATTGCCTGAAATCTATCTGACATAAAATCTTACACTTTTTGAAAAAAAAAAAAGGTTCAGTACCAGTCACGAGTGATAACGAAGCTATTGTGTGCTTTTAAAGTTGTAAAATGCTTTTCCATACAGATTGTAAACAAAATTAGGAAAGGCACGGGCATTCTCCATACATTGAACAGTGACTATATCCGACGAAGTACGTTACAACACAAGACCCAGATAAGCCAAATCAGGTAACCTCATAACCTCAAGGTCAAGGATCATTCGATTGTTCTGTCTTATCTCTTCTGAAAGCATCAGAGGACCCACAACCTTTATCATTATCTGCCTTTAAGACAAACCAGAAATAAAAGAGAGCATCCAAGTAAATTTAAACCTTAAACGTTTGCTCCCGCACACCAGTCTGTTTTCTTTTTGGAGACAAACAATAATTCATTTGTAACGAAGACGCTTATAGTGAGGGGGAAAGAACATGGCGTCTTGGGCGCAAAAACGTCGTCTGCAATTGGTGATTTTGGTGTGGATTTTCTCTGTGTCCTCTGCTTTCCTTTTGGATGACGTCGACAACGGTCATGACGAGACGCTGTCGGCAGCTTTTGCTGCCATCGGACAGCTGAACACCAAGCTGAACGAGGTGCTGACGGAGAATGAAAACCTGAGGAACCGTCTGCAGGCCGCGGAATCTGCGCAGAATGCACGTGAGTCCAGGACATGAATCGCTGGTCCTCGTCCTTCTGGCTGCCAGCTCCATTCACTCGTTCTCTTCTGCTCACTGTTTCTTTCAGTGGTCTATTCATGATAATGGGTGTTTTTAAACACCCAGGAGGTGGCTACGAGTTCCTGTTCAGAATGACTGGTTCTTGTGATCTTGGAAAAATCTCCCAAGCACTCGTTCTCTTTCTTTCGCTTGTCGTTTCTTTCTTTTAATGATGATGATGATGATAACAACAACGATAATGATAATAATAACAACAATGATGATAATAAGAAT
>CM031607.1:85675394-85680394 GCA_018398815.1 Conus ventricosus | reverse complement strand
GGATTACCTAAAGGACGGGTGTGGCAATTGTTGAATGATGATGTTGAGGATTATGTAAAGGACAGGTCTGTTGATTGTTGAATGATGATGTTGAGGATTATGTAGAGTACAGGTCTGATGATTGTTGAATGATTATGTTGAGGATTACGTAAAGGATTCTGTGGCAATTGTTGAATGATGATGTTGAGGATTATGTAAAGGACAGGTGTGATGATTGTTGAATGATGATGTTGAAGATTATGTAAAGGACAGGTGTGATGATTGTTGAGTGATGATGTTGAGGATTATGTAAAGGACAGGTGTGATGATTGTTGAATGATGATGTTGAGGATTATGTAAAGGACAGGTGTGATGATTGTTGAATGATGATGTTGAAGATTATGTAAAGGACAGGTGTGATGATCGTTGAATGATGATGTTGAGGATTATGTAAAGGACAGGTGTGATGATTGTTGAATGATGATGTTGAGGATTATGCAAAGGACAGGTGTGATGACTGTTGAATGATGATGTTGAGGATTATGTACAGGACAGGTGTGATGATTGTTGAATGATGATGTTGAGGATAATGTAAAGGACGGGTGTGATGATTGTTGGCAGATGCTCAGAGTTTGTCCCAAGTTCAAACTGATCTGACGAAGATCGGCTCCAGAGTGTCTCGAGGTACGTAACAGAACGAGCACGCACGCACGCACGCACGCACGCACGCACGCACGCACGCACGCACGCACACACACACACACACACACAACACACACACACACACACACACACACACAGCGAGCGAGTGAGCGAGAGAGAGAGAGAGAGAGAGAGAGAGAGAGAGAGAGAGAGAGAGAGAGAGAGAGAGAGAGAGAGAGTACGAAACACCACACTTATGCAGACGTTACTCCCTATTTTTTATTTTCTTTTAATTATGATAACTTTCAATTTTAAATGCGTCTTGATTTGCATGTAATAACATCTTATCCATGGTGCAGATTTCATCTGGTTCGACGATTGGGCTTTGGCCTTTCGCGCCACAGCGGGCATTGGTCAGCCTGTGTATGACGCCTGGACGCACGTGGGTCACCATGACGACGACCCCATGACCCGTAACACTTTGCCCTGTGGCTGCACCTCTGTCAACGGTTCTCTCCCCTGTGACCGCCACTATCGTAGTCGTCTGCTCGACACCTGGCCCTCGGCGTCAATCGATCAGGTGATTTTGCGTGATTTTAACCGATTGATGAAGCACATTCTCTTCGTTCTTTATACACAGCCTATCTCTGACATTGTCACTCATCACGGCATCTCCCACCACTGTTTCTCTGATGACAACCAAATCTACACCTCTGACGATATTTCTCAGCTCCCCTCATCATTGAACGAACTCAGGCATGTTTTTCTGATATCAAAGCTTGGATGATTGACAGCAAACTTCAACTGAACAACGACAAGACCGAACTGATTTTCATAGCATCTAAAAGATTATTGTCTACAAACTGCCTTCCCTCATCTGTCCAACTAGATAATTCGGTCATTCGGACTTCTTCAACTGTCCGTAATCTTGGGGTCACACTGGACCAAACTCTATCCTTTCAAAGTCAAATTTCCTCTGTCTGTCGTGCTTGCTATCTGGAACTTCGCCGTATTTCTTCTGTTCGTCATCTTCTTTCGGATGATGCCACCAAAACTCTCATTTCTGCTTTTGTTCTTTCTCGTTTGGATTACTGTAATTCTCTTCTTGCTGGTTGCCCACAGAATCTTCTTGGCAAATTGCAGAAAATTCAAAACAGTGCTGCCCGACTAGTATTGAAACGCTCCAAATTTTCTCACTCGGCTCCCTTGCTCGATTTTCTCCACTGGCTCCCAGTAGGCAAAAGAATTGAATACAAGCTTTCTTTGCTCTGCCACAAATCTCTCAGTGGTTTAGCCCCATCCTATCTTGCTGATCTTCTGAATACCTACAAACCTCTTAGACAGCTACGTTCTTCCTCTGACACTTCTCTTCTCCAAATTCCTCGCTTCCGCACTAGGACCCTCGGTGAACGTTCGTTCTCTTTCCAGGCCCCCTGTTGTTGGAATAACCTTCCTTTATCTCTCCGCTCTGCGACTTCCCTCTCTTCCTTTAAGTCTTCTCTTAAGACTACCCTCTTCCAGTCATGACCCTTCCCCTCCTTCTGTCGAAAGCAGATGTACCCTACACCTGGCGTGTGTGCGTGTGTGTGTGTGTGTGTTTGTGTGGTTGCCTGCGTGTGTGTGTGTGTGTGTGTGTGTGTGTGTGTGTGTGTGTGTGTGTGTGTGTGTGTGTTTGTGTGCTCAGCTTAAGCATGTAGAAATGTTGTGTGTGTGTGTGTTTGGAAGATTGCCTTTTGTTGTTTATCATATTGGTTGCTTCTTTTGATTTATTTATTCTTTATTCTTTATTGTAAGCGCTTAGGGCTTTTTAAGATTAGGCGCAAGAAATGCACATTATTATTATTATTATTATTATTACCGGCTCATCCCTTTTTTTTTTTTCAGGCAATACAAGAGTGAATCGGTCAGGTGATTTTGCATGGTTTTAACTGATTGATGATGTGCCGGCTCATCTTTTTCTCATGCAATACAAGAGTTTCGGGAGCCCCTGGTCAAAACCTCAGATATGAACAGAAAGTCTGTGTCTTCACTGAACAGCCACGTGTACGAAGATTTCGAGTCTCGGGTACAAGTCCTTGCCATCACCAGAAGCACAAAATGGGTCATGGTTACAGCATAGATCTACTTTGTTGTTTGTACCATGTTCTGTGTAGAAATCAATTCAGCGTGTTGCTTCTAGCCCGTGAGTGAGCATGTCAGGGTGTTGTCATCTTATCAAACTTAATTGCTTCCTTACAAAGACGTTGAAAGAAAAAAAAAACATTAATGATTCATTGACACAGATTTTCTGACACATAAAAAGGATGAAAGGGAAAAAAAAAGAAAAAGAAAAACGCTTAAAAATCTTTCCACCATAAAATTTTAGATCAGATTAAAAAAAAACTTTCTCACAAAGTACAAAATAACATCAGGTGGCACATCTCTCACCAAGGTTTTCATGAAGTCTGCGATAAACTGCTTATGTCGAACATTTGTAGGTTCCAACGATCTGTAAGAACGTTTTATAGCTAGTGCTGCATCAAACGGAATTCATCACGGAGCTTCTTCGCCTTTTAAAAGATACGAGTGCGCACATATACATGAGAAGGTGTTAGGGTACAAGGATGGATGGGGTGGTGTGGTGGTGGTGGTTGTGGTGGTGTGAAGGCCCTAAATTCTGTTAGGGGGTATAAAACCCAAACAAACTAATCCACTGTCAAAAAAAACCCCTGTGTGTAGAGGGAGGTGGGAGTTGTCAAACCGGTCAGGGGTGTGTCTGCCAGGGCTAAAATCAACGTAGTGTGACAAATGAGCTCTGTCGGCTCCCTAATGAAGATGCGGTTCTACAAATCTCTGTGGTACCTGCTGCAAAGAATAACCAAATTCCTGACCCATCAGTGCACGTGTAACGATTACTGAGCTAGTTCTAATTTCTCTTTGAATCAGACCCAGATCGTGGAATGGTCGACAGGTAAAAAGTTTACATTTTTTACATCCTGCAGAAACTTTGACAGTCGATCTTCATGTGGCCACCACAACAGCCTTTAAACTTAAACGTGCCCTTCAACTGCAACAGTATTCATAAATCACCGTTCCTGATCATTCTCTTTCAAACATGCCAAACCCTGATTACTTACAAACTCTCTTTCAAACATACCAAACCCTCATTACTTACAGACTCTCTTTCAAACATACCAAACCCCACTTACTTATAGACTCTCTTTCAAACATACCAAACCCCGATTACTTATATACTTTCTTTTAAACACACGAAACCTCGATTACTTATATACTTTCTTTTAAACACACCAAACCTTGATTACTTATATGCTTTCTTTCAAACACACCAAACCTCGATTACTTATATACTGTCTTTCAAACACACCAAACCTCGAGTACCTATATACTCACTTTCGATATCTTTATTTTTAAAAAAAAATCGAGTCCAAGAACAATGGCACAACACAGTCAGTCAAGAAACATGGAATGTTCAAGAACATTCAAGAATCATGAGGTAGTATCAGCAATGAATATTCATAGAACTTTCAGGAACGTCAGGGAACCATCACGTGTTATGGCCCATCAAACTGTTCGGAATAAATTATTCAAGAAACAGTGTCTAGAATCTTCTAGAAGCTTTAAAAGACACCTCCAAAATGATTACGTCATCAGCATATACGTCAAATAGAAAAAAAAAAAAAAAAAACGTCATTTAAAACTAACCAAATCTAACAGAAAACCCAAATACATTGTTGATATTGTAGAAAAACAACAACAAACAAACAAAAAACAAAAGCAAACAAACACCCTCCCCGAAAAAACAACAACAACAACAACAACAACAACAAACAAACAAACAAACAAAAACCCAACCAACCAACCAACCAAACATGCCATGCAAAACTAGAACTCCTCGCAACAGTATGTATTTTCCCGTATGAATGCTACTAGGACCAAACTCAGAACATACGAGGCGCCGGAAAATAGACGGCTCAGCTGTGTAGATGTGCCTTGCCATGCGTTGACTTTAATCGTCTTAAATCTAGTTGCAAAGCGAGACGACTGCCGGCGGAAATCTAAACAAATCTTAAATAAATGTTAGCGAACCGCCCAGAGAACGTGGACAAACGAGTCACAAGACAAAACACAACGCGTTTCGACCTCTTAGGTCTTCGTCAGGTGATATATATATATATATATATATATAAAACGAATAAAACAACGAAAATTCACTTAGCTTTGATCGCTTCAGATCGCTTAGGGTTCAGCGCAAGGAAGAAGGCGTTGAATGAGAACGAGGCTGTTGGAAGGGAAATAGTGAGGAGTCAAAGTCGTAATGATGAAAATAATATTACTGATAGGAATACTAATAATGGTCAAAATATTGGGGGGGGGGGGGG
>CM031607.1:85665394-85670394 GCA_018398815.1 Conus ventricosus | reverse complement strand
ACCTATGATGAACATACCTACAAATTTTCAGAAAGATCGGCCAAGTGCTTCCTGAGATATTCTATAAAGAAGAAAAGCGTTACAGGCCGTTACAGCCGTTAGTAACGGCTATAACGGTAAACTAAAACATCAGGCATTATTCTTGACCCATAATGAACATACCTACAATTTTTCTGAAAGATCGGCCTTGTACTTTTTGAGATATTCTATAAAGAAGAAAAACCATTACAGGCTGTTACAGCCGTTAGCAACGGCTATAACGGGTAAACTAAAACATCGGGGATCACCCGAGACCCATAATGAACATACCTGCTAAATTTCACAAAGATCGGCCAAGTACTTTCTGAGATATTCCATAAAGAAGAAAAAGCGTTACAGGCCGTTACAGCCGTTAGTAACGGCTGTAACGGTAAACTAAAACATCGGGCATCATCTGTGACTCATAATGAACATACCTGCAAATTTTCAGGAAGATCGGTCAAGTACTTTTTAATATATTCTATAAAGAAGAAAAACCGTTATAGGCTGTTACAGCCGTTAGTAACGGCTGTAACGGGTAAACTAAAACATCGGGCATTATCCGTGACCCATAATGAACATGCCTGCTAATTTTCACAAAGATCGGCCAGGTACTTTCGGAGATATTCCATAAAGAAGAAAAAGCGTTACAGGCCGTTACAGCCGTTAGTAACGGCTGTAACGGTAAACTAAAACGTCGGGCATCATCTTTGACCCATAATGAACATACCTACAAATTTTCAGAAAGATAGACCCAGTAGTTTTGTCTGGAACGAGTGGAACACATTTTGACCACGGACACACAGACACACACACAGACACACACACAGACACACACACACACACACACACACACACACACACACACACACACACACACAGACAGCATTTCTTCGTTCCCATTCTAAAGTACTCCCTGTTCTTTAAGAACTGGGAGTACAAAAAGAGAATCCGTGCTCGTCTCCATTTTGGTAAGAAAATTTGGCACCAGGTCACATGCATCAGTATGGTCAGGAGCAGAAATACTACAAAATAATCAAGATTAAGAGTCCCACCAGCCGCCGTGGCGAAGTGGTTAGCGTCGCGGACTCCCGGCTGGGAGGTCGTGGGTTCGAATCCCATCAGAGTCATGTGGGTTTTTCTGCCCCGACCGACTCCTACCGAGAGCTGAGTTTGCTGCGGACTCAGTTGGGAAGACTGGGACCACACAGTCGAGTTTCATCCACTTAATGGATGCGTCTCTGAGAGTGTTGCTCAAATTTTCTGACCAACACTGCAGGTGCCTGTATCTCTCGGGCCTGGTTGACGCCGGGATATATTATAAAAGGAAGCGTAGAGTACAGCCCTGTCATGTAGTCTCAGACCGAAATGGAAATCCGTAGCATCATCTTAATCATCCTCATTCTCATCGATCAGCATAAAAAAGAAAAAAAAAGTCTCAAGTTCTGTGGCCCTTCATGCCCTGCTCTCATGGTGACCTCAATTTCGATGTCCTCTTCACGTCTGAGGTCTTGGTTTGGTTCCGTCGGGATCACCGGTATCGGCGAGTCCATGGGGGCTGTCGGACGGACGTGGTGGCGCCCTCCGGAGGGAGAGCTCACTCACGCCCGCTCCGCGACTAAGCAATTATTGTCGTCAGTAGGGGGCTTAGTAGGTGGTGTCCTGCGTATGTCAGATCAGAACAGGCGCCACTGAACACCACCGAAGTGACTCGGCAGCAGTGCAGTGTCTCCTCCGGTGGGTTGCCTCTTGACGACTTGACATTGACTGCTCCCTGTGGATTGTCGGTGCCGGGGCTGCGGCGGGGCCGACCGGGCTGTGGCTGTGGACGGGGTGTCGGAATGAGCGGCGTGGGTGCACTGCCTCTGAGGTGGCGCAGAGGTTGGGACAGCAAAAAGAAAAAAAAGAAAAAAAAATTAAGAGTCCCGCACTGGGTAAAAAATAATGCATAATATTTATTGCACAAATATTCTTCTAAGTAAAATGCAAGTTAAAGAAATAATAAGTGTTCGTATTGTCCTGATACAGTTGATTATATAGAACACTTTTTCTGTGATGTCCACTTGTGCAAAAGTTTTGTTTGTTTGGTGTTATCGATGATTTTACGTACGAATAAACAGATGTGAGAGTAAAGCTGTCAGTATTAGACATATACTGTGCACAAAAAGAAACGCATATTTTTATTTCAGTAATTTCATGCGTCATTTAGCATTCAAAATATTACAACCACAGAAGAAATAAGACATCAATCTACTGTTATGTCTATTCATTATGTCTGACTTTTCACACTGGACAGAGTTCCCTGCTGTACGGGGCATGTTTCTGTCAAAATTTTCCCTAATATTTTCAGCGAAAAAAATATGCGTTTCTTTTTGTGCACAGTATATTGTTCGAGGTAAACAAATCTGGTCAAAATCTTGTAAAGTACAATTCATTATCTAAGATGTGCATTGGCATTTTCAAAAACAAAGAAACAAAAACCGATTCTCTCTTCCCTTTACAGCATGTTTTTGAGAAAAAAAGTTAAACATTAGAAAATATCGCCTGTCTTTTAAACAGACAGGTCACATATTATCTCCTACAGAACTCCTTGATTGCGAATGTCTACAAAAAAAAACAAGTTACCGCTGCCGTTGTGTGATTTTCTGAAGGAGAGTAACTGAATGTAGGCAAACCTTGTTCGTCCTAACCCATTCTGTTCATCAGGTTTCCGCCTGGCTGACGTGATGGCAGTGCTCGTGAAGTTCCGCCCCTCAACCGACCTGAACGAGGTGTGTCTTGGCTGATGGAGCACCTGCGCTGACGAGGAGCGACACCCGCTGAAAGAAGACCGGTACAGAAACGACTGTGTGAAGGTCGTTCATCAACGATGGCTATGGAAACTAGGCCAACTGCTGCTGCAGACGATTTAAGAATTGCACATTAAACCATTTAGTATCGGTTTCTGATGTTCCCTCTGTCTCTGTTTTATCTCTGTCTCTCTCTCTGCCTGTCTCTCTCTTTCTCTCTGTCTGTCTCTTCCTCTCACACGGGCGCGTGCGTGCGTGTTTGTTTTGTGTGCAGTGTGTTGTCATTTCTGCTGTTTGTTCTGTGTGCAGTGTGTTGTCATTTCTGCTGTTTGTTCTGTGTGCAGTGTGTTGTCATTTGTGCTGTTTGTTCTGTGTGCGGTGTGTTGTCATTTGTGCTGTTTGTTCTGTGTGCAGTGTGTTGTCATTTGTGCTGTTTGTTCTGTGTGCAGTGTGTTGTCATTTGTGCTGTTTGTTCTGTGTGCAGTGTGTTGTCATTTGTGCTGTTTGTTCTGTGCGCAGTGTGTTGTCATTTGTGCTGTTTGTTCTGTGTGCAGTGTGGTTGTCATTTGTGCTGTTTGTTTCTGTTTGTTTTCTGTGTTGTCATTTGTGCTGTTTGTTCTGTGTGCTGCGTGTTGTCATTGCTGCTGTTTGTTCTGTGTGCAGTGTGTTGTCATTTCTGCTGTTTGTTCTGTGTGCTGCGTGTTGTCATTTCTGCTGTTTGTTCAGTGTGCTCTGTGTTGTCATTTCTGCTGTTTGTTCTGTTTTCTGTGTTGTCATTTCTGCTGTTTGTTCTGTGTGCTCTGTGTTGTCATTTCTGCTGTTTGTTCTGTGTTTTCTGTGTTGTCATTTCTGCTGTTTGTTCAGTGTGCTCTGTGTTGTCATTTCTGCTGTTTGTTCTGTGTGCTCTGTGTTGTCATTTCTGCTGTTTGTTCTGTGTTTTCTGTGTTGTCATTTCTGCTGTTTTTTTCTGTGTGCTCTGTGTTGTCATGTCTGCTGTGTGCTGCGTGTTGTCATTTCTGCTGTTTGTTCTGTGTGCTCTGTGTTGTCATTTCTGCTGTTTGTTCTGTGTGCTCTGTGTTGTCATTTCTGCTGTTTGTTCTGTGTTTTCTGTGTTGTCATTTCTGCTGTTTGTTCTGTGTGCTCTGTGCTGTCATTTCTGCTGTTTGTTCTGTGTGCTGTGTGTTGTCATTTCTGCTGTGTGCTGTGTGTTGTCATTTCTGCTGTATGTTCTGTGTTGTCATTTGTGCTGTTTGTACTGTGTGCTCTGTGTTGTCATTTCTGCTGTTTGTTCTGTGTGCTGTGTGTTGTCATTTCTGCTGTTTGTTCTATGTGCTGTATGTTGTCATTTCTGCTGTTTGTTCTGTGTGCTGTGTGTTGTCATTTCTGCTGTTTGTTCTGTGTTGTCATTTCTGATGTTTTTTTTCTGTGTGCTCTGTGTTGTCATTTCTGCTGTTTTTTTCTGTGTGCTCTGTGTTGTCATTTCTGCTGTTTGTTCAGTGTGCTCTGTGTTGTCATATCTGCTGTTTGTTCAGTGTGCTGTGTGTTGTCATATCTGCTGTTTGTTCTGTGTGCTGTGTGTTGTCATTTCTGCTGTTTGTTCTGTGTTGTCATTTCTGCTGTTTGTTCTGTGTGCTGTGTGTTGTCATTTCTGCTGTTTGTTCTGTGTGCTCTGTGTTGTCATTTCTGCTGTTTGTTCTGTGTGCTCTGCGTTGTCATTTCTGCTAAGCGATTCTGTGTCGTAAGCAGCGTTCTTTTGGAGTTATGGGCGTGTGTTTATTTCATCATTGGAGCAAGAGTTAGCCTATTTGTTCGTTATTTACCGTTTACTGTTCCCCGCATCATTGAAGACATTCTTTGTGTTCTAGCGTGTTAG
Source organism: Conus ventricosus (assembly GCA_018398815.1). Lineage (NCBI taxonomy): Eukaryota > Metazoa > Mollusca > Gastropoda > Neogastropoda > Conidae > Conus > Conus ventricosus. Next base: position 85,665,714 of record CM031607.1, on the reverse strand, counting down.
CTGTCCGTACATGCACTCTGACCTTTCTGGACCAAGTTTGCAAACTGGGCACCAGTGCCACAGAAATCTGGCTGATGTTTGTTACCCAGCAAACCTTTACTTAGACTTAGATGCTTCCGCGTCTTGCGACGCATGAGGCAGTCAAGGCGCTCCACTTTGCACGGTCCTCAGCCAGTTTGGTAGTGTCACTCCATCCTCTGTCAACGAGTCCGAGGTCTCTGTCCACTGTATGTCACCAGCTCATCCTGGGTCGTCCTCTTTTTCTCTGTATTTGTTTTTAAAAAAAAGTAGCATTCTGTGTGCCTAACAGTTAACCTCTT
>CM031607.1:85652894-85655394 GCA_018398815.1 Conus ventricosus | reverse complement strand
GATGTTGTCATATGTGGTCTTATCAGCTTTTTTATAATTTTTCTGAAAATAGATTACAACATATCATGGAAAATTATAAAAAGAGCAACACCATACAACAACATTTCTAAAAAATGCAACTTATGTACCACAGAAAAGTGGCTGATATTATGTAAACCCCACCTAGCATCCCTGAACTCTAAAGTAGAAATGATAAACAATTGCAGGCATAAATGGAAATCTTTGTCAATGCACCACTCCGTGGCACGTCCCCCCTGAACGCGCCCCAAAAAAGAAAAACCGGCAGGCCACGTGCTACACGCACAGAACCCACACGCCCACACACCACGGTATATAACACCGGTGGCGTGCCCAAATTGTATTGTATACCCTGAGGAGAGCGCTTTTAGCTTGAAACAAGCTTGTAGGTTTTAACCTCTTCATTTTAAAATCCTATTTTAAACTGGTATGTCGCTCCCTACATGGTTGAGCACCTTTTGCGTCCTGAGTGGCTTTTAACCCTGATTTTATATATATATATATATATATATATATATATAGAAGAGAGAGAGAGAGAGAGAGAGAGAGAGAATGAACCCAAACCAAAACAGGCGCACACTGTCAGTACTCGTCTTCAGATTTTTACATTTTAACAGCGGTCAGTCAAGCCAAGTCAGTCAGTCATTCACGTTGAATCCGAAAACATCAGGGGCCTGTAGCCAGCAGTTGCGAGGCCTCTTCTGTGCCGCCCTGTCACTTATGATTTTTGTACCCCCACCCTCTCTCTCTCTCTCTCTCTCTCTCTCTGACAAAATAAAAAAAGGAGAAAAAAAAGAAAGAAAAAAGAAAAAAAAAGAAAACACGTCCTCGGTTCTTCACTTACCTGGGCTCTTTTGATAGATCGACCGACCCTGAAAATAAAAGGGGACATTGGACTTACCTACCACCCCCGTCTGTGATTTTACTCCCCCGGTGTAAATTTGAAAGAGGAAGAGTGGACGTAGTATATAGGGAATGGTGGCGTGGGGAAGGGAGGGTAACAAGAACATGAATGCGAATGGTATACTGAACGAAAAGGTCTGGTGAACGGGTTGTGTGTGTGTATCTCCGAGGCGTCCACGTGGATTATTTTGGCTGAGTGTTCAGTTATCCAGTGTTTATGTGTGACGTGTCTTTCTCTGATCTGAGACGCTTTGTCTGAAATATGCGTGGATTTCTCATTCCCACCAGAAGCGCTCGCTTGTGGGATCTGCTTGTCCCCCCCCCCCCCCCCCCCCCCCCCCGTACCCACAGCCGATGTTAACCCTAACCTTTTCTGACATAGAGTTGAGCGTGTCGTTGTAACTTCAAAACCTTATTTGAGTTGAGTGTTGAGCGTTAAACTTAACCTTTATTTCACTCAGAGTTGAGTGTTTAGTGTTAAACATAACCTTTATTTAACTCAGAGTTGAGTGTTTAGAGTTCAACTTAACCTTTATTTAACTCAGAGCTGAGTGTTTAATGGTCAACGTAACCTTATTTAACTCAGAGTTGAGTGTTTAGTGCTCAACGTAACTTTATTTAACTCAGAGTTGAGTGTTTAGTGTGAAACTTAGCCTTCATTTAACTCAGAGTGGAGTGTTTAGTGTTCAACTTAACCTTTATTTAACTCACAGTGGAGTGTGGCGTGTTAATAACCTAAAGCTTATTTAACTGGAGTTGGGTTTGCTATGGGTTCAAGTGGGAAGACTTGACCAACACAGCCCAGGTTCATCCACTTCATGGGTGTGTCTCTGGGAGAGAGGGGTTGACTCTGCAAACGAACAGCACAGACACAGACACAGACACACACGCACACACACACACACACACACACACACACACACACACACACACACACACACAACACACACACACACACTGAAACTGAAACTGAAACCAAAGCTCATTCCCATCCAGATGAACCGCATAAAACATATTAGAAGACACACCGACACACACACACACACACACACACACACACACACACACACACACACACACACACACGCGCGCGCGCGCACACACACACACACACACACACACACACACACACACACACACACACACACACACACATGCGCGCGCGCGCGCACGCACGCACACACACACACACAGACACACACACACTCACGAACGCACACACACACACACACACACACACACACACACACACACACACACAAGATCACCAGGGGGTGAAATACACAGGGGGAAGGGGGGGGGGGGGGACATTGGGTAAGTGACGCACTGTCAGTGCCGGGATTTCAATGCCCGGGACCGTACCGTCTTAGCGGAGTGCCAGGCATGTGGTGTGTTATTGAAATCACGACAAGGCGACGGTCCCCCAGACCTGACGACACCCCGCCTGAACACGCGGGCCCCGCTCTCCTGGCGTTAAACCGGCCCCACCCCAGTAACAAAACAGTTGACAGACAGCTGTCTGTTATGTAAAAAGAGTCAGTTTCAAAGGGAGGTGATTGAGGGCGGAAATTGAAACCAA
>CM031607.1:85637894-85640394 GCA_018398815.1 Conus ventricosus | reverse complement strand
AACTGTGTCTCTGTGTCTCTTTCTGTCTCTGTCTCTCTTTCTCTCTGTGTTTCTGTCTGTCTGCCTGCCTGTCTGTCGTCTCTCTTCCTCCTCTCTCTCTCTCTCTCTCTTCTCCGTCTCTCTCTCTCTCTCTCTCTCTCTCCTCTTCTCTTTCTCTCACTCTCTCTCTCTCTCTTTCTCTCTCTCTCTTCTCTTTCTCTCTCTCTCTCTCTCTCTCTCTCTCTCTCTCTCTCTCTCTCTCTCTCTCTCCCTCCCTCCCTCCCTCCCTCTCTCTCTCTCTCTCTCTCTCTCTCTCTCTCTCTCTCTCTGCCTCACAGTGTAACTGGGTCTCCGTGTCTCTTTCTGTCTCTGTTTCTGTATCTGTCTCTCTTTCTCTCTGAGTTTCTGTCTGCCTGTCTGTCTGTCTGTCGTTCTCTCTCTTTTTCTCTGTCTGTCTGTCTCTGCCTGTCTGTGTGACTGGGTCTCTGTTTCTCTTTCTGTCTCTCTTTCTGTCTTTGTCTCTCTTTCTCTCTGTGTTTCTGTCTGCCTGCCTGTCTGTCCGTCTGTCTGTCGTTCTCTCTCTCTCCTCTCTCCTCTCTCTCCTCCCCTCTCTCTCTCTCTCTCTCTCTCTCTCTCTCTCTCTCTCTCTCTCTCTCTCTCTCTCTCTCTCTCGTCTGTCTGTCTGTCTATGCCTCTCAGTGAACTGGGTCTTTGTGTCTCTTTCTGTTTCAGTTTGTTTGTCTGTCTGTCTGCCTCTCTCTCTGTGTCTGTCTGTCTGTCTGTCTGTCTCTCTCTCTCTCTCTCTCTCTCTCTCTCTTCTCTCATCTCTCTCTCTCTCTCTCTCTCCTCTCTCTCTCTCTCTCTCTCTTTCAAATGTTCGGCAAGTCATTAATGTCATGATGGAAGAATTGTTAACCTGCACTCGTTTTCCCTCACCGCCAAATGATTAATTATTCAATATATATATATATTCATTTATTTATTCGACTAAAAGCGCGCGTGAAAGGAAAATGCGTGACGCAATTAACCAAACCAAACCAAACAAAACAAAACAACAACCAAAAAAAAAACCCAAAACAAACAAACAAACAACAAACCACCGGCGAACTAGGATGTATAATGCAGACACGTTGTCTGCGAGGGCGTGGGGCGACATACGTTGTCTGTGAGGGCGTGGAGGCGACATACGTTGTCTGTGAGGGCGTGGAGGAGACATACGTTGTCTGTGAGGGCGTGGAGGCGACATACGTTGTCTGTGAGGGCGTGGAGGCGACATACGTTGTCTGTGAGGGCGTGGAGGCGACATACGTTGTCTGCGAGGGCGTGGAGGCGACACACGTTGTCTGTGAGGGCGTGGAGGAGACATACGTTGTCTGCGAGGGCGTGGAGGCGACACACGTTGTCTGTGAGGGCGTGGAGGAGACATACGTTGTCTGCGAGGGCGTGGAGGCGACACACGTTGTCTGCGAGGGCGTGGAGGAGACACACGTTGTCTGTGAGGGCGTGGAGGCGACACACGTTGTCTGTGAGGGCGTGGAGGAGACACACGTTGTCTGCGAGGGCGTGGAGGCGACATACGTTGTCTGTGAGGGCGTGGAGGAGACATACGTTGTCTGTGAGGGCGTGGAGGCGACATACGTTGTCTGTGAGGGCGTGGAGGCGACATACGTTGTCTGTGAGGGCGTGGAGGAGACATACGTTGTCTGTGAGGGCGTGGAGGAGACACACGTTGTCTGTGAGGGCGTGGAGGCGACATACGTTGTCTGCGAGGGCGTGGAGGCGACATACGTTGTCTGTGAGGGCGTGGAGGAGACACACGTTGTCTGCGAGGGCGTGGAGGAGACACACGTTGTCTGCGAGGGCGTGGAGGAGACATACGTTGTCTGTGAGGGCGTGGAGGAGACACACGTTGTCTGCGAGGGCGTGGAGGAGACATACGTTGTCTGTGAGGGCGTGGAGGCGACACACGTTGTCTGTGAGGGCGTGGAGGCGACACACGTTGTCTGTGAGGGCGTGGAGGAGACATACGTTGTCTGTGAGGGCGTGGAGGCGACACACGTTGTCTGTGAGGGCGTGGAGGAGACATACGTTGTCTGCGAGGGCGTGGAGGCGACACACGTTGTCTGCGAGGGCGTGGAGGCGACACACGTTGTCTGCGAGGGCGTGGAGGAGACACACGTTGTCTGCGAGGGCGTGGAGGCGACACACGTTGTCTGCGAGGACGTGGAGGCGACACACGTTGTCTGCGAGGGCGTGGAGGCGACACACGTTGTCTGCGAGGGCGTGGAGGCGACACACGTTGTCTGCGAGGGCGTGGAGGAGACACACGTTGTCTGTGAGGGCGTGGAGGAGACACACGTTGTCTGCGAGGGCGTGGAGGAGACACACGTTGTCTGCGAGGGCGTGGAGGAGACATACGTTGTCTGCGAGGGCGTGGAGGAGACATACGTTGTCTGTGAGGGCGTGGAGGAGACATACGTTGTCTGCGAGGGCGTGGAGGCGACATACGTTGTCTGCGAGG
>CM031607.1:85627894-85632894 GCA_018398815.1 Conus ventricosus | reverse complement strand
AACCCAGCCAACTCCGCTTTCTCCTTTCTCCTTTCCCCAAACACACAGCAAACCCAGCCAACTCCGCTTTCTCCTTTCTCCTTTCCCCAAACACACAGCAAACCCAGCCAACTCCGCTTTCTCCTTTCTCCTTACCTCAAACACACAGCAAACCCAGCCAACTCCGCTTTCTCCTTTCTCCTTTCCCTAAACACACAGCAAACCCAGCCAACTCCGCTTTCTCCTTTCTCCTCTCCATGTTGACCTGTCTCCCCCCCTCTTCCTCCCCCCTCCCCCCCCCCCCGCCCCCCCCACCCCCTGCAGAGATTCTGACCATAGACCCAAGTACTCAGAGCCCAGTAATGGAGTTTCACGTTGTTTCTAAACACGGTTCATCACACAGCGTGAAATTACCTAGCTGTGACATCCAGAGCATTACGCCTTTTCCAATACACGAGTGTCAGTTTCTGTGTCAATTCCAGTGTCAGTTTCTGTGTCAGTTTCTGTGTCAGCTTCTGTGTCAGTTTCAGTGTCAGTTTCTGTGTCAGTTTCTGTGTCAGCTTCTGTGTCAGTTTCAGTGTCAGTTTCTGTGTCAGTTTCAGTGTCATTTTCAGTGTCAGTTTCAGTCTCATCAAAGAGGTGTCACTGCATGCGGACTAGTCCATATACACTGCATCGCATCTGCTCAGTTTTGAGACCACATTACACGCACACGGTTGGAAGCTGATGGATAAACGAATTAATGACTAAGATGAGAGAATTTAAGAAGAAGAGGGTTTCATGGCTACGACTTAGCAGATGTCTGTCCTACGCATCAGCCCAACTCGCTGGTCAAACCCTGTACACAACTCGTGTGACCGATAGAAGTGGCACCAATCATCGTACAAATACAGCTATACAGCCAGAGTCTCACATCGTTCTTGACTATAAACCATGGGACAAAAGTGAGGGCTCACGTAAGCGACATCCTGTAGAGTGACTTCGAGTTAAGCGAGTCCGGCTGAGCGATGGCCGGTTAAGTGACATTCCACAACAGCGATATATCACGACAACAACATATCACTGCAGCGACTTATCACAACAACAACAACAACAAAAGACCGGTTTCAACTATCGACATCAAGCATTATGATCACTCGCTCGCTTATTTTCTGACGACGCAAGCTCTCTCTCTCTCTCTCTCTCTCTCTCTCTCTCTCTCTCTCTCTCTCTCTCTCTCCTCTTTGTATGTGTGTGCGTGCCTGCGTGCGTGCGTGCCTGCGTGCGTGTGTGTGTGTGTGTGTGTGTGTGTGTGTGTGTGTGTGTGTGTGTGTGTGTGTGTGTGTGTGTGTGTGCGTGCGCGCGCGTGTGTGTGTGTGTTTGTGCGTGCGTGCGTGCGTGCGTGCGCGCGCGCGTGTGTGTGTGTGTGTGTGTGTGTGTGTGCAAGGCGATGGGAAGGGTCAGGTTTGTGGGCTGTAGTGGGTTGGTGCAGGGTATGTGTGTGTTTGGGTGGGGGAGGGAGAAGGAAAGGCGGAGGGAAGTAGAGGGTGTGTGGTGGGTTAGGGTGAGCTATGGTGTGATGCGTTGATAAAGTATGCTTGACGTGAATGGTAACATCACGTTTGAACCAATGTCATAGCCTCAAATCTTTTTTCTTTTCTTTTCTTTCTTTCTTTCTTTCATCTATCCATCAGCTTTAAATCAAGCACAGCGTGGCTGCAAACTTAGCGGATGTCATGTAACGTTTATGGACAAGTCCACACGCAGTAACATCTTCTTGATGAAATTCAAACCGAAACATACTGTTGTTGTTGTTGTTGTTGTTGTTGTTGTTGTTGTTGTTACTGTTTGCTGGGGTGTGAGGGGTGGTGTACAATTTTTTTTAAGGCCCACTGATTTTTTGAGGCGAATAGCGCCTGCTTCTCCTTGTACTGTTTCCAACGAAGAAACAAGAGGCTTAATTTCAACTCAAACCCCTTTATTTCATAAAGAGTTGCGGTTCTTGACACGTCCCTGTCGCTATTTTCAACATTAAAAAAAAAACATTTCCATGACTGGCTTTGAGTAAAGAGGTGAGGATCTTGCAGCCTACTGTCATCGTATGTTTCCTTGTAGTCTGAGAGCGATATTCACACCTTCAGCGACCAGACTGTCCTTGACCGTTGACGGAGCGAAGCGCTGCCACAGAAGAGGTGTCCAGTAAGACAGGCTCTGATGGGGAATCGAACCCGCGGTAGCACCACGTTACCGCAAAAAAGCCACATTATAGCGTAAGTGGGTATATCATTTCCGCAAAACCGATGCTACAAAACCGCAATCTGCAGGAATACGTTACCGCAAATCTGTTCAACAGGTACTTTTGACAGTACCACAGTACTTTGTCTCTGAATTTGGCATTAAAAAAGGTACCTTAAAAAAAACTCTTGCATTCAAAATCACGTTCAGCATCTACTACTTTGTCTCTGAATTTAATTAAACATTAACAGCAAAATTTGGCATTAAATATCAATCACAGTTCAGCATCACATCAGCTGGAGAGCGTCATCACATTCGGACGGGCTGGTACCTTAGTGCCAGCCTCCACACTTAGTTTGAGTAATGGATCCATGCTGATAGGCTGCCTGTATTTGACCACAAGAGTGAAGGGTGATGAAGGCAGATAAACTCTGAACTGCGGTAGTGAATAAACATCACAGCGACGATGTATTTCCATGAACAATATTCATATATCACTCGTTATTACAACTCAGAGTGTCTCGCTGCCATGCAGTTCTAATTGTACTTGAATCAAGTAGCTGGTGAATCATAGGACAGTGGTACCTGTGCTAAAAGGCTACAGAAATCAACAAAATCTATTTGCGGTAAAGTAGCAAGTCTTTTTGCGGTATCGTAATATACGACTTTGCGGTAATGTATTCTCGCGGTAGAGAGCATTTGCGGTAACGTATTGTAACCGAACCCGCGATCTGCCAACCGGGAATTCGCCACGCTAGCCGCAGTGCCTCGGCGGCTAGTAACCATTTCAACGAACCTTTGCAGAAAGGTTGAACGTAACCAAACCATTCCATATTGGTGTGGATCCGTAGAACCGATCCGTATGAATGGATGACGGATCCAGGATGTGTTCGAGCATGGTGGAAGTCTGAACTCTCTCGTCTGGCCCTTCCTTAGATTTTGACTCCCCCCGCCATCCCTTCCACCCCTCCCCTCCCCCGTCCTTCATTTTATGATTCTGTTTCATTTTGTGTGTACCGTGATGGGGGTCTTTCTTTGCAAGTACAAAAGCCAATTTGTAGCTTACCTGGCATCTCTTTCAGAGGCCGGCGTAGCTAGCTTATCTGGCATCTCTTTCAGTGGCCGGCGTAGCTTACCTGGCATCTCTTTCAGAGGCCGGCGTAGCTTGTCTGGTATCTCTTTCAGAGGCCGGCGTAGCTTATCTGACATCTCTTTCAGAGGCCGATGTAGTTTATCTGGCATCTCTTTCAGAGGCCGATGTAGTTTTATCTGGCATTCTCTTTCAGAGGCCGATGTAGCCTATCTGACATCTCTTTCAGAGGCCGATGTAGCCTATCTAGCATCTCTTTCAGAGGCCGATGTAGCCTATCTGGCATCTCTTTCAGAGGCCGATATAGCTTATCTGCCATCTCTTTCAGAGGCCGATGTAGCTTATCTGGCATCATCTCTTTTCAGAGGCCGATGTAACTTATCTGGCATCATCTCTTTCAGAGGCCGATGTAGCTTATCTGGCATCATCTCTTTTCAGAGGCCGATGTAGCTTATCTGGCATCATCTCTTTTCAGCGGCCGGTGTAAGTTATCTGCCATCTCTTTCAGAGGCCGGGTAGCCTATCTGGCATCTCTTTCAGAGGCCGGCGTAGCTAATCTGGCATCTCTTTCAGAGGCCGGCGTAGCTTATCTGGCATCTCTTTCAGAGGCCGATCTAGCTTATCTGGAATCTCTTTCAGAGGCCGATGTAGCTTATCTGGCATCTCTTTCAGAGGCCGACGTAGCTTATCTGCCATCTCTTTCAGAGGCCGATGTAGCTTATCTGCCATCTCTTTCAGAGGCCGATGTAGCTTATCTGCCATCTCTTTCAGAGGCCGATGTAGCTTATCTGGCATCATCTCTTTTCAGAGGCCGATGTAACTTATCTGGCATCATCTCTTTCAGAGGCCGATGTAGCTTATCTGGCATCATCTCTTTTCAGAGGCCGATGTAGCTTATCTGGCATCTCTTTGAGAGGCCGATGTAGCTTATCTGCCATCTCTTTCAGAGGCCGATGTCTCCACATGGCAGGGTTGGTCCCGTGTCGCGGAAAGCGAGTTAAACACGACACGTGCATTTTTGATGGCGCCGATGTCAGCAGGCCGGTGGCTGTCAACACACACACAGGGGGCTATGGCTGGCGGGGTGTGTCAGTGGTCCACTTGGACGTCTCTACACTGAGGCTACACAGCTGTGGGCAGAAGGACTGAAGCACCTAGCGGACACACACATACACACACACACACACACACACACACACACACACACACACGCACGCACGCACGCACGCACGCACGCACGCACGCACACAAACACACACGCACACACACATGCACGCGCGCACGCATGTACGCTCGTACAAAAACAGATGCATACTAACACACACACACACACACACACACACACACACACACACACACACACACACACACATGCACACACTCACTCACACACACATGCATGTATGCAAATTCTTGCATGCGCGCATATGCATGCATGCTCGCGCGCGCGCATACACACGCACACGCATATACAATCACACAATCACACCTATGCAAAGACACACGCGCGCGCGCCCGCACGCACACGCGCGCGCGCACGCACACACACACACACACACACACACACACACACACACACACACACACACACACACACACACACACACACACACACACACAACATTGGGACATACTATGAAATTGGAATTTTACCTTTGAACGAGTTTCGAAAAGTGTCCTCCACCAAATTTGTTTTAAAGAACCTTTCACAAAAAAG
>CM031607.1:85612894-85622894 GCA_018398815.1 Conus ventricosus | reverse complement strand
GTGGTGGGAACGGTAGCGTAGGAAAGTCTGTACGAAAGTCTTCTAATCGGATTTGATCGTTCACGTGTGAGTTATGCTATAAATATCTGTGCCATCCTAACAATGTAAGCGATACTTATACCCATTGCGTCCTGATAGTTTTGTTCATTTAATCGTTACTTATGCGTATACTTTTATGATACAATGTGTATTTTCCTTATACTTTAATGATGCAAGATGTCTAGTCGTATGTGTAACCCGCCCCCCCCCCCCCCCCTTGCCATAATGGCCCCTGTAGCTGAAGGCAATAAATCGTCAAAGCGTCAAAAAGCGTCTCTCTCTCTCTCTCTCTGTCTGTCTGTCTGTCCGTCTCTCTCTCTCTGTATTAAAAAAAAAAGTCTGCCAACTCTCCCATCATCTCTGCCTTCTCCCATTCCCACCACCCTCCCGACCCCTTCTCCATCATTCCTACCTCCCCAGCCTCCTCTCCCCCACCCCTCCCCCTCTCTCTCCTCTGACCCCTGCACCTCTCCTGTCCCCCCCCCCCTTCCCCGTTCCCATCCCTCCCCGCTAAAGAGGATTGTCCATGTCTCGGCCGCCCTAACCATCATGCAGAAAGAAGGGGCAGCAGGGGACAGGAAGAGAAGTGGGGGGGGGGGGGGGGGGGGGGAACAAGGGGGAAATGAGGAAGAAAGGATGAGGGGGAGGGGGTGATGGGAGACTCGGTAAATGGACGGGAAAGAAAATGATGGGAAGATGGGGTCGGGGGGGGGGGGGGGGGGGAGGAGACTTGATAAGGGGACGGAAAAGGAAAATGAGGGGAAGATAGGGGGGAGAGGGGGGAGGGAGGAGGAGGGGGAGGGAGGAGGGAGGGGGAGGGAGGAGGGGGAGGGAGGAGGAGGGGGGGGAGGAGGGGGTCTTTGACTCAGCGAGTTGCATGTGTCGCCGACCTAGTGTGTCTGTCCCCGGATCGACCTGGGAGTGTTCAGTTGAGGCACACCGTTGTCTGTCCCTGATCGACCTGGGCGTGTTCAGTTGAGGCACACCGTTGTCTGTCCCCTGATCGACCTGGGCGTGTTCAGTTGAGGCACACCGTTGTTAGCCAATCCTTTTCTTCCGCCGTGCTCGTCATCCGACGGAGGGAAATAGGGAAACCACGCGCCACAATGAAGATTTTGCTCTTAAAATCACTCTGTAGTCCATGTAAACGTTTTGAGGCCTAGCGTAAGTTTGAGCCAGCATAAAATCCTGATAATTGATCAAAAGAACGACCACCTATATCAATTATTTCACTGTTTGTTTGTTTGTTTGTTTGTTTTTTTTGGTTTTTTTTTTTTGGGGGGGGGGGGGGGGGGTGATTTCCACTGAAGACATCGTATACTTCTTCTGCATACGCAGGCTGATACTCCTGCGGACACTCTCCATATAGACAGGCAAGTATCAATCCTATCTGTCCAACAAAGGGAGTGGAGTTTTGTGTGCATGACCGCCATTAAGGTAGCCATACTCCATCTTTAGGGAAACATCGTATACAATTTTCAAATACATAACCTCCCCCTTTCAGGCCTCACATGTCAGGCCTTCACACTCACCCGTGACCCCGCCTCTGCACCAAGGGGAAGCCCCCAGTGCCAGTTATCAGGTGAGGAAAATGTGGAGAGAAAGACAATCTTGTTTAAGGTGAGCCGTTATGAGACAGCCCGGTGGTACAATGGACAGTGGTACATGTAAGCAGGCTGGATGACCGAAGTTTACAGCCATGTATACGCGTCACCATTGAAGCATCATTGGTTGATTTCGTACGTCCGATAGGTTTTGACGCTCTGTAATGATATTACAGTGACTTCAGATCTTGTTCAAATCGCAGGCATTCGTACGTTCATGGGAGAGTACGTACGTACAGCACAAAGCAAACTCAAATTTCAGGTATGCAAATGGCCTCACAATGCATCTCCCATGTGGCTAGCTACGTCTGTGGAGTATGGCTTCCTAACCACTGACTCAACACTTTAAAAGTTCTCCGACGTTTTGACGCCTTACCATCGGCAGACATCTTGGTCCCCATTGTTCTCGGCTAGCGTTACTGACGAACGTTGTGAGCGAGTTGAACACAAACATCTTGGTCCCATTGTTCTCGGCTAGCGTTTCTGACGAACGTTGTGGGCGAGTCGAACGCAAACATCTTGGTCCCATTGTTCTCGGCTAGCGTTTCTGACGAACGTTGTAGGCGAGTTAAACGCAAACATCTTGGTCCCATCGTTCTGGGCTAGCGTTTCTGACGAACGTTGTGGGCGAGTTGAATGCAAACATTTTGGTCCCATTGTTCTCGGCTAGTGATACTGACGAACGTTGTGCGCGAGTTGAACGCAAACATCTTGGTCCCATTTTCTCTGCTAGCGTTACTGATGAACGTTGAGGGCGAGTTGAACGCGAGCCGCAGTCGACGACCTGCACGAAAACGCCTCCGCACCGACAAAGACGCCGCTGCATCAGTCGTGTCGCTGTCAGTAGAGGGAGGGGAGGTTGTCTGCCCTCTCTGTCTCTCTCTTTCTCTCTCTCTGTTTGTCCTTCTTTCTTTCTCGCCACTGTCTTCGTGCTGTCGATAGTGCTGATTAGATCTGCTGGTCACCTTTTTATTTTTTTCCCTGCGTGTAGGTGCCCTGCTTTCCTGACAAATAACCATTGTCATTTATTGTAACTGTCATTTACTGCAAAGTTTAAAAAAATTTCTCATCGCCGCTGTTTGTGTTATTCCGGCTGTCTCCTCCCCCCCACCCCCACCAACCGCCCCACTCCTCCCTCCCCACTCCCTCCAAACTCTGTAGGGTGGTAGAACGTGTCTGTGGTGCTATAAGTGTCGTATTGTGCAGGCCCTGTTTCCCCAACAGACTGTGCATCGGCTTGGAAGATTGGACCGAGTTTCTTCTGCCAAGTTATTGTTGTTCCTCAGAGGAGGCGATTGAGAAACCGCGCAGCTGGATTAAGGAGGAGTGAATAGCATATTTATTATTATTGTGCGAGTCAGGGCCCGTGGTGCTTTTTTTTTTTTTGAATGTGATCGGATTGGTTGAAAAGGTGAGAACAGTTTTGTTCATTTGATGTATTTATCTCTTTATTTGTTTTGTTTTGGTTCTTTTACCTATTCGTTCATTTCTGTATTTCGTTTTCTGTCTGACAATTTTTTTAATTTATAAGTTTCTTTTGAAGACAGAGCGACCAACACACACACACACACACACACACACACACACACACACACACACACACACACACACACACACACACACACACCAAGTCAATATCGAATAGAAAAACGTTATTGTATCCTAAGGAAGCCGCAGTAACTGTTCCTTTGTTCCTTTAATTCTTAACTCGTTTTGTTTTTTGAAAATACAATGTACCATATGCTGACATTTTTTTTACAACTAATTTACTGTCCGTTTGCCTGCCGAGGTGTGTATGTCTTTGTCTCTTAGCATGTCTGTCCTTTGTTAGACAGATATATATATATATATGCTCTGTAAGTTGCTGGAACGGTGCTCGGTACTTATTCTTGGAATTTATTAGTTTGTTATTTATATATATATATATATATATATATATATATATATAATATATATATATATAGATATATATATATATATTATATATATAATAGATAGATAGATAGATAGATAGATAGATAGATAGATAGATAGATAGAGAGAGGAGAGAGAGAGAGAGAGAGAGAGAGAGGAGAGAGAGAGAGAGAGAGAGAAGAAAGAGAGAGAGAGAGAGAGAATTATAAACAAAGCTTGCTCTTATGTCTTAGATTGAAGAAATAGGGGGAGAAACAATCAGGTTTCGAAATATCGGTATCTGACCAGGAGTTATATGTTAGTGAGTTTCCCTCCCTATTGGAGATTGTCTCCCCTTGGAGACTATAAGCTTGCTGAAGGCTCATTTTGAGAAGCATTCATTTTATTTTTTCCCATTCACCCACTCAAGCACATACTGTTAGTTAGGCAGTATTATCTACCACTGCAGATATGAATGCTTATCCCCCCCCTATTTCTTCAATCTAAGACATAAGAGCAAGCTTTGTTTATAATTGAATATTTCTTGCAGTCATTGCAACACCAAGCTGCTCTGTAAGTTGCTGGAATGGTGCTCGGTACTTATCCTTGGAATTTATTAGTTTGTTGTGTTATATATATATATATATATATATATATTCAATTATAAACAAAGCTTGCTCTTATGTCTTAGATTGAAGAAATAAGGGGAGATAAGCATTCATATCTGCAGTGGCAGTTAATACGACCTAACTAACAGTATGTGTTCAAGTGGGTGGATGGGGAAAAATAAAATAAATGCTTCTCAAAATGATCCTTCAGCAAGCTTATAATCTCCAATAGGGAGGAAACTCTACCTCAGTTGGTAGAGCGCCGGACTCGCAATCCCAAGGGTTGCGGGTTCGAATCTCCGCCTGGCCGTTTCGGTACAGGGGGATTTTCCCCTCGGAGTTAACATACGTTCTGACTCCATTTCCCATACAGTCCTTCGAATGAGACTATAAACCGAGGTTCCGTGTGTGAACGCACGCGCAACATCTTGCACACACGTAAAAATCCCATCACCAACTTTCGGAAGAGGAGGCCATTTTGGCCGTTGGTATGGATGACACGTTACACATAGCATGCACCTTCCTCGAAGATGGAGTATGGCTGCCTTAATGGCGGGATAAAAAAAACGGTCATATACACAAAACTCCACTCCCTTGGTTGGGATTAATACTTGTCTGTCCATATAGGGAGTGTCCGCAGGAGTATCAGCCTGCGTACGCAGAAGAATAAGAAGAAGACAGGAACGTTCAGCATAATGTTCAAGAAATGGCGACCCTTCCTGTCCTTAGGGGAGAAGGGGGGTGGGGTGGGAGGGTAGGGAGGAGGGGGGAGATGGAGGGGGAAGAAAGGGCTTACTAGATCGTGTTCAGCGTGTGTCGAGTTTCCTTAATTAACATCACTGATGCGGTTTGGCGGCAGTGCAGTGTCTCCTCCGACGGTGTGGCCTTGTGACGCTATTGCCAGTTCCTTGTAAATCACAACAGCAGCACGACAATGACGACGACGACCGCAACGAAGACAAACTGAGCACTTCTTTTTTTTTTAACCAGAGAGCTCTAAAGGGCTCTGTCTACATGTAAGTTACAAAGAACATAGACATGAAATAAAAGGTAAGTTAAATAATCAACAAGAACAAGAACAACAACAACAACAACAACAACAACAACAAGAACAACAAGAGCATGGCTTCGAGCCTATCTTCTCAAAGGAAAAACAGCCACTGTTCAGGGACAGAAGGAATTCACCCAGACACGCTAGTGCGGACGTTCTCTTTCCCTTTCACACAGACTGTCAGGTACTGGGGGTCCCGACGGTCCGAACCACAGGGAGAGTGGAGTCAGGCACCCATACCACACTCACCACAAAGCACAAGGACCCAGGACATGCACTCAAAGACAATATTTATTGCACATTGCAACACTCACTGCGCACACACACTAAGTGGGGGTGGGAACACTGGCAGAAGAGAGAGGACAGAGAGAAAGGCAGGAGAAAGGAGGGAAAAGAAGAGCGAGATGCAGAGAGATTAACTACTAGATAGGGGTCAAAATAAAATAAAAGGAAAACACTGTTAAACCACCCAGTCCCGGGGATGCCCCAAATTACACCTCTATTTTCACTTAGAAGGAAAAGAAGAAATAGAAGAAATAGAGACAATCTAAATATGTTCACATCACATGGCCTGAATTTTCAGGAAAGGAAGGGAAAAGAAAAAAAAAAAAAAAAAAAAAAAAAAAAAAAGAAATGCAGAGGAAACAGAGGGGCCTGGACCACTACCACACCACTCGGACACTTTCAACTAACACTCATCTTGTCATCCAAGTCTTATGTCTTGATAGAAGTCGGGACTTCCAGCCGTCAGTGGAAGCACCGCGGCCAAGGAGGAGGTAGGCCCGGGAGTTCCGAGGATACAGCCAGACCGCGAACCACCGGAGAAACAACCAAGGAGGTAGGCCCGGGAGTTCCGAGGATACAGCCAGACCGCGAACCACCAGAGAACCCAAACAAGCAAACAAGCAAGCTCTAAGGCTGGGGTCAGTACCATGCTGGGAATACGATTCCAGTTTGGTCAGTGTCAGAGGGTCGTGGTCAGTTGGTCGAGGCCATAGAAAAGAGTGTACGAGGGAGATAAGAGGGAGGAAAGCAGCAGTCAGAAGAATGAAAAGCAGAAAAATGAGGTCCGTCCAATAAGAAAGAGTAGGCGTCCATCGAAAAATAAAATACTGAGGTAAGGAAAAGAGGGCTTGTATTGGTCAAGTCATGTCACACATGATACAGGCCCTAATCTCAATTAACTAAATGTTAATGCAAACCTAATAAATTTGCCACGAGTCAACCTTCCTCAATATTTATCCATCTATTTCAATCCAAAACTGACATAGGAATATTTTAGAAAGAATTATGCATTGAATCGACAGGTGATTGAGCAACCACTGGCAAACTTCCTTTAAATTAAAAAAAAAAAACACTAAATATTTCGAACGATCACCCGTAGGCATTTTGCTATTTTATATATAAAATAAATTATGCTATAATGAACACTCACCGCAAACATGCACACAAGTATTTATGCATTAAACGAGGAACGAAAACATGGTGAGGAGAAAACAATGACTGGAAGAGAGGGTGGATGAGTGTCCCACACCCACCCCCGGTAAACTTTGCCCTCAACCAAACACACCGCGGTTCGCCTCACGAGTCAAAATTTACTCTCCAACCAAATAAAACAGGCTCTTAGTCTCCACCCAAAAGCAATATTGTAAAATAATGAAAGTACGACGGACATTAAATTTCAATGAAAACTTATTCTTTTGCTCTATGCGTGAGCCATACTCGACCGGCCATATCTCGCGCTCACAAGATTTTTAGCAGGACAACTAAAACAACCCTGCACAAGAAGCAGACGAAAACCAGCAAAACGCGCAAAACTTTTAGAGTGAAACTAACAATAGAAAGAATTATGACCTCCACCTTAGAATTTGAATAAGTGATTTACTTTACACGAACCGTGGGGAAATTACATGAAGAAGCCTATCTCAAGGAACAAAACGTCACTTACCAACAGGCTTGTGGATAGCCGTGTGCTACGCTCCGTTCACTGAAGAACCAGCGTCTCCAACACCGGCCTCCCAACTCTCCCGACGAGGAAAAGAATGGTCGTGAGACCACAGCCCCAGCCCTGGTCAGCAGGAAGAGAGCTCCCTAGTCGCCAACCACCAAAACCCCTATGCCCAACCCAATGAAGGATAGCACTCCGGGGTGAGGTGAAGATTCCAATGAAGAAATCTAAACAGCAATAAAGCTGAACCCGAAAACGCTACCAGGGAGAAGATATGTCTTCGACTCGAGGCTGGACTTTCGCAAAGTGCCAAGAGACGACACCGCGACAAAAACGTCAGCTTCGATTCTAGGGTGAGTAAACACGAGAATCTCCGAGAAAAACTGAGGCACGCGTGTCAGACCTGACACAGCGAGGCCTCGCGGAAACCCGTGGACAGTTACAGGTAGGAGGGAGGATGATGAAAACAGATTATATAGAGGGGAAAGGATGGAGGAAAGGCTACACTGGAAACAAGAAATAACGAAAACAGGATCCAAAACATATTGCTAGGGTTTCTGTCGTCGGATGGGAAATAAAAACGAACAGGAGAGATCTCCCCACCTGAATATTACCCCTGGACAAAAACCTGTCCGTGACACAGACAGACAGACAGACACACACAACACACACACACACACACACACACACACACACACACACACACACACACACACACACATACAGGCACTCACGCGCGCGCGCGCGCGCACACACACACAGACACAGACACAGACACATGCACTCACGTGCGCGCGTGCGCGCGCGCACACACACACACACACACACACACACACACACACACACACACACACACACACACACACACACACACACACACTTACACACACACACACACACACACACACACACACACACACACACACACACACACACACACACACACACACGTAAGCAAGCGCACGCACGTGCTTGTGCACACACATACACACACACACACACACACACACACACACACACTCACACTCACACTCACACGCACACATACACACACGTAAGCAAGCGCACACAAACACATACACATACAAACACATGCACGCACGCACACACACACACACACACACACACACACACACACACACACACACACACACACACACACACACACACACACCCCAGAACCATCTAGGAGAAAGGAGAGAGAGAGAGAGAGGAGAGAGAGAGAGAGAGAGAGAGAGAGAGAGAGAGAGAGAGAGAGAGAGATACGGATACGGATACGGAAAGTTTAATCATGTTTAGGCCATTGCCCCTCATGATGGGATACATATATACAAACATTTCTCAGAACTGACAATTGTGAACAGTGAAATCATTCAAAACGCACTTGGTAATAAGTTTAAGAAGTAAGAATGGAACGCAGCTTAAAGGCTTTATAAACATAGATTGACAGATTCCTGACTGTTTTTTCGTGCGTACTCGCCATAAGCAATGTAAATCTGAACTGACTTGGCACTTTGTAATATTTCAACGGAATGTACTGTGCTCTTAGGTCATACAGAACTGGACAACATAAAATGAAGTGTACCTCACCTTCCTTCTCTTTTTGACAAAGTGGACATATTAATTCATTTTCACTATGTGCTCTATAGCGAATACGATGTACCGCGATTTCAGAAATGCCAAGTCTAAATCTTGTCAGCATGCATCTTAAATGCCTGTCTAAATTGATCAATAAATGTGTTTTAACGTCAGGGACAGTGCAAAAGGTCCTGTAAACATTAAACCTATCACTATTATTAATATGAAAATTCCAGTCTTGCCACCTGCACAAAATCAACCTTTCCTTAAAACTTATCAAAAACTCGTTAATTCCTTCCACGCCTTGATTTAGCCATACAAATCCATACCCAAGCATGTACAATTTACTGCGAATATTTGAGGCCCAGTTTTTCTTCCCTCGCAAATCCAAATCAAAAAGCGTTCTGTAGGCCTTATAAGGTAATCTGCATTCATCCATTCTCGTCAGTTTTAACCAAAACCTGATGCACTTTATAGCTGAGTTTATGTAAATAGGATATCTATTTGTTTCTCCATACACCAGGTCATTAGGTGTTCGCATTTCAACGCCTAGGAATCGTTTAATAGCAAAAAGATGCAGTTTTTCACAATGGTGTGCTGCATTGTCAAGTCCCATAACTCTGCCCCATACTGAGCAATAGATTGAACCTGTGAGTCAAATAACTTAAAAAAGCAAGAATGAGAGTTACATTTCAGCTTAAATAACTTTTGCAGAATGCATAATAAAGCTTTTTTTGCTTTGCTTGTAAGGTCACGACATGCAGCAACAAAACTTAGCTTCGTTGAAAAATAAATTCCTAAATATTTGTACGCATTCACAACAGGCATCTCAATCCCGTTAAATGTCCATTTTTCTCTGGCAGCTAAATAACCCCCTTTCCTAAACACCACTATATTACTTTTATCCAAATTAACCTTCAACTGCAAAGCAGCGGCTGCACGCTGAAGACTGTTTATCTGTGTTTGTAGGCCTACGACCGTCTCAGAAAGTAAAGCCACATCATCAGCCAGAAGCAGTATGAATAATTCAAAATAATCAGACATAAACATTGCCCCGTGTTTCCCTCCTCTTATCACCTCTAATGCCAGCTCATTAATAAATAAAGAAAACAAGACAGGGCTGCAAGCATCTCCTTGTTTCACTCCACGAGTGCAAGTAATATAATCTGTTACACCACTCGCACATCTAATTCTGGCTTTGACACTGTCGTACATGCTGCGAATACATCTAAATATCTTGCCTTTGATGCCATTCTTTAACATGATAGGCCACAGTAAG
>CM031607.1:85595394-85597894 GCA_018398815.1 Conus ventricosus | reverse complement strand
TGTCTCTCTCTCTTCTCTCTCTTCTCTCTCTCTCTCTCTCTCCATTCCTCCCTTCCTCCTCTCTCCCTCTCTCTGTCTTTGTGTCTCTGTCTGTGTGAGTCTCTCTCTGTGAGTGAGTGAGTGAGTGAGTGTGTGTGTGTGTGTGTGTGTGTGTGTGTGTGTGTGTGTGTGTGTGTGTGTGTGTGTGTGTGCGTGCGTGTCCGAGCATGTGAGTAGTAGTAGTAGTAGTAGTATGTAGTAGCAGTAGTAGTAGTAGTAGTAGTAGTAGTAGTATTTTAGTTTTATGTCTGTTCACATCTGTGATATTAGACAAAGAAAGAGAGAGAGAAGGGGAAAAAAAAAGAGAGAGAGAGAGAGAGAGAGAGAGAGAGAGAGATCCATGAATGTCTGTGACTATGTAAATGTATGCATAATGTGGATTTCTAAGTGCATATAAATGTCCCTCTTTGCATCCCTACAATATACCTGCAAATAATCTTAGAGTAAATGCTTAACTGGACTACAGATTAAAGAAAAAATAAAACGTTGAAGGCAAACTTTAAATCTGAAAAGACATCACACAAAGACATGCCTGATAATGGTGGTAAATGAGCTTGAAGAGGTAAACAGTCAAACAGCCGATGCTTGCTGGTTATTCTTCATTCTCCACAAATACATTTTGCTTCGTTTACATATATAGTTTTTAAGGCATCAAGATTTAATTTACAAAATACTGAAATTTAAATTTGGTATTGGTTTGCTTTAATAATTGATTGACTTCAGGTAAAGAAAAAGGTATGTTCAATATCGTGGCGCACTTTTCGTTTCAGTGTGTGTGTGCAATGATGGAAATACTTCCAAACTCTAAAGCATAGTTTGTTCTTCATATCTAGACATGATAGAATGTTTCAAGAGGTTAATTTTTCGTTCACACCTCCATGTTATAATACGGTGTTATCATCATCATCATCATCATCATCATCATCATCATCATCCACACAGAGAGAGAGAGAGAGAGAGAGAGAGAGAGAGAGGCTCCCGACGTGACTATGTGTACTGAAGACGCATGTCCACGTGCACCGCACGTGACGTGTTGCTACGCTGAAAGACGCAGTCACGTGCATGATCAATCACGCCATCGCCTGATGAACAGGTTCTCCCCGCCCGGGCCCCTTCCCAGAACCTGTCAACAAATGACATCACATTCGGTGGGTCTTTGGACTCCGTCCCCCACTCTCCACCCAAACCCCCCACCCAATGGCCAGTTTGTCGATCCCGTCCCCTCAGAGAGAGAGAGAGAGAGGAAGAGAGAGAGAGAGAGAGAGAGAGAGAGAGAGAGAGAGAAGAGAGAGAGAAGAGAGAAGAAGAGAGAGAGAGAGAAGAGAGAGAGAGAGGAGAGAGAGAGAGAGAGAGAGAGAGAGAGAGAGAATGAGAGAGAATAAGAGAGAAGAGAAAGAGAAAGAGAGAGAGAGAGAGAGAGAGAGAGAGAGAGAGAGAGAGAGAGAGAGAGAGAGAAAAGAGAGAGAGAGAGAGAGATGAGAGAATAAGAGAGAGAGAGAGAGAGAGACACACACACACACACAACACAGAGACAGAGAGAGAGAATAAGAGAGAAAGAGAGAGAGCGAGAGAGAGAGAGAGAGAGTGAGAGAGAGAGAGAGAGAGCGACAGAGACAGACAGAAAAACAGAGACAGAGAGAGAGAGACAGACAGACAGACAGACAGACAGACAGACAGAGGGCTTCAGGGGGCAAACACAGGATGGCAGGTACATGCCTCAGTTCCCCTGCAGTGTCCATGAATCAATCAGTCAGTCAAGCGTTTTGTCGGTCGGTCGGTCTCAGGGAGGAACGTGACAGTGCCAATAAGGATGCTGTGCTGGTTGCCATTGTATGTATCTGTTTGTGTCCCCGCTGGAGGGAGTGGCCACACGCCACAATTAGCGGGGGGGGGGGGGCGGAATAGCTCAGTTGGTAGAGCGCCAGACTCGTGATCCTGGGGTTGCGAGTTCGAATTTCGGTACAGGGAGATTTTTCCTCGGAGTTGACATTGGTTCTGACTCCATTCCCCATACAGTCCTTCGAATGACACTATAAACCGAGGTTCTGTGTGTGAACGCACGCACAACATATCTTGCACACACGTAAAATCCATTACCAACTTTGGGAAGAGAAGGCCAGTTTGGCCGTTGTTATGGATGACACGTTACACATAGCATGCACCTTCCCCGAAGCTGGAGTACGGCTGCCTTAATGGCGGGATAAAAAACGGTCATACACACAAAACTCCACTGCCTGTCTATACAGGCGGTGTCTGCAGGAGTATCAACCTGCGTACGCAGAAAGAAAGAAAGAAAGAAGCCACAATTAGGATTTCTCTTCTTTTTTAAAAAAAACCCTGAAACACTGTTCAATCTATGTCAGCGTTTTGAGTCTTACCATAGATTTGAACCAGGATTTAAGCATGAAATGATAACTGACCAAAAGAAGCGATCCTCACCAATTATTTCCATCGTTTTGGG
>CM031607.1:85577325-85587325 GCA_018398815.1 Conus ventricosus | reverse complement strand
TGATGTGTGTGTTTGTATGTGCATGCTTGTATGTATATATTTGTGTGTGTGTTTGTGCGTGTGTTTATGAATAAATAAAAAGATTAAAACCCATCGTCACCTGTCTATTTGCTGACAGATTTTGGGCTCAGTAACACGATCAAAGTCAGCACGGCTCCGGAAGGGGCTGCTCACGCGCAGGAGTATCTTGTCACTCAGTGCGGAAGTCCGGCCTACGCAGCACCGGAACTGCTCAACCACCGGAAGTACGGCTTGCAAGTGGATGTCTGGAGCATGTGAGTGAGAAGGGACAGGAATGCAAAACATATTCTATCTCTCCTGGGTTTTTTTTTTTTTCAGATTTCCGTGTTTGTTTGGTGTTCTTGTCGTCGTTGTGTTATTTTTTTTTTTTTTTTTGCTGTCCCAACCTCTGCGTCACATCAGAGGCAGTGCACCCACGCCGCTCATTCCGACACCCCGTCCACAGCCATAGCCCGGCCGGCCCCGCCGCAGCCCCGGCACCGGCAATCCACAGGGAGCAGTCAATGTCAAGTCGTCAAGAGGCAACCCACCAGAGGAGACACTGCACTGCTGCCGAGTCACTTCGGTGGTGTTCAGTGGCGCCTGTTCTGATCTAACATACGCAGGACACCACCTACTAAGCCCCCTACTGACGACAATAATTGCTTAGTCGCGGAGCCGGCGCGAGTGAGCTCTCCCTCCGGAGGGCGCCACCACGTCCGTCCAGCGACAGCCCCCATGGACTCACCGATACCGGTGACCCCGACTGAAGCAAACCAAGGCCACAGACGAGAGGACATCGAAACTGAGGTCACCATGAGAGCAGGGCATGAAGGGCCACAGAATTTGAGACTTTTTTTTTTTTAATGCTGATCAATGGGAATGAGGATGATTAAGATGATGCTACGGATTTCCATTTCGGTCTGAGACTACATGACAGGGCTGTACTCTACGCTTCCTTTCATAATATATCCTGGCGTCAACCAGGCCCGAGAGATACAGGCACCTGCAGTGTTGGTCAGGAAATTTGAGCAACACTCTCAGAAACGCATCCATTAAGTGGATGAAACTCGACTGTGTGGTCCCAGTCTTCCCAACTGAGTCCGCAGCAAACTCAACTCTGGGTAGGAGCCGGTCGGGGCAGAAAAAACCCACATGCCTCTGATGGGATTCGAACCCACGACCTCCCAGCCGGGTCGTTGTGTTATTCTTGTATTATGATTGCCATCGTCATGATCATCATTATTATTGCTGTTGTTGTTGTTGTTACGTTTGTATTTGGTGTGTGGTATATTTTATCTTCTACTTTTCATTCTTCGTTTGTGTGTGTGTGTGTGGTGTGTGTGTGTGTGTGTGTGTGTGTGAGTGTGTGTGTGTGTGTGTGTGTGTGTGTGTGTGTGAGTGTGTGTGTGTGTGTGTGTGTGTGTGTGTGTGTGTGTGTTTCTTCTGCATTGTCATCTTCATCGTTATCCTAATATATTTCTTGTTTTCCCTTCTGTTTTCTTTGTTCATTCTTCTTCTTCTTCTTATTCATTCGCCCTGCCCCCTTTTCACTGTAATAACTTTTCATTCGCCCTGCCCCCTTTTCACTGTAATAACTTTTCATTCGCCCTGCCCCCTTTTCACTGTAATAACTTTTCATTCGCCCTGCCCCCTTTTCACTGTAATAACTTTTCATTCGCCCTGCCCCCTTTTCACTGTAATAACTATTCATTCGCCCTGCCCCCTTTTCACTGTAATAACTATTCATTCGCCCTGCCCCCTTTTCACTGTAATAACTTTTCATTCGCCCTGCCCCCTTTTCACTGTAATAACTTTTCATTCGCCCTGCCCCCTTTTCACTGTAATAACTTTTCATTCGCCCTGCCCCCTTTTCACTGTAATAACTTTTCATTCGCCCTGCCCCCTTTTCACTGTAATAACTTTTCATTCGCCTGCCCCTTTTCACTGTAATAACTTTTCATTCGCCCTGCCCCCTTTTCACTGTAATAACTTTTCATTCGCCCTGCCCCCTTTTCACTGTAATAACTTTTCATTCGCCCTGCCCCCTTTTCACTGTAATAACTTTTCATTCGCCCTGCCCCCTTTTCACTGTAATAACTTTTCATTCGCCCTGCCCCCCCGTTTTCACTGTAATAACTTTTCATTCGCCCTGCCCCCTTTTCACTGTAATAACTTTTCATTCGCCTGCCCCTTTTCACTGTAATAACTTTTCATTCGCCCTGCCCCCTTTTCACTGTAATAACTTTTCATTCGCCCTGCCCCCTTTTCACTGTAATAACTTTTCATTCGCCCTGCCCCCTTTTCACTGTAATAACTTTTCATTCGCCCTGCCCCCTTTTCACTGTAATAACTTTTCCCCGGCTTTTTGTTTGTTTGTTTTTTGTTTGTTTTTTGTTTTCAGTTGCTTTGTTTTGTTTTGTTTTTGTTTCAAGCCATTTTTTTGGGTACATTTTCTCCCCACCCCACCCCAACTCTCTCTCTCTCTCTCTCTCTCTCTCCCGCTTCTCTCTCTCCATTTCTCTCTCTCTCCATCTCTCTCTCTCTCTCTCCATCTCTCTCTCTCTCTTTGTCCATCTCTCTCTTTCTCTCTCTCTCCATCTCTCTCTCTCTCTCTCTCCATCTCTCTCTCTCTCTCTCTCTCGGAGCCCGGCCTTTTTAAAATCAAAATAATGCACCCGTCCATCTCTTTGTGTGTGTGTGTGTGTGTGTGTGTGTGTGTGTGTGTGTGTGTGTGTGTGTGTGTGTGTGTGTGTGTGTGATTCTCTCTCTCACACACACACACACACACACACACACACACACACACACACACATACACGCACGCACGCACGCACGCACGCACACACACACACACACACACACGCACACACGCACAGGCATGCGCGCGCGCAGACGCGCCCGCATGTGCTCTTGTTTTTGTGTTTGTGTGAGGTGGAGGAGGGAAGCGAGGGGAAAAAGAAAGGGGAGGGGGTTGGCAATTGACGGAGTGTTGTCAACATCATGGCTATTGACAAGGACTTGTCACAGCGATCATCTCTTGTTCAGTCCCACCGAAGATCCGCTCCATAGCTGAGACGAGACTTTTCTTTCTTTCTTTCTTTTTTTTTTCTTTCAGCTCCTCCGAACAAAGGGAAGGAAGTGAAGAGAAAATAGAACGATTCTTGGAACAGGTTGACTTTTTAACCTCAAAACTAACAGGACACGAAAGAGAGGCGCGACAAGAACGGAGAGAAAAGGGGCGAAAAAAATCTCTCTTTGGTCGGGTTTGTGTGTGTGTGTGTGTGTGTGTGTGTGTTCATTTATTTATTTATTTATTTTGCCTGTCGCTTCCCTACAGTTTCTGACTGTTTTGAACACCCCCCCCCCCCCCCCCCCCCCCCCCCCAAGTGATTTTCTTCAGCTGAAAAAAAAGAAAAAAAGAAAAAGATACACCAGAAGGTGCGGGTGGGACCCAGAGAAGCGCTGTCCTCCCTCAACTGTCGAACCAACCAGCTGGGAGCAATCCTGCACCACCTTGGAAGCCCGCGCTGTGTTCACATCGGGTACAGGCACGCACAGCGTTATTTCATTAAGACGTCAAGGGACATAACTGCTCCCTGGCAGATGCTGTTGTGTAATGGCTCACTGGATGTGACACGACAGAACCTCACAGGGAGCGTTCCCATGGGTGTGTACCAGCCCATAGTTAATGACTGCAGAGCGTACCGGCGAAAAACAGCCCCCGTGAAGCAAGTGCTGTGTACATCCCGCAGCCTCACTTGTAGCTGTTCCGCTGAGAAGTGATCTATTCTTCAGCTGAGGCCTAGCGTTCTGTTCACAACGGATCAACCGTTCTCCATTGTCGGTCAGGACCTTTCAGAAGTTGTCCTGTTCGGTGATTGACCCTGCTGAACCCACCCCCTTGGTTGACTCTGGGCTGGGGGTGGGGAGGGGAGGGGGGGGGGAAGAGGAGGGGAATATAAACACTTTGCGTGGAGGCCCGAGTCCAAGGTTACAGATTAGACCCCAAACGCTCTGTATTCTTTATTACACTCAAAGCTGCACCTGGCTTTTCTCATCAGATCAGCCAGTGCCCAAACATATTCATGGCACAGTCCATCCCTTGACCCATACCATACCTGACTCTGAGGGGGGTCTCATGTCCGTTTCCTTTTTCTTCGCCAGCACGATCCACATGACCCTTCATTTTCCTGTCGTCTGCTGGGCTTTTCACCCAAGATCTTTGTACCCTACCCATGGCGTAAATACACAAGGAATCCACAAGTCATGCATCATTCTACTATTTTTGCAGACATGGCATTGAACTCATTTACTGACTCCAAATTCCAGGATAAACTCTTTGGGTTTTTTTCACATTCAACGAATTTTCCCCCCCGCAGAGCCAGGGCGATTTTCCTCTGTTCAAACTGCGTTTTTACTACTTGACCTTCGCTGTGACCCCGAACTGTGACCTGTATAATCCTCGCTTTTCTCTTCCTTCTTTCCTTGGTGCTGGGCGTCATTACGGTGGAGACCGCCATGATGGGGCCTGGCTTAGCTGTCATCCGGTCCGGTCGTCTTATCTGCAGGATCGGAAATGAAACGCACCGAACCACCTCGATAGGCCGTGTTGGGGAGGGGGACGGGGGTGTTTCGTTGCAGCGGTTTGTGCCCCTGACGCTAAACGTCCCGTTACGGTACGGGCACTTACAGGATTAGAGCATGCACAAAGAAGGGAGAGTGGAGGAGTGAGCGGAGGGGGGGGGGGGGGGGTCCATAGAAGGAGGAAGAGGGTGTAGGAGGGGGGATCAGGTGAAGGATGATGATGAAAAGGTTGAGGGGAGTTCTCTCCGTTCACAATGGCCGGGTAACTCTTGTGTAAGATCAGGAGAACAGTGCGTTATGCTATAAGTTGATTCAACCAGCTCTTCTTTGCGCGCATACAAGTCAAAGTCAAGTCAGGTCAAGTCATAATGACTTTATTATCTCAAAAACGAGTAATGAAAACCAGGCGAAACAGTTAAATTACACGCAAACAGGGAACAGTACATGAAATAATCCATGAACAATTCTGTTAAATCACACGCAAACAGGGAACAGCACATGAAATAATCCATGAAGAATTCTCTAAAACAAAATGACCTAGCACTGCACCCTCATCACTCCACCTGCAATACATAGATCCCAAGATCTTTGACAACATCATGACGTTAGCATTGCATGTTTGAAAGAAGACTAAACATTTAAGATTAAACAATACAACAAAGAGAGTTACAATATATAGTAAAACTTACAAGACGCGTTAGACAAATAGCTGTAAGATCAGTGACCACAGCAGAACTGAAAGACAAAGCAAAACGTATCGCTACCAGACCCCCCACCCCCACCCCTCCCGCTCTATCCTTTCTCCTTTCTCCTCATTTGTGTGTTGAGCCACTATTACTACAACTACAATCGTCATGTTATTACCAAAAGTGGTAGTAACCCTCTGTTATTTTTCAAAAAAAAAATTCTAATTTCTATCATTATATCGCTATCATTATTATTGCTTTCATCTATATCTATCTATCATCTTTGTTATTTTACCTCGCATTGTGTCCTTCCCACCGGCCGAACTCAAGAAGATAATACGTGATTGTTCGTTCTTCGTCTTCCTTGTCCTGAATGTTGTCTATCTTACCTGAAGTAGACTTACGTGGTCGAAACGCGGCGCGGTTTTGTCTTGTGATTCGTTTGTCCTCCTTTGTCTGGTGGATGAATTGTAGTTTTTCTTTTTAAAAATATGCATACCCAAGTTCATACGAACGGTGTTTACTTTGTCCTCTCTTTTTCGTTTTTGTTCTGTTGTGTTTTCTTTGTTATTAAAGCGGTACATGAGGGCAGGAGGGGGGAAGGAGGGGGTGGGGGTGGGGGGTGCAGCTGTACAGGACTAACAAACTGATCTACTGCACCACCCATAAGTGACCACGCTCAGTAGAGTGGTAAGACTCTGACGGTCAACGAACTGAGAGAATTCTTTAAATATTACGAGCAACATTTTTCTTTCTTTTCTTTTCTCTGTCTTTGGTTGTCTCATCATCTCTTGTAACCCCCTCCACCATCCCTTTTCCCCCTCGCCCTCTCCCAGCCCGGAATTCCACGTGGAGCAATCAGTGGTCAAGCTGCTGTGAGGCACCCCACCGAGGAGACACCCCTACACACTGCTGCCGATTCGTGTCGATGGGGTTCAGAGGCGCCGGTTCTGATCCAACACACTCAAAACACCACCCACAAAGCCATCGCACTGACGACAGGAAGTGCGTAGTCACGAAGCCCGAGTGAAAGAGTGCTCTCCCTTCCTGAGAGCGCCACTACGTCTGTCCAGCGACAGCTTCGACACAAACTCGCCTTTTAGCGCGCATGGACAGACGCTTTGAAACGGAAGGTCTGCAAGTGTCGACTGCTATAAAAGCTTGAGAATTGTCCGCCATTTTCAACAGACTTTATACCGACCAATCAGAACGCAGCTTCGTATAGATGCTGGGTGACTCTTTAACGTGTGATCCCAATAATAACACAGTCAGTGTAGATTCAATAAAACGGCGTTCAGCCAATCCTACAGACCCATCAGCATCGACGACCTGTTCAACTCAGGCAGAGCAGGTCTCAATGTGAGGTAACTGCAGGCGGAAATTGAAATAGGCTTACAAGAAGATTTACAGTTGCGCCAAAGGAAAGAGACAAACAAATTACAAGACAAACCGCATTTCGATCTCCTTGGTCTGCTTCAGGCAAGTTAAACAACATTCAAGACACTACAACTATTATTACTAAAAGTCGTAATAATCCTCTCTGTATCATTATTTTTTCAATATTCTTTATCATCATCTTCACTATTACTATTATTATTATTATCATTCTTACACACAAAAAATAGCCATCGTCGTCATCATCATCATCATCATCATCATCATCAATCGCATTGTCTTCTTCTCAACAGCCTCGTTTTCATTCCACCTCCCTTTTGCGCCCAATTTGAGGAGATACGAGATTGTTCGTGCTTCGTGTTTATTGTCTTGAATGTTGTTTGCCTTGCCTGAAGAAGACCACAGAGGTCGAAACGCATCGTGTTGTGTCTCGCAATTTGTTCGTCTCTTTTATTGAGCGGAATAGTAATTTTTCGTTTAAGTTTGTTTCAGGCAGAGCAATGTTTTTCTCGCCTCATTTAACAGATTTGAGTTTCAAATATTGTGTTACGTGTGTTTGTTTCTATCTTGACTTGTGTTCGGCAATGCGGCAAGTCTGTTTCTATGTCTTCTTGTCATAGATTCTCTCATCATTGCTAACAATTGCACACAACACTTTAGAAGGAGGCCATCTGTTGATCAGGTCTGTTATACAGACTTTTTCTTTCTTTTGTCCATCCATTTTGGCGCCCCGTTTGAGGAGAGAAGTGACTGTTCGTGCTTCGTGTTCAATGTCTTGTTTGTCTTATCTGAAAAAGACCAAACAATTCGAAACTCGTCGTGTTTGTCTTGTGATTTGTTTGTTTTTTTGTTTGACGGCATAGTAATTTTTCTTTTGATTTTGTTTCAAATTTCCGCCTGTAGTCACCTCACTTTGAAACTAACCATTTTTTTTTCTTTAAATTTGTAAATTTTCAACTCGCCTCAGCAAGACGAGCAATACACCCCATACTGTCAACTTCGTGACCGGGAGTGAGTTTCTCCGACGTCTGTCGAAACGGCGCTGTCCGCAAGTCCACACACCAGGCCCATTGAAGCCTGCTTGCCGCAATTGGCCGTGGCCGCACGCCACAATGAGGATTTTGCACCAAATCACTGTATAATCCATGTCAGCGTTTTGAGGCATACCTTCAGTTTGAGCCAGCATTTGATGTTGAATTGACATTTGATCAAAAGAACAACTCCCTACCAATTATTTCCCTTGTTTTTTTTTTTTGGGGGGGGGGGGGGGGGGGGGGGGGGGGGTTTCCACAGATGACATCACATACAATCTTCAAATAATGACCTCCCGCTTGGTAGACGTCACATGTCAGGCCTTTGTACACCCCCCCCCCACCCTGCCCCCACCCCACTCTCGCCGCCCCCAAACCCCCCCCCCCCCCCCCCCCCCCCCCCCCCCATAGTTCCATTTCTTTGATTCTAATCTGTCTGCGTGGAACCACCTGGTTTGTACCTTGATGGCCATATGAAAAAACAAAACAAAACAAAAAAATTAAAAAAAATAAAAAAAACCAGGAGAATCAAACTTTAAACTTTCAGACACGATAAAAGTTCTCAAAACAATCTACTTGCGCCA
Organism: Conus ventricosus; assembly: GCA_018398815.1. Lineage (NCBI taxonomy): Eukaryota > Metazoa > Mollusca > Gastropoda > Neogastropoda > Conidae > Conus > Conus ventricosus. The sequence goes on along the minus strand of CM031607.1, from coordinate 85,579,042 downwards.
GTCTGTAAACAGTCGACTCCTTAATTAAGCGAGGCTTTGGCGTATTAATCTTTGGTGTGCAGCCTGCGTCCCTTACTACGGGTCCTACATCTGAGTCGAGGACTGATTGATGGAAGTGAAGAGGTCAGCCTCATGGAAGGTCTGCCCTCACCAAACCCAGTGCATTTCTAGTCATTAGTTCCATCTCCCACGAAACTACAGACTCATCGACACGTCTGAATCAAAAACCTCCCCCCCCCCCCCCCCCGTCCTCCCCTCCCACCACCACTACCGCCAAAGCTTCCCACGAGCAACAAGATCGTTATGATGAATAACTGCCACGACCTTCACCAGTGCAAGCAACAACGCCACAAAACATATCGCTGCGTTGCCAGGGTCGTATGAAAGACAGTTGAGGGGGGGAGGGGGGGGATGAAGGCGGTTGTGGGTGGTGGTGGTGGTGGTGGTGGAGGCGGGAGAGCATGGGTGGGGGGGAGGTATGAATGGTTCAGAAGCGGGGGTGGGGGTGGGGGGGGGGGGGGGGGGGGGGTCGGGAGACAAATACGTCAGGAAAGGCGAAAAAAACGAGAGAGAGACAGAGAGAGAGAGAGGGGGGGGGGGGGGCGGAGGGGAGAGAACAGGGAGTGGGAGGGGAGAGGATGTATGGGGGGGGGGGGGGGGTAACGGCTCACTCAGTAGGAGATGGACTCAGGGAGACAAATACAACGGAGAGGGGTGGGGTGGGGAGGACGGATGAAAAGTCGGTGGGCGAGGGGGAGGAAAGGGCGGGCGTTGTGTGTGTGTGTGGGGGGGGGGGGGGGGGGGGAGAGTGAGGGGAAGCGGCAGTTTACTCAGCAGGAGGGGACACGGGGCAGACAAATACGACAGGGAGAGCTGATGGAGGGGGATAACCATAGATGACTGGTCGCTCGTGGTGGGGAGCTCGTGCATCAGGCTATTTTTAGCTCCCCCGCCTCCTCCCTAAGGTCACGGAGAGTGGGTGGCACTTGCAGGCTGGCGTAGTGGGTAAGCAACAGATTCGCGGTCGGATCAAAGACTGTACGCCCTACGGAAAGACGGTTCACTCGCTGAGCGGTTACTCTGTCCGCAGTATTAGCCACAGTGAAGCCGGCTGAGCGCCGCGCGGCGAGCAGGCTCTGCCTGCCACTCCCACTTTACCGGTGCATAACACAGCCGACTGGCAGATCAGGAAGTGATGGAACACAATGTTTTACAAGTTTCGTGTTCTCTTTGTCTCATCTGTCTATGTGTGTGTGTGTATGTTGTTTGGTGTGTGTGTGTGTGTGTGTGTGTGTGTGTGTGTGTGTGTGTGTGTGTTGTTTTGTGTGTGTGTGTGTGTGTGTGTGTTGGTGCGTGCGTGCGTGCGTGCGTGCGTGCGTGCGTGCGTGTGTGTGTGTGTGTGTGTGTGGACTTTATCGTCACCTTATTTCTTCTTTTTTTTTGTTTACATCACTCTGTGTCGTCATCTTATTTCTTCTTTTTTTGTTTTGTTTACATCACTCTGTCTTGTATTTCAGAGAGAAAGAGAGTGCAGGGGGTGGGAGGGGGGGGGGGGGGGGGTCTTCTCCTATCTTTGTTTGGTATTGTTTTGCATTCTTTACATGGGATATTTTGTCTGTAAGAAGTTGGTACTGCACTCCAAATCAGTCGACAGTTCTTGCGGGTGTGGGTCCATGAACTGATTGGCTTCAAAATGCTCAGAGCAAATACAGCAGTT
>CM031607.1:85544825-85552325 GCA_018398815.1 Conus ventricosus | reverse complement strand
AGTCCTGCACCACCCTTGGAGGCCTGCGCTGTGTTGACGATGGGTACAGGCACGCACAGGACACTCCATTAAGATATCAAGGGACATAACTGCTCCTGAACAGAGGTAAATTAGACTACAGGATGCAGCTCATAACAGCCTTAAAGTAGCATCCCCATGGGTGTACCAGCCCGTATTTCATGACTGCAGAGCCCACCGCCGAAAAACACCACCCTCCAGCTGCCGAGCACACCCCACAGACCCAACCACCCCTGCCCACGGACAGATGAAGACAGCGCCACTCCAGACACAGCCAAGCTTTCGCCATACGGTCTTATGTGCCCTCAGGAGAGAATCCAAAGTTGTAGTCTTTCCACTGTCAACAGGACTTTCCCTGTGGTCAGTGGGTCTTTCCTCACCGTCACTGGACCTTTCTCCAGGGTCAGCCTAGTTAAGGCAAAGAAGAAAAAAAAACACCCGAAGGTGCTGGGGAGGACCCAGAGAAGCACTGTCTTCACCCGCCTTTAGAGCAGTCCTGCACCACCCTTGGAGGCCTGCGCTGTGTTGACGATGGGTACAGGCACGCACAGGACACTCCATTAAGATATCAAGGGACATAACTGCTCCTGAACAGAGGTAAATTAGACTACAGGATGCAGCTCATAACAGCCTTAAAGTAGCATCCCCATGGGTGTACCAGCCCGTATTTCATGACTGCAGAGCCCACCGCCGAAAAAAACACCACCTCCAGCTGCCGAGCACACCCCACAGACCCAACCACCCCTGCCCACGGACAGATGAAGACAGCGCCACTCCAGACACAGCCAAGCTTTCGCCATACGGTCTTATGTGCCCTCAGGAGAGAATCCAAAGTTGTAGTCTTTCCCACTGTCAACAGGACTTTCCCTGTGGTCAGTGGGTCTTTCCTCACCGTCACTGGACCTTTCTCCAGGGTCAGCCTAGTTAAGGCAAAGACAATCTTAAAAAAAGAAAAATATCTAAAGGAAGTTAACTTATAGCTCACATTTTCCTCAAATAACTCACCGATTTATTGAGCATTGGCTGTCATATATGAAGTTTTCATTAGTGCCATTGTATGTGTGTGTGTGTGTGTATCATTTTGATGATATTAGTCGTATCTTTTCATGACGCAATACATCGACATGTGATGAATACTGTATTGTGTGAAAGATGTGTGTGTGTGTGTGTGTGTGTGTGTGTGTGTGTGTGCATGCGTGCGTGGTGGTGATAATGAAAATCATACTTGTAACAGCAACTGTGATGACGCAAGCACACTTGTAATAACATATGTGCGTGTACGAGCGTGCACGTTTTGCGATGGCCGAATCTTAGCGGCGGGCCAACAGGGGAATAAAGAGAAGTATGACAAGACCAGTCACTCTGTCGACACATCATGCCTCACGTGCAGGTTACGCCCATGGAGTTGTTTCCCTTTGTCTATTTCAAGATCGAAATGACCAAAAAAAAGGGATATCTTTCTGACATTACGGCGGCGTTTATCGTGGCTGGACTGTGACAGTCGAGGGGTGTTGTTGGAGCCTGTACTTCACAGAAAAACCAACACAAGAAGGACAGAATGTCATGACGGCCTTATTTCATATGAGACCTTGGTGGTATATGAAATTGTCAGTGATTACCCGGGCTGCCAAGTAAAAAGCGAGTTCAGTGTTAGTTTCTCCTCGAATTTTTTGTTTTCTTGAACATTAAAATCGAGCTTGCTCAACGTATCGCGGAATTCTCAGGATGCAAAGGGCCGCAGCACGTGAAGATAGCGTGAAGGCTTGCTTGATATTCTCTCTGTGTTTAAGCTTGTGAGTGGGCCGAATAAGACGTGTGTGTGTGTGCGTGTGTGTGCGCGTGCATGCGTGCGTGCGTGAGTGCGTGCGTGCGTGTGTGTGTGTGTGTGTGTGTGGGTGCGCGCATGCGTGCGTGCGTGCGTGTGTGTGTGTGTGTGTATGTGTGTGTGTGTTAGTGGTTGGGGTGGGTGGGTGTGCACACGCGTGTAGGCGTGTGCGTGCGCACGCATGTAGGCTGAACTTATGCGAATCTATTATGAATAAAAGTTGTTTTAGGAAAGAAAGCTGACAGTGCAATCATAATATTGTAGATGTACTTTCTTTCCCCAAACTCCTCTCCCCCCCCCTCCCCCCCCTCCCCCACCCCCACTCCTCCCTCCCTCCCTGGAATGTTCACACGTTTGCTGTTTTTGCCGTCCGTGTTAGAACAAGAACTCTGTCGGGTGATGGGAGATGATCAGTTGCAGTGGAGTGAACATTCTGACAGGGGGTCTTCAGAAAGTCTGTGCGTACTGGTTTGAACAGAGGCCGAGGGGTTTTCAGTTCAATCATTGTCAAGTCCGACAAGGGGCGTTGAAAAAGTGTCAGTTTTCTGACGGTTATTAAACCTGAGAAAATTATTTTCTGTTGCTCGAAACCGGAAAATGGAAGCTCTCTCTCTCTCTCTCTCTCTCTGAAACATATCACGTGTTTTTCCTCGAGCCTGTGTTCTCTGTACTAGATAAACCATGATTAAGGTCTGTTCACATTCTAGTTCTGTTTGTTGGCTTTTTGAGTGATGCGATCCTTGTCTGTCTGTCGCATAAAAATGGAATTCTAATGCAAAAAAAAAAAGTCTTGTTTTGTTGATTAAATTGTGTTTGAATCGTTCCTTCTTGTTGTGAGTAATGTACGTAAATGAAAGACTGTTGATCAGAGAGAGAGAGAAGAGAGAGAGAGAGAGAGGAGAGAGAGAGAGAGAGAGAGAGAGAGAGGAGAGAGAGAGAGTTTCGGTACATGAATTCTTTCTTTTCTTTCGGTTTCACAGTTGTCATCATATTGACAAAAACCATTGTGTCGTGGAGGGAAGAACCAAAAACAAACAAACAAACAACAACAAAAAAACACTCAAGCAAACAACAGACACAGCATAACCACAGAATTAACGTGCCATAGCCTTTTTTCATCCCATGATGACTGGGGTGTTGTCGTCCTTTGGCGGTGCTGACTTCACTAACCGTTCCGCTTGATTTTATTACCCTTAGATTAAAACGAATTAAAAATAAATTTTAAAAAAGGACGGTGAAAGAAAATATTATTGAAAAAAAAAGTCACACAGACACAGCAGAATGAACGGCTCAATAGTTTATCTGTTCAATAAAGAAATGCTTATAAAACAAAAACCCAGCTGATATCCATTCAAGAAAAGTATTAACAGTTTCGCTACCTATTCGCTATATTACCTTTTCTCTCTCTCTCTCTCTCTCTCTCTCTCTCTCTCTCTCTCTCTCTCTCTCACACACACACACACACACACACACACACACCACACATTCATTTGGAGAGAACAAGATGGCGGACACAGCAACGTGCTGAAAATGACATCTGTGAAGTTGTCGCTGGAGAGCCGATTACCATGACAAAACCGTCCCCATCACAACGTTCAGGATGTCGGTGCACCACTGCGCCAAAGACAACAGACGGAACTGATGAAACTGAGTCAAACAAAGCACAAATCTTAGGAAACAAGTTCTGAATCGATCGGCGGAGGCACTGGGGGACCTAATTCTGAATGGCCACAGCCAGTGGAACAAATGAGGACAATGGAAACGAGAAAGTTCCAGGAAACAAAGTCAGTTCCAGTATTGAAAAACTGCACAAGGTTCACAAATGTTGTGTGACCGAATATCACCGCTTGAAGCAACGGCGCATGAACAAAACAAATCTTTCGCTGATCTGTGTGCACCCAAAACGTCTGTTGTAAACGACCACACACACATTTCCACTGTTTTTAGCCTATAAACCCTGAACAATATTCGCAAAATATAAAACTCATGCAATGGAATGCAAGACCTCTGTGCATCGATCTATCGTTGTTTTTTTTCCCACTCATCTTCTTGCACAAAACAACTATCAAGCTCTTATTTTATAATCCCTCAATGTAAATAAGAAAAATTGTTACCTATTTTGCCCGGATATTATCATCCACATGCACACATCATGGACCCAACGATACACGTTCAGAAGGGAATGGAATATTCCCTAACCCCTACCGTCGCCTGCACCTAATGATGGTGGAGATCTGGATTCCTGCGCCGCGAGAGTCAAGTTGAATAATCATATGATCCGTACGATAGTCTCAGTGTACTAAGCGGTAAGGTCCAACGGAACTGTGTATGGAGTGAATCCATAGCCTCCCTGACATTAGTGAAAAATGGTGTATAGCCGGGGATGTTAACGCATATTCACCTTTCTGGGATAAAGAATGCTCAGTTAAACATGTAGCGGTAAAATCTAACCACATGGTGGAGAACATCACTGAGTCTCAAACCAGAGCTACTAAATGACGGTAGTATATCAAGTATTTCAGATATTTTATCTAAAAAATCTTCGGCGATTGATTTCACATTAATGTCCTCTTCGTTGGCTATGGAATTGGTCAATGTACGATGACACGTTGGGCAGTGACCGTGTATCCGTCATCATCCGTTTTAATGAACAGTTAGAAACCCATGACCTCACCAAAGATTGAATTCGAAAGCTCAACTGTAAGAAGGCGGACTGGAATAAATTCAAATATTTTCTCTCTTTTCGTGACACTGGGAGCATAAACAGTGAGGATGTTAATGGTCCGTGCTCTCCTTCTACCAACGCAATGCTCAGTGCTGCAGATCTGTCGGTTCTACACTACACGTCAGTGAAATTAAGCAGATGTGCCGGGAATGTGTGGTGGACACCAACATGTGATAAAGCAATTGATAATCTCTTCTCTCTCTCTCTCTCTCTCTCTCTCTCTCTCTCTCTCTCTTCTTCTCTCTGAGACGAATGTCACCCGAATGCCATAGAGAATATAGACAATGTATCACAAACAGTCATACAGTTTGCACTGAACGAAAGAAACAATATTGGTCTTACATTTTGTGACGAGGAAATTTCAAATCAAAAGTATGTTCAAACTGTTTGGAAAAAGGTCATTGAAATGAAAATGTAAGCAGTTTACCTCCCTGTCCAGTTTAGTTAAAATCTATATTTTTAAAAAATCCACAAATTTTGAAAAATCACAAGCATTTTTCAAACATATTTTCTGTATCTATGAAATTAGAAGGCATTTCTTCTGATAACCGAACATATGGAACTTAAAGGTCTACACTAGAGGTTTTCGATAATTGGTCAGCTTATGCAGAAATATGAAATGTTTGATAAATTGGTAAAATAAACATCCGATTCGCTCCCGATCACACGAAATCGATCCGCGAAAGTGGGCATTTTCACCTGTAATCAAGAAAACGGGAGGTAATCAACTAAATCTTGGCATGGCTTAACTGCTCTTGGATGTGACGTCACATGATGGACAGCGACGGCGACAGAAAGCGATTCTGGTGGTTCTTGCGCATCTCGCTCGGTATTTAATTTATCATGTAAAAGCAGTGACTATGATTGCGACAGCCAATGTGACTCTGGGGATGTTTCTGCAAGGCCTGTACCTTATCAGTTTGAACGCTAAGTTCTTTTTACCACGTCAGTTCAGTTCCAGCTGGACGCCCGAACACAGCATTCCGAAGGCGTACGGACTTTACCGAAGTCTCGAAGGAGGCCACCGACTGACTTCTTGATGCGATCACGCGTGGACGGCGAGCGGAGATTCTCCTTCCTCAAGCCTTAACGTGTTCATTCAATTTAACAAGTGTGATCTGTCCATAGATAAGAACAGAATAAACGTGCGACTATCGTACTCATCTGTACGAGCTTACCACTCCGCCTTCAAAGTATACGCGCACAATGCAGACGAAGTTTTTGATCCACTCGAACGCGCTCGGCAATTGTCGGAATAGCTCGTTTCCGCGGTCCAGCTGGAACTGACGTGGTAGAAAGAACTTTAGCTGCCCGGCATGGTTGCACGAACCGAATCCACTTCTTTCGAGTATCTGGATCAGATGGAAATGTGTGCAAAGAATATCCGTCTCCTGCTGAGCGGCTGCACTCCGACTCGCCTACAGCACAATATCTGCCACCCCCTCGTGACTTTTTAGGCTGTAGGGGTTCGCAACTCGTGTTGATTTCACTTGGCGTTGGCTTGTTGTGTAGGTCGCGGCTGACGGCCAGTCCATCAAGTGACGTCACTGTTTTTGGTCTACCGCGCGGGGTTTGAACAGGTGTGCAAAAGTCGTTTTTTAACTATTAAATTCTTTCGGCGATTTTATTTAAAAAATGAATACCATACCGTAGTTATATGACATGTAGACCTGTTTTTAACAAATTATCAAAAATCTCTAAGTAGACCTTTAAGAAGGAAAAGCTAAAGACAAAGATCCAGCCCTTGATAACAATCATGAAGAAAAAGAAACACCCGAAGGTGCTGGGGAGGACCCAGAGAAGCACTGTCTTCACCTGCCTTTAGAGCAGTCCTCTACCACCCTTGGAGGCCTGCGCTGTGTTGACGATGGGTACAGGCACGCACAGGACACTCCATTAAGATATCAAGGGACATAACTGCTCCTGAACAGAGGTAAATTAGACACAGGATTCAGCTCATAACAGCCTTAAAGTAGCATCCCATGGGTTGTACAGCCCGTATTTCATGACTGCAAAAGCCCACCGGCGAAAAAAACACACCCTCCAGCTGCCGAGCACACCCACAGATCCAACCACCCTGCCCACGGACAGATGAAGACAGTGCCACTCCAGACACAGCCAAGCTTTCGCCATACGGTCTTATGTGCCCTCAAGAGAGAATCCAAAGTTGTAGTCTTTCCACTGTCAACAGGACTTTCCCTGTGGTCAGTGGGTCTTTCCTCACCATCACTGGACCTTTCTCCAGGGTCAGCCTAGTTAAGGCAAAGAAGAAAAAGAAACACCCGAAGGTGCTGGGGAGGACCAGAGAAGCACTGTCTTCACCTGCCTTTAGAGCAGTCCTGTACCACCCTTGGAGGCCTGCGCTGTGTTGACGATCACTATATCAACGCCCAGTGCTCTTTTTATGAGGTCAAGAAGTGATGTTTTCACTGCCAGAGAAAAAAAAATCATCTGGAATGGATAGAATCTCAGATAATATCTTGAAATTTTGACCAGAAAAATGGATTACTTTATTGTATAAAATGTTTCAGATATGTTGAATTGATGGTTGTATGCCATCAGTTTGGAAACGGTCCCTTGTTGTATCAATTCTGAACAGGGATAACATAGAATTAATACAAAAAGCTACAGCCCAGTTGCTGTAACATCTTATATCGGAAAACTAACGGGAAAATTGTTCTTTAACGACTAAACCATGTTGTTGTGAAAATAAAATGATTCCAACAAGCCAAGAGGCTTTGAGAGTTAAGCATCAGTTTTCAAGGAGAAAAAAGATTTCTTGCGACCTACTTGACATTATAAAAGCATATGACCAAGTAGGGCACGCTAAATTATTGAAAATGCTAGGAAGTATAGGCTTATCTGGACATTTTTATAATTACATCAAAGCCTTTCTCAATAGAAGAAGTATACAAATAAGGGTAGGAAACAC
>CM031607.1:85532325-85539825 GCA_018398815.1 Conus ventricosus | reverse complement strand
GCCAAACCAAGGCCACAGATGTGGAGAGGACATTGAAACTGAGGTCACCATCAGAGCAGGGCACGAAGGGCCACAGAATTTGAGACCATCTTTTTTTATGCTGATCGATGAGAATGAGGATGATCAAGATGATGCTATGGATTTCCATTTCGGTCTGAGACTACATGACAGGGCTGTACTCTATGCTTCCTTTCATAATATATCCCAGTGTCAACCAGGCCCGAGAGATACAGGCACCTGCAGTGTTGGTCAGGAAATTTGAGCAACACTCTCAGAAACGCATCCATTAAGTGGATGAAACTCGACTGTGTGGTCCCAGTCTTCCCAACTGAGTCTGCAGCAAACTCAACTCTGGGTAGGAGCCGGTCGGGGCAGAAAAAACCCACATGACTCTGATGGGATTCGAACCCATGACCTCCCAGCCGGGAGTCCGCGATGCTAACCACTTCGCCTCGGCGGCTGGTCAGGAACACAATTTGTTGTTGTTGTTCTTCTTCTTTGCATATATTTTTGTTTTTGTTATTTTTTGCTTTTGTTTTTTTTTGTACAGGTTATGAACTGCAGCCGTTGTGGTGGTACAAGGCCATAATTTGTTGTTGTTGTTCTTCTTGTTCTTATCAGTTTTTTTCTTTTTTGTGTACAGGGTTGTGAATTGTTGTTGTTGTTGTTTTGGTACAGGGCTGTAATTTTGTTGTTCTTCTTATTATTATTATCATCATTATTTTTTCTTTTTCTTATTATTGTTTGTTTTGTACAGGGTCATGAATTGCTGCTGTTTTGGTACAGGGCCATAATTTGTTGTTGTTCTTGTTCTTATCATTATCATTTCTATTTTTTTGTACAGGGTCATGAATTGTTGATGTCTTGGTAGAGGGTCAATGATTTGTTATTGTTCTACTTATTGTTATTATCATTATTTTTTGGTACAGCGTCATGAATTGTTATCATTTTTTTAGCGTGTGTGTGTGTGTGTGTGTGTGTGTGTGTGTGTGTGTGTGTGTGTGTGTGTTTGAGTGTGTGTGTGTGTGTGTGTGTGTGTGTGTGTGTGTGTGTGTGTGTGTGAGAGAGAGAGAGAGAGAGAGAGAGAGAGGAGAGAGAGAGAGAGAGAGAGAGAGAGAGAGAGTTTATCTGTGTGTGTCTGTGTGTGTGAGTGTGTGTCTGTGCGTGTGAGAGCTTGTGTATTTGTGTGTGTGTGTGTGTGTGTGTGTGTGTGTGTGTGTGTGTGTGTGGTGTGTGTGTGTGTGTGTGTGTGTGTGTGTGTGTGTAAAACAGCTGAGACAAACAGGTGCTTAAACAAACCAGACGAACAGCAACATCCATACAAACACATCAAGAGCAAATCCTGTAATTAGCAACACACAAATGTACCAATACATTCGAAAGTAGCATTTATTGGATATTCATCCAAACTCACTCACTCATATTTATACAAGAACACATATTCACACATTTGCACACAATAACATCCAAACAATCAAACTGAAACCAATAATTCAAAACTCAAAACAGCATGTGAACCTGTTCAAATGATGCTTTTGTCAATTTACAGAAAAGTTTTAATTTGTTTTGATTTATGTGTTAAGTCCGCATATTTTCCCTGAAGCATTGCCAGAATGTGAAAAAGTAATCCCTGACCCATGTCGCATGTGTCCATAAAATATTTTGCTTTTTCTTTCCTCTCGGAATTTTCAAACATGAAAAGATGAGGGAATGAAAGTTTTAAAAATTTGGTTGACTGATGTTGAATGATTGCCACTACCCCTGTTACTGTCTTTCACACGTCCCCCAAAACATCACTGTTCCAGGCTTCGGAAGCACCACATCTGTGCAATTAATTCGCAGAAGTCAGTAAACAGGCAGTTCCAGCTGAGGTCTATGTGGAGCCGAGCATAGCTGACTACACAAGACCGCTTCATGGCGGGAGGGAACATCTAATGCACTGAACCCCCCCCCCCCCCCCCCCCCCTCCTCGACCCATCCTATGCCTTTGCAAACATTGTATAATCTCCATTCCTACAGAGCCTTTGAAAGTGAACGTTCGAGCAAGGTCTCTTCCCTGCCAGGGTGTGCAGCTCCACACAGTAATGATGTCATGTTGTTCAGTCTCCCCATCGTAGCATAACCCCCCCACACACACACACACCACACACAGCTTGAGAACTCTGGTCATCTTCGTCTGCCCGCTATTCCAGCAACTTGACCGCTGGTCATTGAATACATCGCAGGTCCTAAGCTTTCGAAGTGTGACATGGTAGTAGCCTTACCCTTTCAAATGAGGAATTCCCTTACAAATGAGGTTGGGGAACCCTGATGATTGTTCTTCAATTATTCTCTCAGCACGGTGGTCTACTTGCACACTGTAGTATAGTGTATCAGGTAAGATAATGCTGCTTATAGCCCAGCTGACCGCAAAGGGCCACATCAGGGCGTATAGTGTATCAAACCGATTTAAACCTTGTTTGTTTGGTCCTGCCACATGTTATACTCACAACAGACTTCATTGTGAACAAGTGTCTGCTCACTTCAAGCCAGTGTCTTGACATACTAACTACAGGGCTTAAAACAGGAGGAGGAAAAAACCACTGAAACTAGGGGGGTCGGGGGCATGCTCCCCGGGAAAATTTTTTTTAAACACCGAGTGTAAATCTATGCCACTTCGCGCTTTCTGGACATAATTTCAAGAGTTATTTAGTGCATAAAAATTGCTGTAAACACATAATTATTACAGGAAGACATATTTGGGACAAGGGGAGAGAAGGGGTTAAACACATAAAAAAATGAACACTCCCCTTTAACTTGAGTGTTTTACAGGTGTTCACCAACTATAGTCTTTGGATGAAATCTCACTTCTGGGGTTGCTCAATAAGTTTCACTTTTCAGGTTTAAATGATCACACAATATCAAGTTTGAAGTTGGTGCACACAAAGTCAGTAACTGCATCAAACACTTTAAATAAAGTTCAGTCTCATATAACAGAGATCAACTTGCGGAATCAGCACATTTTGAAAGTCACAATATCCAAATTATAAACACTGAAATACAGGATTTCACAAGGACACACACCCCACACACACACACACACACACACACACACACACACACACACACAAACAGCTTTGTCATTTGGGTGTTTGGGTGGTGGAGGCATTAAAGAAATATAGCAAGGAACTCTGTTTCTTCTTGCTGCTTGCATTGTCTGCACTGTCTTTGCCATCCATCTTCTTGCTTACTTGAATTTCAACCCCATCTTTGTCTGCTGTTTCCTTGCTTTCTCCTGTCTGGCTTTCACACTCTACAATTTTTATTTCATTCTCATCCACCTTCTTGCTGACAACTTGACTTTGATTAGTTTGAACCCTATCTTTTTCCTTGCTGCCTCCTGCCTGGCTTGCACTCTCCACATTTTCTATATCACCCTCTTTTTTCCCACAGGATTGCAATGTTCTATCCTGGCACGTTTTACTGCTGCTAAAGTGTCTTCAGTGACCTTTCTTGTAGTTCCACTCAGCGCCTTGACGTTTGACACGTGCTTCGCTGAACGAATGTGATCAAGAGCTTTCTTCCCGCGACCACCGTAACACTTCCCTTAAGCACAGTTTGCACCAAGCTAAACCTGGTGCAATAACTTTGCGAAGAAAGTCTCCAATGACTTCTTCGTCAACTTTCTGAAGCGTCCACTCCCATTTCCACTTGTTTTTAATTGCAGATTCGTCAAAAAATCGACCCACATGAACAATGACTGCGCGCTCCGCCATTTTGTTTTTTCCGGAAGTCCGACCGGAAACTTCTTCCAAGAATAATCAGGGGCCATAACTTGCGCGCAGTTGCTATGAACGCTTGCAAGCCGATCACGGATACCTTGGTCCTGTCGGTTTTTTTTTTTTTTTTTTTTTTTTTTTTGACAAACCGAAATCGCGGAATTCCGCCCAGACGCGGAACGTTTTAAGCCCTGTAACTAGCATCTTTCCCCTCTTTTCTACATGTAACCGTGCATATTGCCAACAGAACTTTGCTGGTAACCACACTGGTGGGTTCTTTCCATGCATTGATTCACACCACTGACTGCACTCAGCCTTCTTCTTTAAAGCAACAGAATCTGTAAACAGAGTGACAGCTAGTGACCTGTCTAAAAAAGCCATGTATTTCAACAACCCTCTGTTCTGAACAATACCCTGGCGTTCACCACCCAACAGCTCTCTCTGAGGATGTAAAATCCAGATGCACAGAGAACAAAGAGCCATGGTGCATGCTGGCATCAAAATGAATGTGGACATGAAGGAGATGATGAGAGTGACCGCAAGGGAAGGAGCGAGGGTGGGGGGGGGGGGGGGGGGGGGGGGGAAGGTGAGGAGGAAGGTGGCTGCTGAGGTTACCGGGGCCCCACTTGATGTCCTTCATGCCCTGGAACTGTCGCTTCAGCTGCTGGCCGTCAGCCCAGGGGGAGTCCAGGTAGGAGTCCTCTGCCTCCTTCTCCATCCTCTGACACACAGAACACACAACCACCTTCATCACTTCACTCCTCCTGGGGGAAGAAAAGGTGACACATCCCGTGAGGAACAGACTGCAGGAAAGGGAGGTGAGGGGGGGGGGGGGGGTGGTGAAAAGAAAAGGTAACACACTCCGTGAGGAACAGACTGCAGGAAAGGGAGGTGAGGGGAGGGGTGAAAAGAAAAGGTAACACACTCCGTGAGGAACAGACTGCAAGAAAGGGAGGTGAGGGGGGGGGGGGGGGTGAAAAGAAAAGGTAACACACTCCGTGAGGAACAGACTGCAGGAAAGGGAGGTGAGGGGGGGGGGGGGGGGGAAAGAAAAGGTTACACACTCCGTGAGGAACAGACCGTAGGAAAGGGAGGTGAGGGGGGGGGGGGTGTGAAAAGAAAAGGTAACACACTCCGTGAGGAACAGACTGCAGGAAAGGGAGGTGAGGGGGGGGGGGGGGGGTGAAAAGAAAAGGTAACACACTCCGCGAGGAACAGACTGCAGGAAAGGGAGGTGAGGGGGGGGGGGGGGGTGAAAAGAAAAGGTAACACACTCCGTGAGGAACAGACTGCAGGAAAGGGAGGTGAGGGGGGGGGGGGGGGGGGTGAAAGAAAAGGTGACACACTCCGTGAGGAACAGACCGTAGGAAAGGGAGGTGAGGGGGGGGGGGGGGTGAAAAGAAAAGGTGACACACTCCGTGAGGAACAGACTGCAGGAAAGGGAGGTGAGGGGGGGGGGGGGGGGGGGTGAAAAGAAAAGGTAACACACTCCGTGAGGAACAGACTGCAGGAAAGGGAGGTGAGGGGGGGGGGGGGGGTGAAAAGAAAAGGTAACACACTCCGTGAGGAACAGACGTAGGAAAGGGAGGTGAGGGGGGGGGGGGGGGTGAAAAGAAAAGGTAACACACTCGTGAGGAACAGACTGCAGGAAAGGGAGGTGAGGGGGGGGGGGGGGGGCGTGAAAAGAAAAGGTAACACACTCGTGAGGAACAGACCGTAGGAAAGGGAGGTGACGGGGGGGGGGGGGGGGGGGGGGGTGAGAAGAAAAGGTAACCACTCGTGAGGAACAGATGCAGATGGGAGGTGAGGGGGGGGGGGGGGGTGAAAGAAATGGTAACACACTCGTGAGGTAACAGACTGCGGAAGGGAGGTGAGGGGGGGGGGGGGTGAAAAGATAGGTAACACACTCCTGTGGAACAGACTGACGGTAAGGGAGTGAGGGGGGGGCGGGGGGGGGGGGGGGCTCAGTATCCTGTGGCTGAATATGTAACCTGTGGCTCAGTATGTCTACCTGTGGCTGAGTATGTTACCTGTGGCTGAATATGTAACCTGTGGCTCAGTATGTCTACCTGTGGCTCAGTATGTAACCTGTGGCTGAATATGTAACCTGTGGCTCAGTATATCAACCTGTGGTTCAGTATGTTACCTGTGGCTGAGTATGTAACCTGTGGCTGAATATGTAACCTGTGGCTGAATATGTAACCTGTGGCTCAGTATATCAACCTGTGGTTCAGTATGTTACCTGTGGCTCAGTGTGTAACCTGTGACTCAGTATGTAACGTGTGGCTCACTACGTCTACCTGTGGCTCAGTATGTCTACCTGTGGCTCAGTATGTCTACCTGTGGCTGAATGTGTAACCTGTGACTCAGTATGTAATGTGCGGCTCAGTATGTCAACCTGTGGTTCAGTATGTTGCCTGTGACTCAGTGTGTAACCTGTGGCTCAGTATGTTACCTATGGCTCAGTATGTCTACCTGTGGTTCAGTATACCAACCTATGGTTCAGTATGTTACCTGTGGCTCAGTGTGTAACCTGTAACTTAGCATGTAACGTGTGGCTCACTACATCTACCTGTGGCTCAGTATGTCTACTGTGGCTCAGTATGTCTACCTGTGGCTCACTATGTCTACTTGTGGCTCAGTATGTCTTCCTGTGGCTCAGTATGTAACCTGTGGCTCAGTATGTCTACCTGTGGCTCAGTATGTAACCTGTGGCTCAGTATGTAACCTGTGGCTCAGTCTGTCTACCTGTGGCTCACTACGTCTATCTGTGGCTCAGTATGTCTACCTGTGGCTCAGTATGTCTACCTGTGGCTCAGTATGTTAACATGTGGCTCAATATGTAACCTGTAGCTAAATTTGTCTACCTGTGGCTCAGTATGTCTACCTGTGGCTCAGTGTGGCTCAGTATGTAACCTGTGGCTCAGTATGTAACCTGTGGCTCAGTACATCTACCTGTGACTCAGTACATCTACCTGTGGCTCAGTACATCTACCTGTGGCTCAGCTCATCTACCTGTGACTCAGTACATCTACCTGTGACTCAGTACATCTACCTGTGACTCAGTACATCTACCTGTGGCTCAGTGTGGCTCAGTATGTAACCTGTGGCTCAGTATGTAACCTGTGACTCAGTATGTCTACCTGTGACTCAGTATGTAACCTGTGACTCAGTATGTCTACCTGTGACTCAGTATGTCTACTGTGACTCAGTATGTAACCTGTGACTCAGTACATCTACCTGTGACTCAGTACATCTACCTGTGACTCAGTATGTTACCTGTGACTCAGTACATCTACCTGTTACTCAGTATGTAACCTGTGGCTCAGTATGTTACCTGTGACTCAGTATGTTACCTGTGACTCAGTACATCTACCTGTGACTCAGTATGTAACCTGTGGCTCAGTATGTTACCTGTGACTCAGTATGTTACCTGTGACTCAGTACATCTACCTGTGACTCAGTATGTCTACCTGTGACTCAGTATGTTACTGTGACTCAGTATGTTACCTGTGACTCAGTACATCTACCTGTGACTCAGTATGTCTACCTGTGACTCAGTATGTTACCTGTGACTCAGTACATCTACCTGTGACTCAGTATGTAACCTGTGGCTCAGTACATCTACCTGTGACTCAGTATGTAACCTGTGGCTCAGTACATATACCTGTGGCTCAGTTTATCTACCTGTGACTCAGTACGTCTACCTGTGACTCAGTACCTGTGACTCAGTACGTCTACC
>CM031607.1:85509825-85527325 GCA_018398815.1 Conus ventricosus | reverse complement strand
TTCTACAGTCCAAACCACATTATCTTCCTACAGTCCAAACCACATCATCTTCCTGCAGTCCAAACCACATTATCTTCCTACAGTCCAAACCACATCATCTTCCTGCAGTCCAAACTAAATCATCTTCCTGCAGTCCAAACCACATCATCTTCCTGCAGTCCAAACCACATTATCTTCCCACAGTCCAAACCACATCATCTTCCTGCAGTCCAAACTAAATCATCTTCTGCAGTCCAAACCACATCATCTTCCTGCAGTCCAAACCACATTATATTCCTACAGTCCAAACCACATCATCTTCCTGCAGTCCAAACTAAATCATCTTCCTGCAGTCCAAACCACATCATCTTCTGCAGTCCAAACCACATTATCTTCTACAGTCCAAACCACATCATCTTCCTGCAGTCCAAACTAAATCATCTTCCTGCAGTCCAAACCACATCATCTTCCTGCAGTCCAAACCACATTATCTTCCTGCAGTCCAAACTACATCATCTGCAACTCATCACTTGTCGGATCCCTTTTCTATTGACATTCCTTTTCACACTCTCTACTGACACATAATGCGTCTGGCAGTATCATTTCCAACGCAAATTGCATGGTTTTCACTACCTCCCATTCATAGCCCCCCCCCCCACTTCGGAGTTGTCTCCCTTTTTATATTTGGCACCTTACATCCCTAATAACCTTTTAAGTCCAAACTTGAAGCCCACCTATTTCAACAGAACTACAACTTCCCAACCATCCTACCTTTCTAACAGATGCAGCACTTACTTGATTTCTTTTTCTTTTTTTTTTTGTAAAATAAGTATGTATGTCTATGCATACACATGCAAGTACGTAACTTATATGTAATTTTGTTGGTATGTATATTTGTGCATGCATGTATGTATGTTTGTTTATGTAGTATGTTGCACTGTACGTTTGTTGATGATATGCTATTATGGATATGTGTAATTTTTAATGCTTGCTTGCTTGCTTGCTTGTGTGTGTGTGTGCTTAGAACCCTTAGAACCCCTAAGTGCATGTGGGTTTGAGAGTAATTATGTACAAAGAACCTGACACAGGCTTTTAATAAATGAATACTGCAATCATCTTTTAATAAATGAATACGGCTATCATTATTGTTGTTATCATTTCCCAGTTACTCAGATATTGGATGAATAACAAAGATCTACACCACACTGTTCTATAACATTTAACGATGAAAACACATTTAACTGGATCAACACTATACACGCACACACACATACACTTCTCATCAATTTCCCCATTTTCATCCTGACCTGTTTGCCAGAGAGGTCCTCGGTGTTTTCAAACTCGTTGCGGATGGGGTCGTGCGGGGGAAGACCCATGGGATAGACGATCATGACCGCACCGCGAAGCATGTCCAGTGCCTCTTTCACCGTCGCCTGCGTGACCAATGCATTGGCCTCCACCTTTTTCTGCAAAAATGCCAACATCTCATGCACAGATGACAGAAAATCATTACTACGTTGCTGGGTTTTGTTTTTTGTTTTTTTTTCACACCCAGTGAAATAAGCCACCCCATTGGTAAAAACAAGGTAACTTTCAACCAGTGAACACCAAGACATGGTTAAGGTTTTTTTTTAATTACAAAAAAAATCTTACATAAGAAAATGATGTGACCTCATGGTGAGATCAAGGGGGGAAAAAAAACTTATGCGCGCACGCACACCCTCACACACACTGAAAACACACACACACACACTGAAACACACACACACGCACACACACACACACACACACACACACACACACACACACACACACACACACACGATCTAATCCACAGTAAAAAAAAAAATTACACACACACACACAGCTATCCGACCCGGCCCAGTGAACTTGTAAGGACAGTCTTTCTCAAAATCTTCCTTTTTAATGTTATTTGTGTGCGGTAAAAAATGAATCTTCATCATGGCTCCGCTTCTTCACAGACGACAAAATACAGTGCAGCCAGACTGGTCAAAGCGGGCCAATCAAAAAAAGCTTGCAAACACCACCCAAGGGAACACACTGAATGTGCACTGCCCTCCCTTCATACTTTTGTTATCACTGTTGATATCAATGGAGTGTGCATGAGAGAACGGGGAAATACCAATCCTGGGCCACTTCCGCCCTCACCCAGTTTCGGGCGAAAGTAACCCAGGATTGGTATTTCCCCGTTCTCTGACAAGTAAGACTTCAATAACCAAAAAATAACGATTATCTACAAACAAACATACTGTGTAGGGTTGTCCGTTTTCAATACTAATTTACTAAAGTTTTCATAGAGTAACGTAGGGGAAAGTAGCCGGGACTGAACACGCCCCATAGAGTAACGCAGGGGAAAAGCAGTTGTGGCTGAACGCGCCCATATACACGGTGGGTGCACTAGGCTATCCGATTACTTCGCAGTATGTTAATTACAGCGTGGGGAGAGAGAGAGAATCACCAGCAACCCTGACAAAGCCCGTTAAGGTTAAGTTGCCCTCAGAACAGACAGACAGACAGACAGACAGAGAAGAGAGAGACAGAGAGAGACAGACAGACAGAGAGGCGGGCACACAAACACACACACACACACACACACACACACACACGTACACACACACACACTCTTTCTCTTTCTTTCTCTCTCAATTAAATGACATAAAATCCGCACACTTATTCTGACTAATTTCTACCTACAAAACTTTGCCCACACAGACAGGCAGACACGAGGCTGAAACCTGATCACTTAATTTATGCTATGGCACGGCTGGCGCAGACAAGCGACCTTCGTTCACACAGCGCACGGCCCGCTTACAAACTGCGTTTTGGAATATTCTCGATTGTACCACGTCGACACACCGTATCGAGGCTGTCACGTGACACGACCGGGTTTGCCATTGTTTGCTCGGACTATCGAACAAGAAGGTTGTGTTTTGACTGCGCTTTGGTGTGACCACTGTGTTTTAATTGTGTTATTTTAAAATGGCTAAAACGTTACTGAAGAACAGGTTTGTGCTATTCGAGGCCATAGTTTTACTTTAACTGCATGTTAGAGTATTTGTTGAAAGAATTAGGCGAAGCATGTTGTGAAACCGGAGAGATTGTTTTTTTTAAAAAACGAAAAAAATTTGAACTAACGTTTTGGAAATGACGACTATCTTAAAGGTTTGTTGGTTCAAGGAAATGAAACAAGTTGTAGCAGGTTTTAATACGTGTTTGGCTATCGAGGGAGATGGGTCTTATCTAAAAAATGGCGCTGCATTGTTGAAAGTCGGCCGAAGCAAAACAATCCATCACGCGTTGATTGTTGGGGCTGGCTTCGGACAGCTAAAGCCATGTTTAAAAAACATGGCGTTCATTTCTTAAGGCGGAGGTAACAGGGGCTGATTCGTATGCTAAAAAACTTATATTTGAAACATTTTTGCTGGTTCCCCCCAAGTAAAAATGTTCTCGTTTGTATCAGACTTGATTGTTTGTTAACTAAGATTCGTGTTCATGTGGCAAGCTGATTGTGTATTAAGATGTGTATACTTTTCTACTTTTCTAATTCTAACCAGTTCATCTCCCTTCAAGTGTGCCCTTATGCAACTGAATGGCGATTTTTGAATGTTCGGGGCAACAAACTAGATAGGGTTAGGCAGACCTTAGTACATCTACCGTAGGGGAGAGGAGTAGTGTGTGGCCAGCACTATCTTCATATAAATGCTTTAAATATACAATGCCGGATGTACTACTATTGGCGATTAGAGCTGCCATAAAAGCTTGGCTACAGCAATTACTGCTGTAACTCTGCCAGCCAGTTGCAACCCCGGTTGAAAAAAGGGGGAAGCACAGCAAACTAGGTCAAACGTTCTTACAGGAACGTTTGACCTACAAAGCGCAGCAGCACCTGCAAAGCTCAGCGGCAAAACTGGGCCCAAAGTGATCACATATGATCACTTGGCCTAGTTGATTGAGGTTGCGCGCGCGGAGACACAACTGTTTAGTCACAAAGCAAGAGTGGCCCTAGTAGTTCCACTTTTTGTTTTTTTGTTGGTGTTTGTGTGTTTTGGCCTACCCAGCACGCACGTCCCTCCCCCCCCCACCCCTGGACTGTCTATTGTGTGTTTGTTGTTTGTTTGTGTTTGTTGTTTGTTTTGTCCTCCCCCACGCATGCACCCCCCCCTACCCCACTCCACCCCACCCACCCCACCCCACCCGCCCCCACAGCCAAGTTTTTAATAAGTTCTGATCAAGTTTTTAATTAAGTTCTTAAAAAGTTTTTGATCAAGTTCTTGATAAGTTCTTGTTTAAAGTCATCCTCTAAGTACAACCAAGTTCTTATTCAAGTTATCTTATAATTATCAAAAAAATACAATCTTTGTTTTTATCTTAAATAGTAGATGTCTAATATAGTACACACACGCCTCAAAAAAGGGGTCATCGTTGAGGATGTCTTGCTCAGCGTTTTCTGCGCGAGATCGGCCCAGCTGATCTTAATGAAGTTCTTACATCCAAAGCAACCACATTGTTTTCAATTCTGGTCTATGGAAATGTCTTTTATAGACCCCATGTCTTCATTTATTGACTTCTTTCATTTTTATATACGCCATGATCTATTTTTATTAAAAAATTTTTAAATTTAAGTTCTTAAAATATTATTCCATCTGAAATGGATCAAAATGATCTTTTGTTATTGGCGGTTTTGGCGTGCTGTTGTCTTTTTCTGCATTTAGTGGTTCAGTTTTTTTTTGATTGCTTTTGTTTTTGTTGCCATTGGTTATATTTTTATAACCGTAATAACTGCCCCCAACAGCAGCAATGGCGCCCAAAAATGGCAACAGTTTTAAGTTCAATTTCCATGAAGACTTTGGTGCTGTAGGTCTTGTATCACATGGAGTTTTTATAGCGGGCATTGAATCAACTTGTTCTGGCGCTGGCGGTGTTATGTTTTCATGATGAGTTATATTTGCAACATTAATTTTTTTTGTCTGTTCCATCTGCTAATTTTTTTCCTGCTTTAACCGCCCAGGATGAGGATGCTTTCACTGGCCCCACTGGTTCAGTGTTTTCTGCTGATTTTCTGGCTTGGTTACTTTCTCCACCTGATTCAATGTTTCCTGATTCTGGTTCTGATGATTTTCCAGCTGTTCATTTGAAGGGAAACAAAATCTATATGATTAAAAGTTATTAATCCCATGATTAAAGGCGATAACAATGTTCCAAATCTGTAGTATAAAACACATCCTAGAGACTCTAATGACTTTGTTAAAACTGGATCTTGCGTTAAATCATACGTAAGATCTTGTTCAGAATCAATGGGGGCAAATCTACTGACTAGTTTAGTGTACAAACTAAGAACGTTTGCCCCCACTTTTCACCCCTTCTAGACCCCAGCTGCGCTTCATACCTGTTATGTACTTTATAATGTCTTGTGGAGGGCATCTGTTGAATCTGTTCTATGCTGAATTCAGTTCCGAGGAAAAAGTTTTGTTTTTCCCCATGCTGCCAAAGAATACAGGGCCCCTCCTTTTTGGGCATAATAGCTTGATCATCACTTGGTCATTCATAAGTTCAGGAAGGTTTAGGCTGCCTTGTAGCTGTAGTAGATCATCACTGTTCATGTTTTTTTATTAAATTTTTTAAATTTTTTTATTTTTAAAAATGAGCACCGAAAAAACTGTTGCTAACCTTGTATACCATTTTGCTGTTATTGGAGGGCTAGTGTGGATACTCAATGCTTGGTAAAAGCTTGTTAAAAATAAAACCGGCAGATCTTGGCAAAAATAGACTTTGAAGATCAGCAAAACTAATTGCTTTTTATTACAGCTTCGTTCGCTACGAAAAATTTTCTAGTTAAGCAAGGGAAAAATTCCAGACAGTATTAATATGTAAAAAAATACATTTATAAAAAATGGCTTCACTCGTAATGATGATAGGTGGTGCTGTGGTTAATGCGCTTGCTTTTAGCGGAAGTAATTACGCATTTAGTAAACTACGGGATGACGGCGAGAGAAAAAGACATAACAAAGCTATGGAGCAACTAGCGCTGCACAAGCGCCTATGAAAAGCAGAGAATCGAGCCCGTTAGATTTTATTAACGACGAACTGAAAAACAGGGGCATGCAGCTTACACATTTAAAAATGTTGATCAAGCAATAAAACAATATTATTAGTAACAGGCAAACCCAAACCAGACATTGCCCCCACCAAAATTCAGCGACTTTTATCATCCATCAGAAAAACAAAAGATGCAAGAAATCGGTTTTTTTGTCGTTGGTATGACCGTCGTGTATTTTGTTGCACATAATATTGGCTGAATAAAAAATGAACAAAAAAACTATTATTCGCCCCCAAAAAATATTGGAAGGGTTTTCACAGCAATACAAAAGCTAAACCCAAGCAGCGGGGGTCAGTGAACAAACAGCAAAAAATGGTTATCTAAACAAGCGATCTGGCAAATTTATTTTTCCTGCGCCTAGACGAATACAGAGACCACACTTTGTGAATACAATACCGAACGACACCCCTCAATGGACCTTCTATATTTACCCTTGATACGATTAGACGAAAAAGATTTAAGTACGCACTTACAGTCATTGACGTAGCTTCAAGATACAAGATGCGGAACCATTAACGCAAAAGAGTGCCTCTGCTGTTGCTGTCGCTTACAACTGATTTTACCAACGAGGCCCACTAACTTTCCCTCGCTGATTCAAGTCGATGATGGAAAAGAATTTAAAGGCCAAGTGAATCAATTATTGTTGAAAATAGAGTTACCATTAAACGAGGCATTCCAGGAGTTCACAGATCACAGGCTTTAGTTGAAAAAATTTAAAAAACAGTTAGCCGAAAGACTTTTCTCCTACCGTATCACAGAGAGCTGATTGACAATTCTCGCAAAAACAGAAAAGGGTTAGAAGACTGCCCTCAGTTTTGCGCGCAATGAAAAATGAAGAATTTAATGGGCTTAAAACCAGTACAAGCAATCAAAAGAAAAAACAATAAATGTTTTTGAAGGGGGAGTCTTCATCGGCAAACTATTACGTTTGGTTTTTAAAAATTTAAAGGGACCTTTATTTACCGGGGGGGAAGCAGAAGGGGACATCGCTTTAGGGCAACAGATCCAGTTTGGAGTGTTGATCCATATGAAATAAAAAGAATTGTAAAAATGAATCCCCCCGTGTATTATTTACGAGAAAACTGACCAACAAAACAACCAGCTCCTCAAAGATCTTTTGTGGAAAGAAGAACTGCAGATAAATTTCCCCAAACACAGTTCCGCTTTAATTAATTTACGTAAACATATTTTGGTTTAAAATGGAAGGCCAGAAGGAAGCGCAGAACGAAACAAGAATGGTAAAGGAAGAGACTTGAAAATGATACGGGAATCATTTCAGGCGTGTAATGCTATTAAGGAAACATTTTCGGGGATTAATCAATGCATGCTAAATCATCCAGATCACCTACAACTCAAACCCCCAAATTGGGAAAAAGAATATCTTGAATAATAAAAAAAAATTCGAACGCATCAAGCAAACATGAGAAAAGATTTAAATGAATTGGATGAAGCTATGATTGATCTTATAATAAAAGTTGATGAAAAATATAAAACCCCCTGTTTATGCGGTCCCTCCAGTGCCCGATTGCATATGAAAACTCCGGATTAACAAACACCGTTTTGTGTTTGTTCTGTCTAACGACTTCTTTGTTACAACTGTTGTGTTGATCTCATGTAGATTAGATCGCAGTTTTACGTTGTCATGATGAAAAGTCTTATTGCCAAACAATGCTTCTTTGTAGTTGTCATGTGATATGTTTGACTGCACAACGCTGCGAGATATTCCCTTTGCTTTCTTAATGATTTTCTCCTGGCTCGAATACTGTACATTTTTGACCTTAAACCAACAAACTCCTTGATCCCTTTTCCCAATAATTCTCCCCCTTTTTTCCCTAAACCTTCTTGTTAGTAAATTGAATGCAAAGGCGAATTTTAGGTAATCAGATGTATCAAAACCATCCCGCTGTTTTTTAGCTTTTTCCATTTTAGCTTTAATGTCTTCAGTGGGGAATATCTATAAAAAAACTGTTGATCTGTGAAAATACTCTGACTCAGGTACGGGGGTTTAAAATAGTCAAAAAGAAACTTAACAAAAAAGCTTTGATAATTCAAAAACGAAAACCCCAAATAAAACGGGTTTGTCTAATTTGACTTTCTTTTTTTTCATTCCTTTATCCCAAAAATGATCATAAAAATTTTTAAAGTCTGAAAATTTTGGTTTTGAAGTCAGCTTAAATTTGCTTCGTTCTCTTTGGTGACCAATCAAAACATTTTTACGTTGTGGGATTCTCCATATCTTTCCGAAACGCTGTTGTTCTAATTGAAAAGTCTTTTCTGAGCTTGTGGTTTTGGTTCTGAGATCATTTTTCATGTGTATGGCTTCAGAATTCTTGATCAAAAGCAATTATGCGTGAACTGCTGTACTTCAAACCGTGCTTAAAAAAAAATTGTAAAGTCTGTAAGGGCCGACAAAATTTTTTTTTGCCCCGAAGATTGGGCAAATTTAGGCGGTCTTTTGGGGCCCATCTTTAGACTTTTGTGAAAAGGGATAGCATTATGCAGGTCTGGATTTATGAGGATTTTAAAAGCAATTCTAGAATGAAACACGCTTTTGACGGCGTTAAACCCCCAACCATTTTAATCCCTTTTGAATGTTTTTGGGATCGACGCTTGTTGCTTTTTAAAGTTGCGTAAGGAATATTGGCCTTGCCCAACCATACAGTTGTTTGACTAAACATGAGATAGTTAGCCCTTTTTACTCGGATCATAGCGTCCAAGTATTTGTTGTTTGCTTTCAGTAATGATGCGACCCCATTAATTCCTCCACGCATCCGTTTTAATCATCGTTCTTTGGGGTCAGCAATAATAAATTTGTATCCAGAAAATTTTTTAAAAAGCCCCCAATCATCCGGGGCGCAGAAGTTGCGCGGGATCCGGCTTAATGTTTCATGCAGGTTTTCCTTAATTTTCAAAAGCGTCCCCAACAAAATTATCACCACAAGTAGGAGTCATGATAGTCTCCCATCTTTTTTACACTTAACTTTTGCCAGCTTTTGAGCTGTGGTAACAAATCACTGATGCCCTTTTCCTCTGAGACTAGAAAAGAACGCGCTTGGAGGAGTGATCTTCGCAAACCTTTCCAAACTGTTCATGTCTCAAAGGGAAAAACCCCTTTTTAACGGAGTTGGTCAAAATATTCTTTGTTTTTGGGGCAGGCTTAAGGACTAGTAGTGACTCAATGACCCCATCATGGTGCATAGAGTATAAAAAGACATGTTATTTAGTTTAAAAGCACATGTACTTTTTGATGACGTGCATGCATGCTCCCCTGAAGGCTTTGGTTACGTTTTGCAATTAAGATGAGAGTCGAACCTCGAAGTTATGAAAGAAGAGGGGCGCTTCCAGTCTTGATAAAATTTTTGTTGAAGATTGCTTTACTATCGCCGCTCCTCTAAAATTTTTCCCGTAATTGATCTGGTCTCTACTGTTGGTTCGTGCGTTGATGAGAGGCCCAAACACAATCCAACGTGAGTGGCTGAAGCTATGTTTTTGGGTCTCCAGACCCCCTCATGATTTCGAAAAATTCGTTTATTAGAACAATCATTACCACTTGCTGATGCGCTGAAAAAAATCTTCAGCCGCATTGGTCCTCTTTAATTTGGTGCTAAATGAGCGCCATCCGACCTGACAATAATAAAAGCAAATGAAAAAATCTGATGATATCTTAAGCTGTTTTTTTCGGTTTTTGTGGAGCTGGCCCTTAAAAGGGAAAACAATGAGCGATTCAAAAAAAAAGTCTGGGGAAAACAACATAGGAAATGGCATTTTTTCCCCAGTTTTTAAAAACTAACTTAGATCCAGGTGGGGCGAATTAGTTCTGATTCAGTCAACGGGCCCGATAAATGTTTCTTATGTTCGTTTGCGGCTTGAACAGATGGATTTTTTAAACATTTTCTCAGAATTCTTTTTGTCCCCCATCTTTTAAATATGCTGCTTGTTTACTCATTGTTCGTTCAAGGTGAATGGGCCCCCCGGGTAAAAACATTAGTAGTAAGTAAACTGTTTTTTGCGGCTCGCCAATGTTGGACGTTTTTGGAACTTTAATGGGCTGTAGTTTTTGTTTCCCCCCTGTGTAGATATTGACAGTTTTTGGGTTTGTTTTTTTTCTTCAAATGATCAATTTTGGTTACACAAAGGAAAGGTATTCCATTAATTTTAAGTTTTTTGGTGTATTCCCCGATAGTTAGTCCTCTCTTGGTGGTCGCGGACATGATGCGCCTTGCAAAAAACACACCCAGAAACATTTTTTTGTTTTAAATTTTTTTTTTAAAACTGTCTCTTTAAAAAAAACTCTGGGGGTAGGGGAATGTAAGCCTTGCCTAAAAAGGTGATACTTAGCCTTTTTTTTAATCTAATCTTAAGATGCCCCCTCTGACCAAACCAGACCTCTCATTTTCTTTTTCACGGCAGCGTCAAACTGGTAAGCAGTTCGTCTCCCCAACCGGGGGTTATGTCGTTATGAAAAAGAATGCCCCTGTTGTTTAGTTGAGACCGACTTCAGATTTTCTTCTTTTTTGTTATATAGTCGATTAAAAAGCTAACATTATTTTAAGGGGGGGTCTATTTTATTTTACTTGGAATTTGGGAAAATTGCATGTACAACGCTTGCCCGCCGTTTTCGGTTAATAACTTCTAAATCAATACATTCAGTGCTTTACAAAGCTTTTTCTCGAGCACCCTTTAAAACAATTCACTGGGCCTTCAATTCTTAGCCTGCTGTCTTCTTTTCAAAGCAATATTTTTAAAATAAAAAAAAATAAAAGGTTTTAATCAAAAAAATATCAACGTCTTTTTGTGCTTGGACTCATAAACTAAAGTATAACCCCTTTTGGTGTTGTTAATGTGAGCTTTTTTAGAACAGAGTTAATGTCTCTTTTTACTTTTTTAAGATTCCTTTTTTTATCGCTGGGGGTCTGGCTTTTGAGAAAAACTTGCCCTCGCCTTTCTTTAAAAGATAAAATTTTTTGTCTTTTGTAGCATCAAAAGGGCCCTGAAAACGTTTAAAAATTTTTCATCTGATGTTTGGCAGTAGCGTTTTTATTATCGTTTGAAGGAATAATTTTTGCGTTTTTATTGCCCTAGCTGTGTGCTTTTGGAGTTTATTTTTTATTTTTTTGCGGGCGCACCTACAGCTAAGAACCGGGCCAAAGGCTAAAGAAAAACCGCCAAAGGGTAAAGCTCCCGGGGCCCCTACGCTTTTTGCAAAGAGACCAACATCGTTCCTGTGATAGAGCATTTATAGTCGATGCCCAGTTTTTAACATGGGTAAAGCATTAAAGACAGCAAATACCTTCTTTTGGTTTTTGCTGTTTTTTAAAAGGCCCGCTCTAGTTTTTGTTGCATTTGGTAATTTTTTGTTAATCTGAAGGTTTTTTTTTGGGGCTTTCTATATCCCTTTTTTTGGTGTCTCTGTAGGCACTTTGGATAAACCTAAAACGACATGTTTTTATAAAAAAAAAATAATTTTGATTGTTTATCTTTTAGTCTGTTATCTTCAATTTTTCACTGCGCTCATATTTTAAAAAAAAAATGTACATTAAGCGGTTTATGGGGCTTTTCTTCTTATAAATTTTGAATGTTATTACGTCCTCACTTCTCCCGTTTCCATGCAACTGATTACCCCTTTTTTGACCTTAGGTCAACCCAAAAAAAACCTTTTTTGTTGTTAATAACATCAAGTCTTACATGTAAAGGTGTAGATCTTTAGCCAAAAGGTCCTGTTGACTTCTACCCCTTCCGCCCCCAAACAATTTTTTATTTCGTCAAAATGAATAAGGTCAAAGCCCGCTAGCGTAGTTTTTGGGTTAGGACTACCATCAATTGTACATTGCATTTTCGTTTTTTTAGATTAAAAAAAACTTTTCATTGCCTTTTAAAACGGTTCTTTCATTTCACACAGCAATAAAATCCCTTTAACGATTTTGCTGCGACACAAAAACTAAAATTCCATATAGGCTGCCCTGTTCTGGGATTTGTTGTATATGAATCACTCTTTCGTAAAAAATTTTCAAATTTTTGACTGATATGTTGCTCAATCACCCTTGCAAAATTAGGGTTTGCTAACAACGTCAAATTTAAACGAGATGTCAGAAAGCTGTACTTTGCTCCGGTGTCTGATGATTAAAACCTTTTTTTTTTAAAAAAAGTTAGTTCATTGACAAACTGTCTTTTAATGCTCTTGAAGTTGGCGCATGCACTTTTAACAACTCAAAATCTAAGGGAATAGAAAAACGATTTCCCTGCATAATAAAGCACAGCCTTTTGCTGCTTTTATCACTGGCCCCCAGTGCGGCGCCTTTTCTAATTTTAGTGCTTCTTATTTTCGATTCCCTTTAAAAAGCAAAATCATCCCCTTTTTTTCCCGGGGTTTGCCTAGTTGAATAGGTTAAAAAAAAATTTTCATTGGTAAAGAAAAATTTCTTGCCCCCCAATTTTTAAAATTTTCTTAACGATTGCCCGCCCCCAAATTCTGGACAATGTCCGCTTGTGTCTGTTGTTGAAGCGAGTGCTATTTTGAAAGTAACGCCAGAGCCTGCCAATACATATCCGCCCATTTGGGGAAATTTTACAGTAAGTTTTTATCCGCATCAAAATAAAAATTATTTGGAACGTAAAAATTTTCCCCTTATTTCCCTCACGCCAAAGGGCCTTTCGTTTTCTATGCGGGCCAAAAATTTAACCTTGCTTTGACATTTTTAAGAAGCAAAATAAAATTAATTATTTAAAAAAATGGCAGGGATTTAAGGTGAAGAAAAATTTTATTTTTTGATCGTGGGGACGACATGAGTGAAATGATCCTTTTGACACGGGATCGCTCAAAGCTCTCATTAGGCGTGAATTTACAGAAAGTAAAGGGAGATCATTTTCCCCAAATTTAGGGCCCGAACTCCCGAATTTTGACCCTAAAGATTTTGAAGAAAAGATGACCATTTGTTTGTAAAAACGACAAAGGCAATTGTTAGCTTACAACTAACCAGACCCCAAATTTTTAAAAAAAAAGGGACAATTAAAAAAGCTTGGTGTGAGCGAACAAATCGCCTTGGATTTCTAAACCCCATTAGATAAGGTTCGTTGCTAAAATTTTAAAAAAAACCTACAAGAACTCCCGACAGTAACCAAAAGCAAAAATGGAATTAAAGAATTAAATCAATCGGCAGAAAAATTAATAAATGCAATGAAGCAGAAAACCCGTTTTTCAAAAAAAGCATTTAAAAACATACCGACTCACCGTACCCCGCGAGAAAAAGCGGCCCTTGATCTGCTTAAGAACCATTAGAGGCGAATTAACAAACAATTTTTGCAAAAATGGGTGAAATAGTGGCTATAAAAAAAGAAAAAGAAAACCGTTGAGGGTGATGACGCCAAATTGGGAAAGATTTAAAAAAAGAATAACCCCAAAGACTAAAAATCTTGAACAAAAAAGATCGCAGACTAAATTTTTTGTTACTAACCCAAAACAATTGCGAACTCAAGTAAAAAAAATAAGAGAAACATCAAAAATTTTATATGAAGACACAAAGCTGCGAAAAATACGAAAACTGTTTGAGGCAAGGAGTCCATTAGCAACGTTATAACGGCTTAGGGTTTGCAAAAAAGTACCGGGGAATGGGTATTACAGGCGGCGGGGGCAAAGTCCCTGCCTCCCCCATCCCCTCCATCACCGCCTGATAAATCATGGGTAAAAAAAAAGCTTGATATCTTGCGGGTTTTTTTAAAAAAATTAGCCGTAAAGTTGACCCTTTTCCCGGTATATTAGGGGGTATCGTTAGCTGGCTTTTGTCTCGCAAGCAAAGTATTGGCTTTATGGCCCACATTGGGCATTAGCTCTCTTAATGTTGGGTTAATTTTTAGTAAGAAAAGAAACCCGTAATCCCCGGCCCGTTAATCCAAGAACAAACCTGTTTTTTATATTCATGTCTTATTTTTGACTTCGCGAAAAGAGTCGGGTTTTTAACGCCCTTTTGGGGTTGGGCCCCGGGGTTGATGATTATTCTTGGGGGGGCCTTGTTTTTTTTCTGCTTTTTTATATTTTCGGGTAGAACTTATTCGTTTTTTCCCGACCTTCTGTCATTGCCCGCCCCGAGGATTTTATTATTTAGTTTATTATTGTACCCTTTTGGGGCCCGGGTCAAAAGGCACATGTAAAACCGGGGCCCAAAGCAAAAGTTACTTTCGATCTTGCGATTGTAAAACATTTGGTCCTTTATACTTGAAGGCAAATCAACTGAGAATTAATGGGTCCCCTAAATTTGCTAAGTATTTTTTTGTGCATCAAACCAGTAGAAGGGTCAGTTATCTGATTCGTTTTTGCTTTGGGGCCTAGCAACACCCAAAAGTAAGACGAAAAAGTGTTATTCGTTTTTATTCTGCTTTGTTAGGCCCCTTTTGAAAACGTTTAAAATAAATGTTTTCCATGCGTTTTATGCTCTTTCTATGGACCCGGGTGAACAGTTGTGCCTGAAGGAAAAAATGTGTAAGGAGGATTCCATCATAGTTATATTTCTGTGCACGCCCCAAAAATAAGGGGGGCCTAACCTGATTAAAATCCAAATTTTTTCTAAAGTCTGCTTGATGTTAATAGAATTGTTACAGATCCTTTTAAAAAAATTCAGTTATTCGGTTGCTGAAGGATTAAACGGGTTTTTCGTTGGTAATGGCGCTTGAGTTCAGCCAAAATCGTCTGAAGGTGTAATCAAAAAGAAATCTATACACTGACCCCACCAAAGGAAGGGTGATTTAATGATCAGAAAGAACTCCACCCAGTTAGCACAAAACCCCCAAAATTTTAAAGGTTCTGATAAAAAATGCATGGATGACTGAAACCCCTTTTGCGAGTAGTTTTTTTTAACAGGGGGGGGTTTAAAATATTTGTCCAATGGAGTACTCCCCTTTTTTTGAAAAATTTTAGTCTGGGCACAAACAAGTCAAGGGTGTCTTGCTATATTTTTTAAAATTGTGGGGCCCAAAAAGTATTTTTCATCTTTTATATTTGAACGCGCTATTTTTTTTCGTTTAAAAATTTTGTAACAAAACAATCAAGACCGCCCTTCGTTTTTGAAATCTTTTAAAAACGAATGCGGAACCCCGAACGTCGCGCTCCCCTGAAATATTCTACAAAACGTTTTTAAAAAAAAAGCAAACCAAAAGGGGAAAATAAAATTAAAAAGTTAATAATAGAGGCCAATTAGTTAGCCCGTTTTTAAACCCTACTGATGGTTATTACGGGTTTTTTCTCGCTAAAAAAGCAATGAGTAACTTCGACATTGCTCTCAAACTAACAATGGAATTGAAAACAAGTTTACCCCAAACCCGAAGAAGAAGAAATAGGGGATATTTTTTTAAAGAGCTAGCTAAAAAAGTTTGGCTTACAACTGCCCAAACGGTCCGTTCATAGTTTTAAGTTTGTCAACAAAAAAAAATTATGAGGGAAAAATCCGCTCGTCTTGCATTACATCATTATCTAGTTCATTTTTATGAGGAGCAGATGAAAACTTTATGATGAAGGGCCCCCAACGTTTTTAAAAGCTCTTCCCCCAGGGAAAGCTGCAATTGCGATTTGAATTATACAATTCCCCAATTTACAGTTTAAAGATTAGTTTGTGGGGGGGGTTGGGTCATTTAATAAAAAATTGCAGCAAAGCGGGGAAAATTGTGAAATGTGATAACCCGCACATTTTTTTGGAAAAAAAATAATAAATTGTTCTAAAAATAATGTCGCGGGGGCCAGAAGAATCAGGAGTTACATTAGCGCCTGTGAGGTGTATAACCTTAGAATTAAAAGACCTTGCAGACGTTGCGGACTTTGAACAGAACGGTGAGATAGGCACTTTGTATGGTTTTGAGTACACTAAAGATGGCGATTATAAAACGCAAGAAGGTTGGCGACAACAAAAAGTTTCCTAAACTAGAACAACTGCGCAATCTAGAGGCAAATAATGTTGGCCAGTATGAATATAAAATAGTTCGAAAACCTGACCTCAAATGGCACTTAGAACCATATTTAGAATGGGACATAAAATTTGAATTCATAAGCCCATTTACATTTTTTGGCCGTCAAAAAAGTTTCAGAAAAGCATTCAACTCTGGCCCTTACATGTAAGTCTTATGCCGGACGACAATAGTCGGAAAGAAATTGAAATAACGCCGTATGGGAAAAAACAGTACATCCCCCCACAGAAAAGAAACAGTTGTAAAAAAAGCTTCTACAAAATTACAGTTCTTTCCAAGCAGAAAATTAGGAGACACGTTCACAATGATATTTAAAATTTCTGTCTTTAAAGATGCGGAGAGGGATGGGGTTGTGGGCGTTAGTGACGTCCTTATAAAAGGAATTAATATTAGCTGGCAAAACTTAGACGTTAAACGCCTTAACGTTACCATCGTCGTTCTTCACAATGGTGAGGATATTAAGATCATAAACAACAAGCAACAAAATCAATGTTGATTTAAAAATAGAAACAATCTTACAGAACTGAATTGGATTAATCTTACACATTTAGGCCTCATAGGGTTTTATTATACTGAACAAGTTTTGATGGAGAGTATGATAAAAATAATAACTGGATTAGATTAAATTCTTCTATAAAACCATGGAGCAGTTAAACTTTATGACAAAAACTCCTCATTGCTCATTGATTTGTGGGCAGACTGGTTTGTGGAAAAACAATATTTGTCCTAGACCTATTACAAACAGTTTATCGCTATAATTTTAATCATATTGTGTGTTTCTGTCAACACTTAAAGGGAACAAAGCATATCATGATAGAAGGTTTATATGGACAGATGATGACATATATTTAGTTGATCCTAGAAAATAAACTGAGTGAGTGTTTAGAACAGTTTTATAGACTGTTTGAAGGAACGCAAACACATATTTATTATAGATGACTGTTGGGCAGAAAGAGACATAGTTAAAAAGAGAAACACTTTGTCAAAACTAGCTTTCAGTGGAAGGCATGCTAGGATAAGTGTGTGGATTTTATGCCAAAAATATAACTCAGTTTTAAAAGACTTTAGAGAACAGTTAAAGATTGTAGTGTTATTTCACATGAAAGACGGAGACTCATTTGAAGAATGTTTGCGCGAAAATGATGTTATTGAAAATGATCAGGAAAACATAGGATTAAAACAAAAACTGAAATCTGAAAAGTTTAGTAAATTAGTATTGAAAACGGATAACGCTACACAGTATGTCTGTTTGTAGATAATCGTTATTTTTGGTTATTGAAGTCTTACTTGTCAGAGAACGTAGAAATACCAATCCTGGGTTACTTTCGCCCGAAACTGGTTGAGGCGGAAAGTGGCCCAGGATTGGGATTTCTACGTTCTCTAAGCACTTACTTAGAGCTTTCGACAGACGTCCGTCCGTCTTCGTCAGCGGTGGTGTTGCTACTGGGAGAACTG
>CM031607.1:85506145-85509725 GCA_018398815.1 Conus ventricosus | reverse complement strand
ATTCCCATTCTAAAGTACTCCCTGTTCTATAAGAACTGGGAGTACAAAAACCATTATGGGCCGTTAGTAACGGATAGAACGGTAAACTAAAACATCGGGCATCATCCGTGACCCATAATGAACATACCTACAAATTTTCAGAAAGACCGTCCAAGTGCTTTCTGAGACATTCCATACAAAAGAAGAACCGTTATGGGCAGATACAGCCGTTAGTAATACCTATAACGGTAAACTAAAACATCGCGTATCATCCGTAACCCATAATGAACATCCCCACAAATTTTCAGAAAGGTTGACAAAGTGCTTTCTGAGATATTCCATACACAAGAAAAACCGTTATGGGCCGTTATTGCCGTTAGTAATGGCTATAATGGTAAACTAAAACATTGGGAGTCATCCGTGACCTATAATGAACATACCTGCTAATTTTCACAAAGATCGGCCATGTACT
The DNA here is from genome assembly GCA_018398815.1 of Conus ventricosus. Lineage (NCBI taxonomy): Eukaryota > Metazoa > Mollusca > Gastropoda > Neogastropoda > Conidae > Conus > Conus ventricosus. The sequence continues at coordinate 85,509,274 of CM031607.1, read as the reverse complement.
TTCTGAGATATTCCATGAAGAAGAAAAACCATTACTGTTATACACACACACACACACACACACACACACACACACACACTCACACACTAAACTAATCAATTCCAAGGATAAGTACCGCACCATTCCAGCAACTTACAGAGCAGCTTGGTGTTGCAATGACTGCAAGAAATATTCAATTATAAACAAAGCTTGCTCTTATGTCTTAGATTATATATATATGACAGCGCAACACGCTTGAAACAAATTTGTAGATAGTTTTAAGACTCCTCTTTTAACTTGTTTTATATATATAATATATATATATATATATATATATAATATATATATATATATATAAACAAAAAAACTAATAAATTCCAAGGATAAGTACCGAGCACCATTCCAGCAACTTACAGAGCAGCTTGGTGTTGCAATGACTGCAAGAAATATTGAATTTTCAACAAAGCTTGCTCTTATGTCTTAGATTGAAGAAATAGGGGAGATAAGCATTCATATCTGCAGTGGTAGTTAATACTGCCTAACTAACAGTATGTGCTCAAGTGGGTGGATGGGGAAAAATAAAATAAATGCTTCTCAAAATGAACCTTCAGCAAGCTTATAATCTCCATTAGGGAGGAAACTCACTAACACATAACTCCTGGTCATATACCGATATTTCGAAACTTGGTTGTTTCTCCTCAGTGACCGCGGAAAGTGGTAATTTGACTCCTCTGCCTTTTCGGTTTTACGAAGAATGCTATCCCAGAAAAGGCTGGTGTGCAAAACCGTAGTATGTTTGTTGAGTTTTCAAAAAACCAACCAAAGGTGCCACCTAAGAAGCAAAAGAAAATCATGAAAGAGCAAAACAAGCTACATTTTCTTGTGAAAAGTAGAAAATATAAAAAGATAACCTCTTAAGACACAGGTGCTGAGGGCCAGTTCTTGTGTGTGTGTGTGTGTGTGTGTGTGTGTGTGTGTGTGTGTGTGTGTGTGTGTGTGTGTGTGTGTGTGTGTGTGTGTGTGTGTGTGTGTGTGTGTGTGTGTGTGTGTGTGTGTGTGTGTGTGTGTGTGTGTGTGTGTGTGTGTGTGTGTGTTTCACATGCAGTCATCTGAGATATTCCGTCAGTCTATAATCCTGAAACGGCGTCAAACATCAGGTCCAGTGCTGCCCCTGTAGGAATCCACGGACGTCCAGGTGAGGATCAGACCTAGTGCTGCCCCTTTAGGAATCCACTGACGTCCAGGTGAGGATCAGACCTAGTGCTGCCCCTTTAGGAATCCACTGACGTCCAGGTGAGGATCAGACCTAGTGCTGCCCCTTTAGGAATCCACTGACGTCCAGGTGAGGATCAGACCTAGTGCTGCCCCTGTAGGAATCCACTGACGTCCAGGTGAGGATCAGACCTAGTGCTGCCCCTTTAGGAATCCACGGACGTCCAGGTGAGGATCAGACCTAGTGCTGCCCCTTTAGGAATCCACGGACGTCCAGGTGAGGATCGGACCTAGTGCTGCCCCTTTAGGAATCCACGGACGTCCAGGTGAGGATCAGACCTAGTGCTGCCCTTGTAGGAATCCACGGACGTCCAGGTGAGGATCAGACCTAGTGCTGCCCCTGCAGGAGTCCAGGTGAGGATGAGACCAATAATGCCTGTGTTGTGCTAATGTAATTAGATACTGATCGCAGATAAACTTTGGTTCTGCATGCCGGCAGGCCCCAGTCTCGGTAATGGTTGTTTACACCTCGAGGCTCCAGTGCACATGTCCCGAAAGTATCTTTTCAGTGCGATGTGTACAACTCTACAAGACCCAGTGCTGTCCCTGTAGGAATCCACAGACGTCCAGTTGAAGATCAGACCTAATGTTGCCCCTGTTGGAGTCCCCAGACGTCCAGGTAAAGATCAGACCTAATGCTGCCCCTGTAGGAGTCCACAGACGTCCAGGTGAGGATCAGTCTTAATGCTGCCCCTGTAGGAGTCCACAGACGTCCAGGTGAGGATCAGACATAGTGCTGTCCCTGTAGGAGTCCAGGTGAGAATCATTCCTAGTGCTGCCCCTGTAGGAGTCCACAGACGTCCAGGTGAGGATCAGACATAGTGTTGTCCCTGTAGGAGTGCAGGTGAGGATCAGACATAGTGCTGTCCCTGTAGGAGTCCAGGTGAGGATCATTCCTAGTACTGCACCTGTAGGAGTCCACAGACGTCCAGGTTAGGATCCTGTCCAGTGTCGCTCAGGACCAGTGCCGCTTACTACCACTATCCACATCAATACTGCCAGAAACCCCCAGCTCCATCCCACGCACTCCTGCTGTGACTTAGGGTTTGGGTGCAGACAAAAAGACAGAATACCGTGGGGGTGGGGCTGGGGGAAGGATGGGGTTAGGGAGCGGGCTGCCACACTCAAAAACTGGTCTCAAGAGTATCTTAAAAAGAGACAGTTGTGAAGCTGTTTGCATTTGTTAAAAAAAAAACGTGTTGTTCGGCGAGTTTTGTTTTTGGCAGGACAGAATCTATTTGTGTTCTGTCGAAAAAGAAATCAAATAAATCATAGTTCCAGTCCACACGAATACAAATAATCAACTATTGATAATGAATAAGTGACTACAATGGCACACGTCTGGCCAAGTAATGATTGACGGTATGACAGGACAACACAGGCGAGGACATGACACACCACATCAATCGTCACATGGCAGCAAGAAAGAAGCCACTTAGGGAAACACGGGCAAGAATTGAAGCCAAAGAATGAAAGCTGAGTTACTAGATTTCTAAACGAATGAAACAAACAAGTCACAACACAGACTCAAAGCGTTTCAACCTATTGTTCTTCCCCAAGCATGGCAAAAAAAAAAAACCCACAAAAACATACACACACATCATCATGATGATGGTGATGGTGATGGTGATGATGATAATGAGGATGATGATGATGAGGAGGAGGAGGAGGACAGTTGGCACCCTTTGGTTTTATGGAAGTAGGGAATCGAACAATAGGAAAAGGAGGTGGGGAGAGGATGTTCGTAAAAAAGAAATGCTCGTATACAAATAAAAGCATGATAATGATGATGATAATGGTTACCATCATCATCATCATCATCATCATCATCATCATCATCATCATCATCATCATCGCCATTCTTCTTCTTCTTCTTCT
>CM031607.1:85476145-85498645 GCA_018398815.1 Conus ventricosus | reverse complement strand
TGTTGTGAGTGTCAACAGATGGCTGGAAGGGAATGACCAGAGTCCAGTCTGGACAGGACGGAGGAGCTCTCTAGCTTGTTGGCAAGGTCATGTGTGAGATCCTGGCGAGTGGACCTTTTGTTTCTGACCTCAATGTATGCCTCCTTGCATGTTTTCGTCATGTCAAATCTTTATCAAACAGAAAGCATAGACTGGAACTGTGAAGAAAATTCAATGTAGAGAATGTAAATATGTGAGTTCAAGACCACCCATCTTATTTTGCACGAAAACCCCCCTTTTCACATACAAATCACGTCCATCACATATTAGTTTTGGCCAAATTTAACACCTTTTCACAAACAAAATTAACACACCAAAACCTCTAAAAATCGACGTAATTGCCAATTTAAAACGGGGGCCTTACGTGCAAGATAAGATAGGGTGATCGTGAACGAACATATTTACATTCTCTCCCGGGGCATAAAATGAACTAAAAAGGGGTTGACAGTCATACTCCAGACTGGCACCGCAAAAATCGATAAATTTGCCGCAATGCGACAGGTGTTAATCATCGCGCGATGGGCCGAGTGTCGCATGTGCACGTTCAACCAATCGATAGGGAGGTATGGCATCATTTCTACGTGGCTTTCTCATTATACAGGTAGTTGACAGAAGTGAAAGACGTGTTTTTTAGTGCTCTGAACAGAAATGGCCGAGTCTGGAAGCCAGTTGTCTTCACAAGAAACCACAATGGTGTAAATCTAAAGAAACCCAAAACTGACATTTGCTTTGTTCGGATGACAAAAAATAATAATTTGAAACACAAAAAGTATCTCGGGAATGATTTCATTCTTGAAAAAAATTGGAACGGGCGACCTTGCTTGAAACCACCCCAAAACCAAAAAGAGAGTTTAAATCTTTGGAAGCGAAGAAAACAAAAACGTGAAATGACGTAAGTGAACTGGATCTTTTTCTCTAATTGTTATGAGAAAAGAAAGTAATTTTAAAATATATGCAAACGACGTTGGTTCGAAAGTTAGGCAGGTCGACGACAACCCTGTAAAAAAATCAAACTAGCGTGTCTACGGGCAAAAGAGAAGCCAGCGCTCCGCCGGGGTCGGTAAAAGGGTCATGATAGCAATCCTCACAAGACCAACCCAAGCGCCAACCAGCGCCCCACCCCAGTCGGTAAAAGGTTCTGAAAGTGGAAGGTTGTAAAATTTTAATCAACGAAAAACCCCATGCACCTTCATGTTTTTGGGCTATCAGCTTGGAAAAAGAAAAAAAAAGGTTTCAAAAATCAAAAACAAAGAAGCAGCGGGGGACCTTTTGGGTTAAAAAAAAATTTCTTTTTCAGAATTTTATGCAAGAAGGTGATTCTGCTGTAAAACCCCTTTTTTTACCCTTTCCCAAGTTTCATAAACTGGAATGATTTTTGATGATTAACTGAACAAACGCCTAAAATTCTAACCTACATGTCTGGAATGAAGAATTTAAAAGTTCTGGCAATCTGAAGTCTGATTGCTTCATCAAGCTTTGGCAGACGGGGAAAAACCCGTTCGGATCCGAACGGATCTAAAAAATTCTTATTTCACCTGCTTCAACTCCTGCTTCGCGTTCGCTTCTCAAGCTTTGGCGGACTGGTAAAACCGTTCGGACCGAACGGATCTAAAAATATTTCTTATTTCCCCTGTTTCAACGTCCTGCTTCGCTGTTTTGCTTCAACTGTTAAAAAGGCTGTCTCAGACGGCCGCCGATAGAACTTTAAAGAGTCTTGTGTTTATTGATTCAGGACTCGAAAAAGCGCTTTTGGTGGCGTCTTGAATTTAGTCGCTCAAGTTAAAACCCCACAAAAGGGCCCCACAAGCCCGCCCCGTCTATTGTGTGAATGATTCTCATGGTTTGTGTGTGTGTTCTGTCTGTCTGTCTGTCTGTCTTTGTTTTTGAAAAAGGAGAGAGGAGAGGGGGAAAACAGACAGCGACGACAGCAGAGAGGGAGTGAATGAGAGAGAGGGAGAGAGAAACTGATTAATTATTTTTTTAAAATTATGATTTATTGGGTTTTAAAAAATAAAGGCCCAAGCTTTAAAAAAGCTTATGATATGCTTTACGATTTGGATTGGAAGGTGGAGAGAAGATTTAAAAAAAAAAATTTTGAAGAATAAATTACTTCTTTTTAAAAAAACATAAAGATCGAGAAAGCTAAAGCGGGCCCATCAGTGATTCCCCGATTCTGGCCCCAACCAGAAAAAGTTATTTCTTTTTTAATTGTTATATGGCTTCTGCTTAGGATGTTGTCTGGAGTTTCAAGCCTGAAGGGAATATTTATTCGCTTTAAGAAGATTAGGTTTTTACGTTTTAAAAAAAAGACTATAAATAACAGCTGAATTTTAAAATTATTTTTTTTATTTATTTTAGATTTAAAAAATGGGCCCGAATCAGGAATCTGATTTAAAGAATTTTAATACTATTTGACGAAACCCAAATTAAATTTTTAAACATTGATTTAGTAAATTTGGGTTTTTTGAAATGATTTAAACAAATAATAAAAGAAAATAGGAACTTTTAAACGAAGCAATCAAAGGGAAAAAAAATTTGACGTATTGATCAGAAAAAGCTAAAATTTTGGGCGGGTTTATTGTAAGGAAAACATGTCTTGAAGTGTTTGCGACACTTTGGGTGAAGAAAAAAAAGGTGTTTTAATTTACTTTTTTACATTTATTTTTTTTAATCTAGTAAATATTGGGTTTAAAAAAATGACGCCCCCGAAAATTTGGGGGACGGAAAAATTATAAAAAGGGAAAGAAATTTTTGATATTAAAAAAAACAATTAAGAAAGTTTAGTGAATAACAGAACATCATTAAACCCCCCCCAAAAGTGTTCATAAAGGTAGCACTGAAAATCTCTAAAACCCCAAGTCCTTAAAAGGGGAGCCCCCAGAAAAGTGCTGTCCCTTTTCTGATTGATTTTAACCCCTGAGATAAAAAAGGAAGTCTGGGTTTCCAAAACGAAAGAATAATAGTTCCCACGACTTTAACTCTAACGGGGACCAAATACAGTTTTACAATTTAAAAACCCCGCAAGTGAGGGGGAAAAAAATTAAAGGGGGTTGGTTGGTTAAGGAACGTCCTTCCCAAAAAATCAAATTTTGGCAAACAAATTTCTACCTATAGTTGGCAATTCTTCCCTTTTCCCTTCCAAAGGTTAGATTTAAAAAACAGCATTTTTAAAAACATACAAAAATTCTAAAAACATTGTTTTTTGTGGTGTGTTTTTAGGCATTTACATCCTGTTAAAATCGCAAACGTTTTTTCCCCAAATTAAAAAAACATAAAACCCAAGGTGAATTTTAAATAACATAACCTTCCCCATAAGCTGAAAGTATAACCCCGTTTTAAGAGCAAAACAAACCCTCACTGAAACGATACACGGTCTGTAGAAGCGATAAGTGCCTCTAAGGGTTTCTCCCCAAGCCCCACTTAGGCAATCACTTACAAACATGTAACTTGATCCGTTTGCAGATGCACAAAAGCCATTTATATTTAATCAGAAAAAAAAGCAGACTTATGGCTTCATCAAAAAATCGTGCTAAAAAAAAAAATTTGTAAAAATGTTTTTTAGAATCCCCAAATTAAAAACCGCTGCCAGTATAGAACTCATTAAAAATATTTTTAACTGTGAAACCAAACTCCTCACACCCAAGCCCGGCTCAAAAATTAGTTTTAAAAAATTACACAAAATGCGAGACCCCAAACGGGTTTATGTGCTTTGAATCGCCCTTAAACCCCAGTTTAAAATACGGCCCCCAACGCAAGAACAAAAAAAAACGTTTAACCCACCACGATCTGTTCTTTAAAAATTTGGTTTATTGTTGTTAGGGGCAGAAAAGGCCCAACACACAAACCCCCAGTTTACAGAGGCCCCCAAAGCGCTGCGATATTTAGGCAGATGAAAAAACTTTCCCAAACAATTTTCCCAACCCGAAACTTTCAGACTGTTTTGATTTAAGACCAAGAACGCTAAAACTTCTCACATTTGGATTTGCAAAAAAATTTTTTAGGGAACCGTAAAACCACGACACTTTCTGGAAATTAAGGGGCCCCGCAAGCAATTTTTAACTTCAACTTGGTTACCCTAAGACATGGAAACTGCCTTTTTTCATAAAATTTAAAAGGCTAAAAAATTCTCATTTTTATCAGCAAGCAGTGACTTCTGAATATAAGAGGGTTACCGCTTGCCAAATTTTTGAAAGACAGACTTTATTTTGACCTTTTCCTTTTTTGACTCAGCCCCAAAATCTGAGGCCAGTTTGGATAAGAAACGGTCTCACAAACTTTTCCCAATCACTAAACAAACTTTGAACCCCTCTTTATGCGTAAAAGGTGTTTAACCCCCCATGAAACAGAACTCTGGGAAAGGTTTGACGAAAACTCGTTTTTCCTAAAGCCTTTCTTTTTGTCTAGAGGCAAAGACATAACGATCGACTTGATGCGCCAAAAGGCTGGAAGAATACACTGTGAACGATGGCGACTTTCACTAATATTTATTGGCTGACGTGGTTAATTTGGGAGACGCTTTAGAAATTACGATTACTGCATGAAACATTTGTCTAGACTCATCACATTTCATCTCTGCCCCGGTTTTTCCGGGACGCCCCTTCTTAAAGCAAAAAAAACCTCCGATTTTCTTTAAAATCGATCAACCCCCACTTCAGTGATTTAAGATGGGCTGAGGGGGGGTATTGATGGCCCCAATCCTTACGCAAAGCCAACAACAAAAATTTTTTTTACGATTATGACCCAATAAACCCTAACTATTAATGTACTTAGACGCCAACCAAACGTAGGATGGGCTATGAGTCAACGCTCCCCCTGAAAACTTTTAAAAAGATAAAAAGGACCTCACGATATTAACACTGGTTAGGCTTTGTCACAGCTTACCCCTGTAATCCAGCAGACTAAGGAAGTAGATTTAATATCCCTTTGAAATACAAAGACCACCCCCAACGATTACCCCCCAGTGCAGAAAGATTAAAATGAGTCCATGAACCCCTAAACTGGCCTAATCTTAGACACAAAAACTAAATAGTGTCCATTCGACTACACAGTTTTACCAAAAACCCGGCTGAAAAAGACAGGTTTTGAATCATTTCTTTTGACCCAAAAGCCCCCTTTTTGAGACCCTAATCAAAAAGAACATGTCTTAGAAACCCAACCCCTGTCTTTAGAAAAGACTTCTTTAAATGATTAAAAGCTGTTTTGGCAAAAAACCTGGGGAAAAGTCACAATAAAAATTTAAATTATTACAAAAAGAAAACCCAAACAATTAAAATTTCCTCTAAAACCTCATCAAGACTTCACAAATTTTAAAACACAGCTTGGTTTTCATTTTGTGAAGAAAAAAGAGTTAAATTGGGCCAAAACCGGGGTTTATCGGTTTTACCGTATTAGTTTTTCAAAGTTATTAATGTTGAAAATTTTTGTACGACTATTTAAAAAAAATGTACCCAGAAGCAGAGTTTTTTACACGCACTGATTTTTTTTCTGACGCCCCCCAGAAAAGGGCTTTTTATAAAGATTAGAAACAGAATACTAAAAGGGTTTGATGGGGTCGAACATGCGACAAACCAAAAAACAGCCTTTACATTCAACTGAAAAGAAAGTAATTGGGAAAAGAAAGAATTAATGAAAAATTAAAAAGAAATTTTTGGTTTGCGGCGAAGGTAAGCGTTGCTAGCCCGACTTCGTAAAGAAAAAAACTAAGGGCATAAATAAAGAATTTCAAAAAAAAAATAACCCTTTAACTCAAACAAAATTTTTAAAAAAAAGTTTTCATCACACAAATGTTAATCTTCGTTGTACTCTTTCAAGTAAACACAACTGCTGTTAACAAGAAATCCCAAAATCCTAAAAAATAACAAGAGAACTTCCGTCCAAATCCCGGTTTTCCTATGCTGAGGGGATTGGAAAATTTTAAAAATTAAATTGACTGATTTGGGTTGTACTTAAATTAAGAACCTAACTATACTTACTTTTGAACTTACTTAAAAACAAACAAAAAACTTAACTTAAGAACCAACTAGTATTTTTTATAAATTAAATTTTTTTGCACTTTTCTTGTAGTTTCTTGCAAATTAACTTAAAAAATACTTCGTAAATAACTTAATTTCCCTTAAAAAATGTCTTATTTTTTCTTAACTTGTACTTTATCGTTCTTAAAAACTTTCCATAGAAAATGGTTTTCGCAGGAGGGTTCTTTTTTTTGCAAAGGCTTTTTTTCTTCTTTTACGTGGGGGTTGCGGCTTTGTTGTTTTGGGATGGCGTTTGGTATTTTGGTATGCAAAAAAAACACTAACAACGGCAGCACCACCCAATACATAAAGATACATCTTATTGTATTGATTGTGATTGTGTTGTTGTTAATTGTTGTTGGCGGTGGCGATGTAGTATTACTACTAACAATATTTGTTTTACTGATTGGTTATTTGCATTTGCAGTCTGTTCCATTCCAGCAGTTTTAACGCCCCGCCTCAACACGTCCAGGAATATTAATCTTATAATATTAACACACTTGCTGGTACATTCACCTTGTGCACATTCTGGCCCCGCGGGGTGGTCCAGCGGAGGGTTCTGCGACTGACCTTGCGACCTTCTTCTCCTGATCGCTCTTTATTGTTATTGCGAATAAATTTAAATATGATCAAATTAATATGATTAAAAGTAATTAATTCCCATGATGAATGGTCATAACAATCCCCAAATCTGTAGTACATGTCACAAGCGAAGAGTTTCTAGGACTTTTTTAAAAAACCGGATCTTGTGATAAGTCGTATTTAAAATCTCTTACTAACTTAGGCAAATAGACTAATCAATTGTCTGACCCACTGATCTAACCATTTTGATCCTAGCTGTGCTTCGTACCTAGCGTAGTACTTTCTCAATGTCTGATGCGGACAATTGTTGGATCTGTTCAATACTTAGTTTCATTCAACCACCAAAATACTGTTTAGTTTTTTCCACAAGCATCCACATGAAAATAAACTTTCTTTATGGCAGTGGCCTGCTGAGTAGTCTGCTTGCTCCTCACACCTTTAAATAAGTTCAACAGCAAATCCATTTAAAAAAGCAATAAAAAATAATATAATACTTTTTAAAAACCATGAGTTTACAAACGTTGGTTAATAATTAAGCAGTGCCTATCGTTGGTGATATAGTTATTTAACAACCTTGCAAAATGCCTTGTTAGGAATAAAACCGCCCAAACTGGGGAAAGATAAAAAGATTCGCCAAAACTTAATGCAACATAATTTTAGCTATAACAACAAAAGAATATTTTGATAAAAAGCACATAGACAGGCCTTATCGTATTTATGATTTATTTTAAATAAAAAATATTAAATTTTATAGTCAATCAAAAGGATGTGTGAAAAAAGATTATCAATAACAATTTATACCACTCTGCTGTAATTAGCGGTCTTAGTAAAGGCTATAGCGTGTTAGGCAAAAAACATGTTTAGAATGAAGCCAGCTGAGCCTAGAAGGTTATACATTGAGGACGTTGATTAAGGTTATAGAGTAATTACTTGCATGTGGATTGCGGTCCCCAAAAGACTTTCTTGTTACAACAGGGGATTACCCAGAAAATATTAGTTCAAAGAAAAGATAAAAACATACGCACCAAATATTTAAAAAAAAGAGAGCGGGAGTAGTTATGATGAAGGAGGAGCTATATGTTAATGCTCATTGGCATCTCAGGAAGCTAAAGTTATATGTTTAGAAAAATGTGGTCGACGAAGAGAGAGAACTCATAACAAGGCACTAGAAATTTAGCTAAGGCAATAGACGCTATGATAACCGACGAATTGCTCACTTAGACATTATTAATAAAAGGTTACGGGGAACAGGGTCATCAGAGCACACAAATACAACTATTGATGAGCAATAGAATGATTATTACTTAGTGATCAGGCAAGGAATTAACTAACAACAAAACCGCCTCCAGAACTGTCTGACTATTGTATGAACCGTCAGAAGAACAAGAAAAATAGCAGAAATTGGTTTTATTGTGGGATGCTAAGGGACGCAATCTATATTCTTTGCACAAACAATTTCTAAAAACAATTAAATTACCATTAAAATACAGACCTTCTTATGACAATACGAAGTACAAAAAATTATTATTCTCCTAAGGGGTATTGGAAAGGAAAGAACCGCTATAGAAAAACTGAGTAAGGGGTGAGCTGCTATGTCTGAATCAGATGCGAAAGACTGGCTAATACAAAACAAGCAATATGGCCAATATATTTGCCTGCCCCCAAAAGATAATAAGGCCTAATTTGTTAATTCAGTTCTCCAAATGACACCCACCAAATGGACTTGCTGTAACTTCCAATGACAAAGGTTAGAAGAAAAAAGTTAAAGTAAGATTCTGACAAGTTGTTGACATGGCTTCAAGATTCACAGACGCCTGAGCCTTTAACATAAAAAAGCTCAACTTGCTGTGGCTGAGGCTTTACAACAAATATACATGCGCGCGAGCCCATTAAAGTAATCCTAGGCTGATCCAGGTTGATGATGGAAAAGAGTTTAAAGTTTCTGTAAACCATTATGTTTTTTAAAACACCATGTTACAGATAAGAAGAGGGATCCCAGGCAACCATCGATCACAATCCCTAGAAGAAAACTTATAATAAGAACGCCTGTTTACCTATCATATATCAAAGAGAAATATATTGATAGAACGCGTAATAACGGGAAATGGGTTTAGGGTGATTGCCGCAGTCCTTACGTGCCCAAGAAACAATGAAGAATTTTAAAGCAACATGGTTGAAGCAGTAAACGCAATCAAATTAAAAAATAGCATATACTGAAGATGTGCAGGGACTCAAAAACTCTTACCGTTTGGATAAAGTAAATCCTTGTATGTCCGAGAGTCAGAGGGCGATGTTAGAAGTTAGAGCCACAGATCCTACATGGAGCGTAGACGTTATGAAGTAGAAAGAATTATGCAAACAAACCCCTCCCGAATGATATTTAAGAGAGACCACTCTCTAGCGGTGCTACTAACAAATGTCGAAAAAGGCCCGCCCCTAAAAGATCGTTTGTTCGTGAAGAGATGCAAGTTGTCCCGCCAACACATGAGTTAACCAAAAAAAATAGTGTTTTGTTAAACTTATTTTTTTGGTTCTACTTTGGGTTAAACTGATCTGATGTTTGTTTTTCAATGTTCTGTTATAATTACATCATGTCTACCTGTCGTGAAGTAAAAGATCTATATCTCCACTCTTTTTGAAGTTCAATTTTCTGTCGCCTGTATTCCTCACCATCAGCCATAAGCTTATCAAACCTCTTAGTCCCGTAATGTTTTCATCCTGTAAATGATTAGGCTTATTCTTAATCTTAATGACCAGAGATTTGCCGATGCTAGGGCTACAAATGGCAGTGTGCTTTGTAATTTAGGAGTTAATTTTTTTTTAAAACAGCAACTTACAACCATAGAAACGGCACCTAAACCTAAACCAAGCCCCCTAATGCTAAAGAGGCTGGAGCCCCAACCCCGTGTCTAAAACAGCAACACTAGACCAGCACTCACGCAAGCTAACAGCTGATGAGCCAGTAATACATAAGAAAGAGTATTTTAAAGCTTTAGCAATATTACATCTAGTAACTCTATACTTATCCAAGTCACTTTCTAATTCCTTATGAAGTTCAGTATTTGCTTTAACCTAAACTGTTGAAACTATGCATTTTTAAATAAGATTATTTTTTTAATTAACTTGTACATATCTTCTTATTAATCCTTAGGCAGCACTTCATTAAGAGAGTAAAACGAAATAAAATCAACATACATAATTAAAATAAAGTCGAGTACGATAGTTTGGTCTTTGTCAACCAACACAGTAACCTGACAATTATACCATGGGTGTTTATTTTGTCCCCGTTTTGAGAAATGCAATGCCAAGCTTAAGAGGAGCATCCAAGTTATCAGCCATTATTTGTAACCTCTAATTAACGTATGTTACTGGCAAACTAGGATCACCCACCTCGGAGTAATAAATAAGCGAAAAATATCGTCCATTTGCCTAGGTAGTGGCAGTATCTTTGGGTAAATACTAATGCCGACTGTGTCGCCTGCCCCTTACAGCGGACTTCTTTTCTCTGTAGAGCATATATTCAGAACCATGCCAAGTTATTTTAATTTGTTTTTTTCTGTTTGTGTTCCTGGAACCAGGCTAACAAGAAAGGGGCCTGCATCAAAGCTTTTTCTAAAATGTTTTCCCTTAACAAAGTATACATTAGACTTCGTAGTTCAAACTTTTAAATTCCAAGCAACTATATGAAGCAACGCCAAGCATTCTCTCTTTTATGAAGTTTGTAATCATGTATATGCCAAAATCGTTTGCCCTTAAATTTCTTAATCTCTTCTAGGGTAGGATATAGCTGTCCGTTTTATTGTCTTGCAATTTCTGTTACGTATAAACCCCAACATCTGGTGTATTCAAATCCATAAACATTTCCCCCGGCACACCTATTAGATCAAACTCGTTTGTGTCAGCTAGGTCTTTTAACTCTACAGCAACCATTTAGGAGTCTATCTGCGCTTTTGATCTGGCCCTCGAGACATTCTTTTTATAATATTAAAATTATAATAAACAAATTGTTATAAGCAATAAATAATAAAACAATCACAATAAACAACGAATTGAACAGGGGGGTCCGTCCGTAAGCCAAAAACTTGGCGTGCTAGATTTTTTCTAATCTGCACATTTATTTTGCTTTTAACTCATCTTGTCCCTTAATATATAATTTTCACATAAACATTCTTCAAACTATCTTTGTCCTAAGTGTAAAACAATGACAACCATTTTAACAGCCGATCGAAAGTCCTTTTAAAAGACAGCCTTGTATTTTTTGAGTTAATAGCCCACAGAAACTAAGGCGTGGCGGCCACTAAATGCTAGCTTTGACAGAGCTTTCTTTTCTTTTTTTTTTAACAATGTCTCGTTCAGCCAAACAGTCATCAATAATAAACAGTGTTTCGGTTCCCTCAAATAGTCTAAAGTAATGTTCTAAACAGTCGCTCAGTTTATCGCTAGGATCAACTAAAAATATATTATCGTCTGTCCAAATAAACTTCCTTTCTTTGTAAGACTTGTTGTGCTTAATGGTTGTGCAGAATATAACAATGTACTCGTAATGAAACCTGTATATTGTTTGTAACAAATCAAGTACGAAGACGGTTTTCCCACACCCAGTAATCCCGCAGATAAGAGAACAGTGCGGATCTTTAGGAAGAAACTTCAAGCTATCCATCTGTTTTTATTAGAATATTTCTTCTACATTTTAATAAGCCGCGTCTTTTAGTCTGTTTTCTTCAATGTTTAACTGAGCATCACAAACCATAAAAATGTGTAATAAAAGATCATGCATGACACAACTGATTCAAGTTATGGACGACTTAACTGTACTTACTGATGACAAAAAAACAATAGATATAGTGTATTTAGACTTCCATAAAGCCTTCGACTCTGTACCGCACAAAAGACTATTGATTAAGTTACAGAATTATGGAATTCATGGATCTCTTCTTGACTGGATTACAGACTTCCTGACTGACAGAAGACAAAGAGTGAGGGTGGGGTCAGTATACTCTTCAGACAAACCAGTTTTGAGTGGTATTCCACAGGGGAGCATCTTGGGCCCGGTCCTTTTTACAATATTCATAAACGACTTACCAGATGTCATAACAAATACATGTAAGATTTTTGCCGATGATACAAAGATTTACGGGGATTCAAGCAATCACTCTGTCATTCAAAGGGACCTTAACAATGTGCAGGATTGGTCTCACAAATGGAACCTGTATTTCAATGTTCAAAAATGTAAAGTGCTGCACATTGGTAAGAAGAACCCTCAAAATGATTACATAATGAAAATGGGTGATTCAAATCAAAAGATTCAAAAATGTGTAGAGGAAAAGGACCTTGCAGTTACATTTGACTGTGATCTTAGCTTTGACCCTCATATACAGAAAGCTATTAGTAAAGCTAACCAAATGATTGGGTTGATAAGACGATTTTTCTCGTTCATTGATAAAGGTATGTTTATAAAGCTATACAAATCACTCATCCGACCACATGTGGAATACGGTAATGTCATCTGGTACCCTTTACTTAAAAGACAATCCTCATCAATAGAAAAGGTTCAAAGAAGAGCGACCAAACTGCTGCCAGAATGCAAAAATATGCCTTATGGTGAAAGACTTAGATATTTAGGATTAACATCCCTGAAGGCCAGGAGGGTGAGGGGTGACCTGATTCAAACTTACAAGATATTCCACCATGTTGATGACATTGATTTCAACTCACTATTCCAGTTAAGCAAATCTAACATCACAAGAGGCAATACTGGCAAATTATTTGTTCAATATTCTTGCACTAACCTGAGGAGAAATTCATTTGCTAATAGAGTAGTTGGCAGATGGAATTCTCTTCCGAGTTACATCAAACTAACTAATAATATCAACAGTTTTAAGAGCCTCCTTGATGTAGATGCAAATTTTAAAGATATAGTATATGATTTTGATGACTGAAAATTGTTCTCATCCCAATTTATATAAAATTATATGCAACTGTAATCACGCTGCGCTAAACACTGGGAAAAGTACTGTCATTTCAATTGATGGAGCACATGAAAGCCGCGAGGCTATAATAGCTCCTACCTACCTACCTACCTACCTTTATTGGACCGTTTTCCGTCTGCTTTCTTGTGAATATTTATTTTTATGCCATCTTGCCCTATCCTTTCTCCACTTCCAAACAATCTGTTGTCAAATGTAGATCTAAAATCCAGCCACAGCCCATATTTGGTTATTAAGTAGTCTTCGAGTCTTACATCATAAAGGCGAAGTTTTTTACATACACGATCAACTGCAGGATCCCTTTGCCTACCTCCAGCAAACAACTTTCTTATTTCATCAAAGTGTTGGTGAGGTAAAAGTCCGCGCCCTGAATACAACTGATCAGACTTGCCATTTATTGCACAGTCGACCTTCTCATTTTTGGATTATAAAACACTTTTCTGATCTCTATGAAAAGGAGTTGTTCCTTCAGTAAATAAGAACAAAATTCCTTTTAAAGACTTCAGAGACTGATTTAGATGTATGTTCCAAAGAGTGTCTCGCTTGTTTCTATTTTCTGTAATGGCGTGTATAACGTTTTCATAATATAATAACTGTTTTACTTTTATACGGGTTAAGATTGTTCTGGCCAGTCCAGGGTTAGTAACAACATCAAACTCAAGAGAGATGTCGCTGACTGTGTATTTAGCTTCGGGATCTTCAGACAGAACGACAGAACCGCTAGGATTAAATGTTAGTTCATAAGTAAGCTTTTCTTTTAGTGCGCCTTGGTAATATGGCATATGCGTCTTAACAGCTCAAAATCTAGAAGGATGCAGAATCTGTTGCCAAATGCTTCTGCTACTGCCTCATCTTTAACATCATTCTTTGCATCCCCCGCTTTAAGCCTGTGCTTGAGGCCGTTTGGGCTTTGTATTCCCTGATAAACTTTCTCTTTCTTTCCTTTTTTGGGCACCCAAATGATCAGAATAAGGGCAAAATGTCTGCCTCGCCTAGTACAAAGATTTCTCTGCCCTCCAGTCTGATTGCCATATTTTAAACGATACCCTGCCCAAATTAGCAACAACAGTACATTAGGATCTTCCGATTTAATATCTATTTTGAATAAATAGTTTAGGGGTTGCCTGCATTAAACATCGTCAGCGCCAAGATCAGGAACTTAACTTTTAAAGTTTGTTCAGGCTGAACTGTTGATGGAGTATTTACACTAATTAACAGTCTGTCTTATCCCTTTTTTACGCCGTGGGTTCCTTCTTTTTTCTGTATGGATCGAGGTCACAACCGTAGAGTTCATTTTTTATAAAACAAAAAAATATAATAAAAAATAGGGCTGAAGATTTTGACGCGATTGAACCTATTGAAGAAGAAGAAGATGAAACAGAACTAGGCCCCTCATTGCAAGAAAGCTTAAAGGGAGCAGGTTCATTACTCCCTAACACCGTCAAGAACTATTGGCAGAAAAAATTCAATCATTCTATAAAAGCATGGGAAACGAGAGCTACCAGAAGTAGTTGATCCAAAATGATTTTGAGGAAGTTGATGGCATTTGTATATAAAACTGTGCAGGAAGCCGTGTAAAAGTTACTTCAACGAAAAAACCCAAAAAAGTTTTTAAACTAAGCACAGTTAGGCGAAAACTCCCTATTGCTAAGGCAGAACAATTGAACCTTTTAGAGCTAGAGCCGAAGCTGTCAGTCGTTTACAAACTTTGGGCAGGAGTTGCCAACACAACAAAAATACAAAACATTCCTCTTCAAGAATTAAATCAAACAGCAGATGAATAGTAGCAGAAATTGATGCGAGTTTAATGAGGAGACCAATTAAATGACAATTGACGATTCTCCATTGCCTATGCGTGAAATCCGGGTTTAATAAAGCTTTACAAACAATAAGGGTGAACAACAAACAATTTGGCAAAACGTGGTGAGCAAGATAGAGAGATAGAAGAAAAAAAAATAAACTCGCTGATGCAGATGATAACAATTTGGGACGAGAAGAAAAGCTAGAATACAGCAGAAAATACAAGATTTAAGGCTACAAAGGCGCCGGGTTAGAAGTGCTGCCCTACTAACAAGCGCAGCAAGCATCCCAAACAAGCAAATAAGAAAAAACTATAAAACAGAATACTTTATGAAAACACAAACGCTAGCTGAAAGAATAAGGACTCTGTTCAGGAACAGGGATTACAATAGTTAGCATATTAACAGCTTTGGGTTTGCTATATCAAACACTCTTTTATGCTTTAACAGGTGTGCCCAACAGGGCCATTAGCTCCTCCCACGCCTCAGCCTGGTAAAAGTTGGATTAGAAAACAATTACATCATCTAGCAAACCTATTAAAGAATTAGCTGCCAAAGCGCTTTATGCTCTGCCTGGCATAATAGGCAGTGTTTGTTAGTTGGTTTTGCTACTATAGTAAAGTTCTGGGTTTTAAAGGGCCCACCATCTTGGGGCGTTAGGGTGCTAGCTGCTGGATTAATTTTTAGTGAAATAAAGTATGGCTAATCCAGTAAAAGTTAAAACACAACGAGGGGTTCTTTTCGCAGTATGCTGTCATGTGAGGCAGATCAACAGGTGAGTGCTTTCTTGGCTGCTTTCTGGCTGTGGGGGCTTATAACTGGATCGCTTCTTCAGGGTCGGGTTTTTTTTAAATGGATGGGGCGGCCTTGGTTTTAAAGCCTTGATTGTGCCCTAAGTTTTTGATCGTCTCCAGCTAAGAGGATTTCATTGTTATAATTCTGTATCATACCAATCGTAGTCTAAGGTCAGAGGGTACATGTATAATCCATGGCCAACAACAAAGTCAACCTTTGACCTAGCAAGTGCAAGAACGTCTTGATACCTTTGTATGCTGGAGGGTAAATCAACAGCAGAGTTAATAGCATCTTCTAAATTGGCTAGAAATTGTTTTCTGGCATCAAAGCCTGTAGACTGATCTAGTATGCTAGACTTGGTCTGTGCTTGTGCTCCTAATAGACACCAAACATATGTTCTTATGGTGTCATTAAGTCTTTGCACTCCTGGCATTGTTAGGCCTTCACTTTCATCTAAGATAAATGTTGTCCAAGCATTAGGATGTTTTTGTTCAATTGATCCTAATCGAACTTGTTTGTCTGGTTGAAAAGAGGTGTGGCCAGGCCAGTAGTCATAAGTATATTCTCTTTTTACACCCCACAAATACAATGTACCTAACCAATGATTGCGGTCTAACTTTTGTCTAAAATCAGTTGAAGGATTAATGTTAAATTCGTTGCAAATTCTTTCATATGCATTATTGTCCATTGGGCTGTTGAATGGATTAAACGCGCTGTCGCTTGGAGAGGCTACTTGTAGTTCAGTTAGTATTCGCCTGTACTGGTAATAAACATGAAAGTTATACACTGGCCTTACTAAAAGATTGGGATGGTTTAAATGGTTTGCATATGAAACGCCACAGCCAGTAGTTGCGCAGTAAACAGGAAAATTTAACTGATTCTGATAAAACGTCATAGGGCGGGATGCCCATGCTGATGGCACTCTATCATTCTTTATTGGAGGATT
This sequence comes from Conus ventricosus, assembly GCA_018398815.1. Taxonomy (NCBI): domain Eukaryota; kingdom Metazoa; phylum Mollusca; class Gastropoda; order Neogastropoda; family Conidae; genus Conus; species Conus ventricosus. The sequence goes on along the minus strand of CM031607.1, from coordinate 85,482,486 downwards.
TGAATATTTAGTTAGTGGGTTTACAAGTCTGACTTGGAAGCCGTATGATCCATCTACTGCAATGTTAGATTGCTAAAGTCTAAATATTTGGGATTATAAAACGCTCCTACATTGTAAGTGGCACTTTCGTTGTATTTAAAAGGCTCCATTTTTTAAATTAGTTTTTTTTAAATAGTTATAAAAAGGATGCGCATCTATATAAACCAACAAAACAAACGTGTGTCCTTAACGTACCCAATTGACAATAGGCGCGGTAATTATAGGGTTGCCCTTAGAGAAATTGGGTTTAAAGTTATGTGGTTTAACATATCTGAAGGAGCTCAAAATAACTGGATTAATGTTAATGACGAACAAGGCAATCAAATAACTCATGTGCAAATACCTGATGGCTACTACAACTTTTGTTCTTTAAAAGAAGTACTTAGCGAATCTGGTATATTGTTAACAATTAACGAGGCAAACCTCAGAATTACTATACATTTCCCACTAGAAGAAAGAAGAGAGTACACTTTCCCTAAAGGGCTAGCTAAAATCTTAGGCTTTCACAGTAGTGGTGGAGATTATAGATTTAGTACAAGAGAAGATGTTTATCAATTTAAAGGCAATAAACCTTCTGATTTTCTCGTGAACCCCATTTTGTGTGTTCATTTACAACAGTTAAGAACATGTGCTAATTTGTTTGCTGGCTATCCATCTACAGTTCTAAAGGTTTTGTTACCAACTAGGGCAGGGTTTTGCGATTATCAGTTATATACGTTTGACGGAGACAGTCAATTTAAAGAATTAATTAGCGTAGATATAAATTCATTGGATGTAAAAATAACTAACCAAGATGGAAAGCCGGTTGTTTGTTCTGATTTATTAATAGAGCTGGAAGTAGAAGAGCGTATTAAAAAATTAGTAAGGACTCAGTCCCGCGGACGTTAATTTTTATGCCTCTGGAGAGAATGTAAATATGTTCGTTCACGATCACCCTATCTTATCTTGCACGTAAGGCCCCCGTTTTAAATTGGCAATTACGTCGATTTTAGAGGTTTTGGTGTGTTAATTTTGTTTGTGAAAAGGTGTTAAATTTGGCCAAAACTAATATGTGATGGACGTGATTTGTATGTGAAAAGGGGGTTTTCGTGCAAAATAAGATGGGTGGTCTTGAACTCACATATTTACATTCTCTAATGTCGATGTTGTTCAGTGAAACAGTGTGGGAACAGTGCTGTGAACGCGGCGCCAGAGAATCTGGTAACCTCTGTTTGGTCATCACTGAGCTTCAGTGTGCTATGTTCCGACCACATTTTGAGTTTCTTGAATCAGTCTTGAAGGAACTCAGCTCTGTCATTCTCAGGCGATTCAGAGTGGCGGCGATGTTATCATAATTATGAAGGGATTCAGTTGACGTTTTCTCATTCTCAGGTGATTCAGAGTGGTGGCGATGTTAGGGTATGAAGGGATTCAGTTGACGTTTTCTCATTCTCAGGTGATTCAGAGTGGTGGCGATGTTAGGGTATGAAGGGATTCGGTTGATGTTTTCTCATTCTCAGGTGATTCAGAGTAGTGGCGATGTCAGAGTATGAAGGATTCAGTTGATGTTTTCTCATTCTCAGGTGATTCAGAGTGGTGGCGATGTCAGAGTATGAAGGGATTCAGTTGATGTTTTCTCATTCTCATGTGATTCAGAGTAGTGTCGATGTCAGAGTATGAAGGGATTCAGTTGATGTTTTCTCATTCTCAGGTGATTCAGAGTAGTGGCGATGTCAGAGTATGAAGGGATTCAGTTGATGTTTTCTCATTCTCGGTGATTCAGAGTAGTGCGATGTCAGAGTATGAAGGGATTCAGTTGATGTTTTCTCATTCTCGGGTGATTCAGAGTAGTGGCGATGTCAGAGTATGAAGGGATTCAGTTGATGTTTTCTCATTCTCAGGTGATTCAGAGTGGTGGCGATGTCAGAGTATGAAGGGATTGATTCATTTGATGCTTTGTCATTTTCAGGTGATTCAAAATGGTGGCGTGGTGTATTGTCTGCAAACATTTCCTGACGAACTGACGAATTCATTCTCTTTTGTTGATGTTCTTGCCTTCTCGTTTGTTCGTTTCCTCTACCCGAATTGTATGACACAAAATGACCCGCTATCCACAAACCCCTGCAGGGTATCACTTTGATTCTCTCCTCAGTGAACAGTGTGTCTTGGGGAAATATGTCTGTGGTGAGGTCTGTGGTGAGGTCTGTGGTGAGGTCCATGGTGAACTGATTTAGGTCATGGCAGTCACAGGACTGAACACCGATCTGCATAATGGGAGATAACTTTTCATCCTTGACAATAACTGTGGCTGTCTTTGGCGCACAGGGTGAGGTAGTGTGGTGAATTATTGCTCAAACCGTCATTCTACAGAGACATGTCCGTCACCCCCATCTCCGACCAGTCCGCTTTACTCTGTTCCCCACCTGCCCCCCCCCCCCCCCCCCCCCCCCCCCTTCCACCCTTTGCCGTCATTGTGGTGTGTCAGACCCTGACAGGCGGACAGCCAGCAGGGTGACGTCCGATCTCCCTGACGACTCCCGAAGACAAGGAGGGCATTGTCCGTGTTTCCAGAGTGTGACGCACGGAACAGAACACTGGACAATACATCACGTGCACTGAGTGCCAGGAATGACTTTGTGTACTTGTTGCAGACATGAATAAACAAAAGAGTGGGCGTGAACGACAAACCTACAACAAACACAACTATGAATTAACAACAGAATGGATGTGAATGACAAACCTCACAACACACATATGAATTAAGAACAGAATGGATGTGAATGACAAACCTCACAACACAACTATGAATTAAGAACAGAATTGAAATGAATTCATTTGACAAACCTTATGACACATTATATGAATTAAGAACAGAATGAAAGTGAATGACAAACCTTACAACACAGATATGAATTAACAATAGAATGGGAGTAAATTACAAACATACAACATACACATAATTCAAGAACAGAATGGAAATGAATGGCAAACCTTACAACACAAATATGAATTAAGAACAGCATGAAAGTGAATGACAAACCTAACAACACAGATATACCAATAGAATGGGAGTAGATTACAGACCTTACAACACAGATATACCAATAGAATGGGAGTAGATTACAGACCTTACAGCACACATATGAATTAACGATAGAATGGGAGTGAATGACGAACCTTACAACATAAATGTTAAACGACAATCGTACGGGCGTCAAATACAAACTTCATTACACAGGGGCGGATCAGTTACTTAGAGAGGGGGGGATTCCAAAGTGGGGCAGGGGTCCAGGGGCTGCCCAGGCCCCGGTGGGGTCCAGGGGCAAAGACCCGGTGGGGGGTCTGGGGGCAAAGCCCCCCAGAAGCTGAAGATATTTTCACTTTCTGAGGTGCTTTGGAGGCCTCTCCTGGTGTCTATTTACTATGAATCTGTACACAAATGTCTGGACATTTTTTTGCAGAAAGGCACTGTGATCAACGAAAATACATAAACTTACTTACATAGGTTGACTGAGAGGGACAGGAGGGGCATCCATAGTTGCTCCACTGTTTACAGGAAATTCTTTGGCAGCAACTGCATATAGGACCTATACTTTGTAGCATAGGAGTCCACAGCTGCTTCAATATCAATGGTATGTCACGATGGACCCTCATGAGCGCAAGACCATTCAGACGGCCTGCTCCCATTGATGTGCGCGTGTAGGTTTTCAACGACCTCAGCCCAGAAATGGTCCTCTTTGCAGCTTCTTCTTCTTCTTCTTCCTAAAATACTGGTTCACTCAAAAACGAGTAGGTCACCAGCGCGCATATTAAAAAATAAAATAAAATAACATAAAACAGTGCGACTCTGACTGTTGGCCCCTGGAGCAAATTTGGCAACAAGGGGTCGCACTCGATTTAAAAGCAATGGCCAAATTCAGGCCCAGGTGATAATAAAATATCTGGGGAAATAAAAATAGAAAATCATCAATATGCAGATCTCAAAACTGTCGAATCAATTTGTCCCTTGAATGAGATTGCACTTGTGGCGATCTTGATGGCACCCGGCAGTGAGTTCCACAGCCGTACAGAACTGGGATAAAAAGAATGTAAGTGGTTGTCAATATTTGATGCAGGTATGGTATAACATTGACCGCCACTCCTGGTGCTACTTTTATTCAATACTAGTTGTTCCATTGGAATATCAATTACTTTAGCTCTGCCTTTGAAAAAGGTGTTAAGTTTAATAAAAGCTCTTCTCTCTTCTAAGGGTTTCCATTCTAATTTCCTCATGTTCTTCCTAGTATTCCCCTTTTCTCTGATGTGGTTCCCTGTTACGAACCGTGCTGCTCTCTTCTGAATCTTTTCGAGGTTATCAATGTCCTTTAGATGGTAAGGATCCCAAACTGAGCAACCATATTCCAGTACTGGTCTAACCAGTGTTTTGTAGCAGTCGTCTTTAACCTTTTGGGGCAGTCATTGATGTTCCTGTATAAGAAAGCTAAGATGTTATTTGCTTTCTTACATACTAGGGCCTAAATTGTAATGTTCTTTCCATTTGAGACGACTATCTATAATCACGCCTAAATATTTTGCAGCATTAGTTTCTTTAAGAATAGTATTATGGATAGAATAATCTGATCTAATTGGTGAGCGTTTGTTACATATACGCAACACTTGGCACTTTTGGGGATGAAATTCCATTTTCCAAGTTCTTTCCCACTCTTGTAAAGCGTTTAGATCTTCTTGTAGAATGCGAGTATCATTCTTGCTTCTGATTGTTCTATATACTAAACTGTCATCTGCAAAAAGCCTTATAGTAGTTCCAGGAGAGAACAAACTGATAAATACGCTGGCCGCGATTTGTATACACTGTGTTGAAAAACTCTTCAACTCCCGCAAGCTTCTCCACGACTTCTTTCTCTTCGCGATTCGCGCTCGTAAACAAAGAGAGCGCAAGGGAAGTAAGTCTGCCGATGTTGAAAGATACGTCTTTCCACCACATACTTTCAAAAGAATCAGCATCCCGCACGATGCAGGGGCAGAAAATAAGATGTTCAAATTTATTTCTTTTCTTTTTCTGAGAGATGAATTTGGTATTTTTCTTTTTTCAAAAAAGAAATTATAAAGCTGAGAGTTTTTTTTTGTTTTTTTTTTAGGGGGGGGGGGGGGGGTTCCGGAACCCCTGGAACCCCCCCTCAGATCCGCCCCTGTTACACAAATATGAATCAATAGAATGGGAACAAATTACAAACCTTACAACACATGTCTAAACTGACAATAGAATGAGAGTGAGGTACAAACACAACACAAACATGAATGAAGAATACAATGAATGTGCAGTTCAAACCTCACAACACAATGTTCCTTATTACGCACGGATTTCAGACTCTGTGCACATAGTGTTAAAATGCGGGTCATGATCACACAAAGATATTTTGAAAGCGCCTGCTCAGTCGATTGATTTCCAAACTTCCAAAGCTGATCAGCAGAAATTAGGGGGGGGGGGGGGGGATTACACAAACCCATTCTGCTTTTCACATAATGCACCGTGATGGGTTCCTGGGGACTTGTGGAATGCTGTCATTGCACTTAGAACCCGCTTCTGGTCGTGTCGGCGACTGAGTGTGCATGTCAGTAGAATTTCTTTCCGAACACCAGGTACATCACTGGTGATCTAGCGAACTAACACCTGGTACATGACGGGTGACTTAGAGAACTAACACCAGGTACATCACAGGTGACTTAGAGAACTAACACCAGGTACATCACAGGTGACTTAGAGAACTAACACCAGGTACATCACTGGTGACTTAGAGAACTAACACCACGTCCATCACTGGTTATCTAGAGAACTAACACCACGTACATCACTGGTGATCTAGAGAACTAACACCACGTCCATCACTGGTTATCTAGAGAACTAACACCACGTACATCACTGGTGATCTAGAGAACTAACACCGCGTACATCACTGGTGATCTAGAGAACTAACACCACGTACATCACTGGTGATCTAGAGAACTAACACCACGTACATCACTGGTGATCTAGAGAACTAACACCACGTACATCACTACGGTAACTTCAGAAAATGAAAAAGAAACATATATAGGGATTACTGAAAACACTCAAAACCAGATACGCAAATCACAAACAGTCATTCAAAAATGAAAAATACAAAAATCAAACAGAGCTGGGTAAATACATTTGGAGACTCAAAGATAAAAAATAGACTACAACATATCATGGAAAATCATAAAAAGAGCAACACCATACAACAATATTTCAAAAAGATGCAATCCATGCTCCACAAAAAATGGTTAATTTTATGTAAACCACA
>CM031607.1:85448645-85473645 GCA_018398815.1 Conus ventricosus | reverse complement strand
TGAGTTTCGCCGTGAAAAATATATTAAAATGTTACCTAATGTTTATATATGCCCACTGATTCGGTTTCGCTGTGGCAATCATAAACTCATGATAGAAATTGGCAGACGATTTGGAATACCTCACGATGAACGATTCTGTCGGGACTGTGACCAGAATGACCTTGGTGATGAATTTCATTTTGTAATGAAATGTAACAAATATAACGACATTATAAATCAGTTTATACCTAGAAAATTTACATATACAAAGTCCGTATTTAACTATTGTCGTTTGCTTTGTGGTAGTAAGAAAGTGTTGCTAAACTTAACGAAGTTTTTGAAACTTAGTAAAGTTGTATAACATTACATTCAGTATGTTAAGTATATGGAAAATTTTGATGTTTGATTTGTTTCATTACTATTTGTTTGATTTGTTTCAAGTCCTCCATGTCTCAAAAGAGGTCGCAGGATTAAAATCTTTGAATCTTTGTGTGTGTGTGTGTGTGTGTGTGTGTGTGCGGGCGCGCGTGTGTAAGTGTGTGTACGAGTGTGTGTGAGCGCCCGTGCGCAAGCGTGTGTGTGTGTGTGTGTGTGTGTGTGTGTGTGTACACACTGCTCAAATCAATTTAAGAGCCATTTGAAAACATTCACACACAATTCAACCGAAAAACAACATAACTTCTTCAAACAATTTAATTGAAATTCCATCTATGGAACGATACAATGACATCAGAAATAAACGAATAACAGCTGCTCAGAAACAACTTCATGGGCTTAATTGATGAACACCTTCATTTCAGAAATCAGAACAGTCAAATCAAATGACAATCAATGTCATTACTCAGTATGGCCGCCATTAACGTGGTTACAAGCTAGACATCTCTGTCTCATAGAGTCCACAAGCCTCCTGAGAGTCCGCTGGGGGATGTTGTTCCACTCCTGCTGCAAGAAGTCGAAGAGCTGGCCCAGGTTCACTGCTGGAGGGTGGTTCTCGTGAAGCAGGCGCCCCAGGACGTCCCAGGTGTGCTCAATCGGGTTAAGGTTGGGCGAGGACGCTGGCCAGTCGAGGCGTTGACCTGCTGCTCCTCCAAGAAGACGTTTACCATCCTGGCACGGTGGGGACGGGCGTTGTCGTCCTGGAGGATAGCGTCAGCGCCCAGGACTTGCAGGGCAGGCAGGACCAGAGGCTGAAGAATGTTGTCCCTGTACCCCACACCAGTTAGGCTGCCTTCAACTCGGTACAGGGGGGGGTTCTGAAGTTCCTTCCTATGCCACCCCACACCATGATAGACCCCCCGCCGTACCGGTCCCGTTCGATTACGTTGGCTTCTTGGTAGCGTTCCCCTGTCCGCCTCCAGACACGTATGCGACCATCGTAGAAGAGCCGAGCAAAACGTGACTCGTCAGAAAACATCACCCGGGCCCAATGCTGCCTCCCCCAGGCCACATGAGCTCGGCACCAGGTCAGTCGCGCCCTACGGTGAGCTGCCATCAGCACAGGTCGAACAGCTGGCCATCTTGCTCGGAGGTTAACGTCTCTCAGGCGGTTCCGAACAGTTTGGTCGGAAATGTTGACGTTCGCTGCAGCACGCAGTTGTTGCCTGAGGTTGTTTGCTGTGGCAGTTCTTTGTCTCAGTGCCGTCAAAACCAGCAGTCTGTCCTGCTGTCTGGTGGTGGACCTAGGCCAGCCAGACCGTCTTCGTTCAGCAGTACTACCAGTGGCGTTGAAGCGGTCAAGAAGTCTTTGGATGACAGCATGATGCACTTGAAGGCGACGACCAACTTCTCTGACACCTACACCTTCTTGAAGCCAAGCAACAGTCCTTCCTCGGTCAGTGTCATTTAATCTCCGTCTTGGTGGCATGGTTAAAAATACCCCCAAAAGCGGCTTTTTTATACCCACCGGTCAGCAAAACTGGTTGCCATGTGTTCAGTAAAGGCACGACTTGCTCGTGTAATGTGGTTTGCAGTCAGCCCAACTCTGCTGCCTCAGCTATGCGCTCGCAAACCGCGACCATGTTTTCGTGATTTCGGTGTTTCTTTTGTGAACTCGTTCAACCCACGAGACTCAGATTCGACTGAACACATGCCAAAACCAGATTTGTATTGAAGCAGTTGTCACACTTTCAAATTGGACAAAAGCTTTGAATTCTATACACTACGATGCGTTATCTAACCCATATGAAAAATGCAGGTGGCTCTTACATTTTTGATCAGTATATATATATACATATATATATATAGAGAGAGAGAGAGAGAGAGAGAGAGAGAGACACACACACACACACACATATATATATATATATATATATATATATAATAAACTAATAAATTCCAAGGATAAGTACCGAGCACCATTCCAGCAATTTACAGAGCAGCTTTGTGTTGCAATGACTGCAAGAAATATTCAGTTATGAACAAAGCTTGCTCTTATATCTTAGATTGAAGAAATAGGGGGAGATAAGCATTCATATATGCAGTGGTAGATCATTCTGCCTAACTCACAGTATGTGTTTGAGTGGGTGAATGGGGAATAATAAATGCTTCTCAAAATGAGCCTTCAGCAAGCTTATAGTCTCCAAGTGGAAGACTATCTCCAATGGGGAGGAAACTCACTATCATATAACTCCTGGTCGGATACCAATAATTCGGAAGCTGATTGTTTCACCTCAGTGACCGCGTAAAAAGTGGCAACTTGACTCCTCTGCCTTTTTCGGTTTTAAGAACAATGCTATCCCAGAAAAAGGCTGGTGTGCGATACCGTAGTATGTTTGTTGAGTTTTCAAAAAAAACAACCAACGGTGCCACCTAAGAAGCAAAAGAAAATCATGAAAGAGCAAAACAAGCTACATTTTCTTGTGAAAAGTAGAAAATATAAAAAGATAACCTCTTAAGACACAAGTGCTGAGGGCCAGTTCTTGGAATGAATCCGTAAGGGACTAAATTACAATAAACTAATAAATTCCAAGGATAAGAACCTTATCAGCCATTACTCAAAACGTGGTTTTTGTTGTTGTTTTTTAAATAGCGCGAAAGATGGTGATTCAGTGACGGCGACATTGTCCCATCGCCAAACTGTTTGTGGAAATGAACATTCCCGCACTCACGCGCGCGCACTATGTGTGTGTGTGTGTGTGTGTGTGTAATTTCGCCGGCACTTATTGCTGATTTTGTTTCCTCCTCTTATGCGAGAGCTGGATATAAAAACTATGAACCTACTTTCTTGGCGAGGTTATTGCCCCTCTCTCTCTCTCTCTCTCTCTCTCTCTCTCTCTCTCTCTCTCTCTCTCTCTCTCTCTCTCTCTCTCTCTCTCTCTTCGAGTATGGTAATGTTTGTGTACATGTGTATGAATGTTAATTTGTACTCCCTTCCTCCCCCATCTCTATCTTTACCCTCTTCCAAATCTGCGTGACTATTAATTTGTACACCCTACCTCCCCCTTCTCTATCTCTCCATTCTTGACCCTCCTTTTTACTCCCTTCACTAACGTCTTTCCGTTTTCACTATTTTGTAATATCTGCAAAGTTTGGTTGTTGTTGTTGTTTTTTCTGAAAAGTTGTTGGCCTTGTTTTTGGATTGCGATGAGTACAGCATTTCGTATTCCTTGCATTCTTCAGGTCGCTTACTGTTTTGCGTTTTTTCCTTCTTCATTGAGAGGAAGACGTTAAAAATGGCATATGAAGAGCTTACTCTTTTCTCTGATTAGAAACAGACTCATTCCTTCGTTCGTACTCTCTCTCTCTCTCTCTCCTCTCTCTCTCTCTCTCTCTCTCTCTCTCTCTCTCTCTCTCTCTCTCTCTTCTCTCTCACACACACACACACACACACACACACACACACACCACACCACAACACACACATACACACAACACACACACACACACACACACACACACACACACACACACACACACACACACACACACACACACACCACACACACACACACACACACACACACACACACACACACACACACACACACACACACACACACACACACACACACACACACACATACACACACAACACACACACACACCACACACACACAACACACACAACACACACACACACACACACACACACACACACACACACACACACACACACACACACACACACACACAAAAACACACAACACACACACACACACACACACACACACACACACACACACACACACAACACACACACACACACACACACACACACAACTTTCTCTACCTTCTCCACCCCACCGCCCACTTTTCCGTTCACCCACCCCTTAGCCCATCCACCCACCGACTCACCACTTCGCACAGATCCTCTCACCAGCGATAGAGAAGCAGGTAAGCAAAGTGAACTGCAATGAATGTTCTGATGACTAGCGGAACGATGGGACTCACTCAGTTCTGACACTGTTTCCAATGAAAATATAAAAACTGTCATTTTCTGATGATTTTTTTTTTCTGCTGAAAATATCTGTTTCTACTGTTCCTTCAGACTCGAGCAGAAAAATTATGTCTGACAGTTAGGACAGTCCGCGTGTTCAAGATACAGATTACGTCTCCTTTCAGGGAAATCTAGATACACTCAGAATAATGTGCGTATGTTCACACACCAATTGTCTGTTTATCATTCGTTTGTTGTTGTTTTTTGTTGTTGTTGTTTTTTCGTGTCCAGTCCCACTGTGGAAATATCAAAGTTACTATATGGTCCTCCTGCATAGAACTGGTGACGTTGGAACTGTATTTATTTACTATATGTCCCTCTTGCATAGAACTGGTGACGTTGGAACTGTATTTATTTACTATATGTCCCTCTTGCATAGAACTGGTGACGTTGGAACTGTATTTATTTACTATATGGTCCTCTGACATAGAATTGGTGACGTTGTAACTGTATTTATTTACTATATGGATCTCTTGCATAGAACTGGTGACGTTGGAACTGTATTTATTTACTATATGTCCTCTTGCATAGAACTGGTGACGTTGGAACTGTATTTATTTACTATATGGTCCTCTGACATAGAATTGGTGACGTTGGAAATGTATTTATTTACTATATGGCCCTCTTGCATAGAACTGGTGACGTTGGAACTGTATTTATTTACTATATGGTCCTCTGACATAGAATTGGTGACGTTGGAAATGTATTTATTTACTATATGGTCCTCTTGCATAGAACTGGTGACGTTGGAACTGCATTTATTTACTATCTGGTCCTCTGACATAGAATTGGTGACGTTGGAACTGCATTTATTTACTATATGGTCCTCTGACATAGAATTGGTGACGTTGGAAATGTATTTATTTACTATATGGTCCTCTTGCATAGAACTGGTGACGTTGGAACTGTATTTATTTACTATATGGTCCTCTGACATAGAATTGGTGACGTTGTAACTGTATTTATTTACTATATGGATCTCTTGCATGGAATTTGTGACGTTGGAACTGTATTTATTAAGTATATGCACCTCTTGCATGGAATCGGTGACGTCGGAACTGGATTTACTCAATATAGTGACCATTGCATGGGACTGGTGAGATTGGAACTGGATTTATTTACTATATGGACCTCTTGCACGGAATTGGTGACACTGGAACTGGATTTGTTTACTATAGTGACCTCTTGCATGGGACTGGTGAGATTGGAACTGGATTTATTTACTACGTGGACCTCTGGCACGGAATTAGTGACTTTGGAATGTCTTCCTATGCCGTTGTTTATGACTTTGTGAGACATGTTTTCTTTGTGTAAGTCATTACTTAGTGATGTACTTGACTGTTCTTGGTGTTCATTACTTTGTGAAATATTTGTCTGTTATGAGTGTTATTCATTATCTTGTGAGGTATTTGTCTGTTATGAGTGTTGTCTATTACATTGTGAGATATTTGTCTCTTATGAGTGTAATCTATTACTTTGTGAGGTATGTGTCTGTTATAGTTGTTATCTATTACTTTGTGAAGCATTTGTCTGTTATTAGTGTTTTCTATTACTTTCTGATGGACCAGTCTGGGTTTTTTTTTTTTTGTGTGTTGTTCATTGTTTGGTGAGGGACTTATCGTTTTAGGTGTTATTTAGTTCTTTGCAAGGCACTTGGATACTTGTGTGTGTGTGTGTGTGTGTGTGTGTGTGTGTGTGTGTGTGTGTGTGTGTGTGTGTGTGTGTGTGTGTGTGTGTGTGTGTGTGTGTGTGTGTGTGCGTACGCGTGCGTGCGTGCGTGCGAGTGCGTGAGTGCGTGTGAGCGTGCGTGCGTGCGTGCATGCGTTTTGTTGTTGTTGCATTTGGTGCTGCTGCTGCTGTTGTTGTTGTCGACACGTACCAGACCCCCTTAAAGGGAGACAAATTACTCCTCATGTCACTTGTTCTGAATGTATGGCAAACAATGATTTCCTCCCTTGGTCGTTGCAGATTCGGGACTCTCCATCCCTCCGGTTGTTTCTGTCAGCCAGAGCATGTGACTGATCTGGGAGACTGGGTTCAACCGTTATGGCTCAACAAATAAGAAAAGATTCTGATTTGACCTTTCATCCTTGAAGACATTAACCTCGTTTGCATGGAAGATGACATGCCTTTGTGCCACTCAGATATTGTTTGATAGGATGAGTTCCACTGATGACGTAATAGCCACTCAGACATTGTTTGATAGGATGAGTTCCACTGATGACGTAATAGCCACTCAGACATTGTTTGATAGGATGAGTTCCACTTATGACGTAACGACCACTCAGACATTGTTTGATAGGATGAGTTCCACTGATGACGTAACGGCCACTCAGACATTGTTTCATTGGATGAGGTCCACTGATGACGTAACAGTCACTCAGACATTGTTTCATTGGATGAGGTCCACTGATGACGTAACGGCCACTCAGACATTGTTTCATTGGATGAGGTCCACTGATGACGTAACAGTCACTCAGACATTGTTTCATTGGATGAGGTCCACTGATGACGTAACAGTCACTCAGACATTGTTTCATTGAATGAGGTCTACTGATGACGTAACGGCCACTCAGACATTATTTGATTGGATGAGGTCCACTGATGACGTTCCGCCACTCAGACATTGTTGGATTGGATGAGTTCCACTGATGACCTAACGGCCACTCAGACATTGTTTCATTGGATGAGGTCCACTGATGACGTAACAGTCACTCAGACATTGTTGGATTGATTGTGTTCCACAGATGACGTAACGGCCACTCAGACATTGATTGGATTAGCTCTACTGATGACGTAACAGCAACTCAAAGCAGACACTGTTTGATTGGATGAGTTGCACTGATGACGTAACGGCCACTCAGACATTGTTTCATTGGATGAGGTCGACTGATGACGTAACGGCCACTCACAGCTGACGTTGATTCATTTCGAGGAAAGATGACTGCGTTCAGGTGTAGCCTGAAGAGAAGAGCGAAGTGCGTGGAGAGTGCCTGAGGATGAGAAGGACAGGACAGAGGAGGACACGGGGCAGTTCAACGACTGGACAGAGGATACGGGACAGTTCAGTGACTGGACAGAGGACACGGGGCAGTTCAATGACTGGACAGAGCAGGACATGAGGCAGTCAGCAGTGAACACCTTCAGGTCAGCAATGACTGGACATAGGAGGACACGGGCTGTCAGCAGTGAGCACGTGCAGGTCGCAATGGCAAGTGATGGGACTTCGGGTCGTTTTGCATCATCTGGAGCAAGTTTCCGGATGATACGACATATGTCCCTAAAGACTTGTAGTGTGTTAACAGTGTGCGTGTCTGCTTTTGTACTGTTGTATGGCAGGTGTGTTTACAATGTGCATGTCTGCTTTGTATTGTTGTATAGCAGATGTGCTTCCAGTGTGTACAATTTTCGTTGACTTGGCAAAGGCTTTTAATGTTATCAGCCATTCTTTACTCTGGAAGAATTTGCTATTTATGGCAGTCCAGAAAGTTCCGTTCAGTTTGTTTCTTCGTTCTTAACAAACAGACAACAAACAGTTCACGCAATCGTCTCGAAATGGATTTTATGACTGTAATACATGGTGTACCCAATGGTCTGTTTGGGGACCTTACCATTCTCTTCATACATTAATGGTTTAACCCACGCTATAAAAACGGCTGGTAAATTATTTGCGGATGACATTCCGATCCACGTAAATGACTCTTCCTGGGCTGTCTTAACCTTTCCCGTACGTCGCCTAAAATTTTGCGCGCCGTACATCGTGGGTCCGCATGGACCCATGCCTTTAGTGAAGGAAAGAGGCTTTGCCGTACATCGTGGGTCCGCATGGACCCATGCTTTTTATGGAGGAACAAACCCTTGCCGTACGTCGTGGGTCCGCATGGACCCATGCTTTTTTTATGAAGGAAGAAAGCCTTGCCGTACGTCGTGGGTCCGCATGGACCCACGCTTTTTATGAAGGAACAAAGCCTTGCCGTACGTCGTGGGTCCGCATGGACCCATGCTTTTTATGAAGGAACAAAGCCTTGCCGTACGTCGTGGGTCCGCATGGACCCATGCTTTTTATGAAGGAACAAAGCCTTGCCGTACGTCGTGGGTCTGCATGGACCCATGCTTTTTTCATGAAGGAACAAAGCCTTGCCGTAGGTTGTACGGAATTTAAGAAGTCATATGTTTTAGACAGATTGGAATAGTATTCTTTTTATAAGCAGCAACAGAGTTTTCGTGCAAGAGAATGAACTTTATTGTTTGTTTCAAAATGCTTGGTAATGTGAAAAACCATCGATCGAGGTGACAATGTGTACACGCATGCCAGCACACATTGACTCAGGCACACATCTGGCTTTTGAACATCAGTCCACTCACACGTTGTGGTAATCAAACCAGCTGTGACACACAAAATGAAAATGCGCTGGTGTGTATGTGTGTGTGTGTGTGTGCGTGTGTGTGTGCGTGTGTGTGTGTGCGTGCGTGAGTGTGCGCGCGCGCGTGCGTGCGTGCGTGCGTGCGTGTGTGTGTGTGTGTGTGTGTGTGTGTGTGTGTGTGTGTGTGTGTGTGTGTGGTTTTCAAGTTTGTATGTGTGTTGCTGTGTGTATGCGAGTGCATGTGTATGTGCGTGCGTGCATGCAGGTATGTTCGTCAGTCTGTGTATGATAGTGCAGATCTTGAGTGCAAGTATGTACGGATATATGTATGAGAGGAAAGTGTGCTTGTGGTGGACTTAACAAAATATGGGCACGGAAGAGAGGGAGCGCGTGTTTAGGAGTGACTGTAGGCCTACATGTATCCGACTTGATGCTTCTTTAGCATACTAAAAATAGTTTCAGCCTAATTTTCAATAACGAGAGCCCCCAGTGAAGAATTTACACGGAACACTCTAACAATATGTCTCACACACAGAATGTAAAGGCCACTCACTCTGTAACGGGGGAAAACATACATACACACACAAGTACATTTCTGTCAACAATGGTTTATAGGTTTAGTAAAGAGACTTAAATTTGTTCAGAAGGCTGAGAAATCACTCGCACACATTTTCACATTCTCTCTCACACACACACACACACACACACACACACACACACACACACACACACACACACACACACACACACCACACACACACACGCACTTACACACACCACACACACACACACACACACACACACACACACACACACACACACACATACACACATCCATGGAAAAATGTCATTGCGATCCACAGGTACTGTTAGATGCTTGCGCTCATATCTAGTCGCCTTTGTTTTTATGTAAAAGGCGATTGCTAACAGCAGTGGTACGTGGAAGGGGAACATTTGGTCGTTGTGTCGTGAGAAAAACATTGGTAGGGAGCAGTTTGTTCTAAGCAAGAGAGAGAGAGAGAGAGGGAGAGAGAGAAGAGAGAGAGAGAGAGAGAGAGAGAGAGAGAGAGAGAGAGAGAGAGAGAGAGAGAGAGAGAGAGAGAGAGAGAGATTGAAAAACCTAAACATAGGAACCTATTAAAATCTGGGATGTTCCCATTTCGTTAGAAGTGTGTCCGTGGGACACTTTCGTCCAAACTATTACAAATATGAAAATTTTGAGGGATGTCAATGTAGTGTAGACAAAAGAAAATGATCAACACAGTCGTCAGATGATAACTTTCGTACCCTCTCCAATATCTTCGCCATTTGCGATGTTCAGAGCTCGAAGATGTTCATTCTTTCAGCCATAGGGTTGAATTGAACTGAAAGGAAATTCGATTTTTAGGTGGATAATGCTGATAACTTATTTCCATGTATGTAGCAGACAATATAATGGTGAAATTAGGCAAGTTTGCGTCCGCATGCACACCGACACACTCACAATCACGCGCACGCGCACGCGCGCGCGCGCACATGCGCACACACCACTCACACTGGCCTACAGAAGCTGGAGCACCAGTAGAATGTTTATGTTACCAGGTCTGGCCTGCTGCTGGTAAGAAAAAAAAGAGACGTCGGTATCTCATACAGTACCGTTACAAGCAGTGTGTAGGCCTACAATCCAAAACACAGTACTCTGATGAATTGGTCACTGCACCTCTGCTTTCAAAATCGTTAGTTGTCATGTATACATGTATTGTCATTTTTGTAAAGCACAAAGAGCAGTCTTCTGGGCAGTCTGTTATATAAATATTCATTATGATTATTAGAAAGCAGATCTGATGAATTTGATGTCGGACTTGCAGTCCCAGAGACACGTGGAGAGAGCGATTCCCGCCACTGTAGCAAAATTTGGCCACATGCGCATGCGCAGCAGTCGCGTGTTTATGTCAGTGATGTCAGCCATTCTGCTGAGGCTAGCGCTTTGCGGGAAATGGATTGCGAACGGGAGGTTCAGTTTCTGTGTCTTTAGAAGGGATGGATCCGCTTGGACCCACGACGTACGGCGCTCAAGGTTTGTTCTGTTTCAAAGCATGGGTCCGCTTGGACCCACGACGTACGGCGCTCAAGGTTTGTTCTGTTTCAAAGCATGGGTCCGCTCGGACCCACGACTTACGGCGCTCAAGGTTTGTTCTTTGAAAGTATGGGTCCGCTCGGGCCCACGACGTGCTGGGACGTTTGTTGTTTGTTTACTCTTTTGTTTTTTGACAAAAACAAAGAAATTTTGGTACATAAGTGGGGCTATGCTATATTGACAAAGTCATAAAATTTAGTGAAGACAGCTTTAAAACTTTTTTTATCAATTAAAAATTACCCCTGTGGGTCCATGGGGACCCACGGCGTACGGGAAAGGTTTTAACACCTAATCTGCAGGATGACATGAACAGATTGGCCCTATGGACAGAACTTAACCATGTGTCTGAATTCTCTAAAGACGAAATACGTGTATTAAAAATCACACAAAAACATCAAAATATACAATAAACAAGTGGGTAACTTTTGCTCCCATAAGAAAACCTAACTCAGAGTAACTTTTATTCAAGACTGGTACAGGCTTTTTAAACTTGAATAAAGTCAGACAAATACAAAGACGAACAATCTAATATGTCAACTGATTTTCTTTCTATCTTTATTTTTGGCGTGAACGTTGAGGAAGTAATTACACATAGGGTTTAGGGATTATCATTGATTATCATGATCTTGGCTGATCATGTTGCTAACATGTGCAAACCAGTATCTCAAAAGGCATCTCAGTTAAATAAAAATCAAGCATTTCCTTAATAACACACTCTTGTCATTTTTTTTTTCGAGACACATTCAGTCTGTCATAGATTACGCATCAACAAAACGGATTAAACCAGTTCGAGTATCTTAAAACCGACAGCTTGGTTATGCAAACGAGCTCTAAAGGAGGTGGCTTTGAAAGTCAATGTCATCATCTCCTAATGTTTATAAGACATTTGGGATATCCTTCCACTTGATTTAAGACTGGAATGTCAATAAGACAGTATCCATCCACTCACAAAGTTGTTGTTGGTAATGTCCAGGCAAAGAACACAGACACGTTCATGCATTATCAGTTCCTCTCCCCACAACAACCTCTGTAAGCAGCCTCTATCCTCTCCCCACAACAGACCTCAGTAAGTCAGCCTATGTCCTCTCCCCACAACAGACCTCTGTAAGACATCCTATGTCCTCTCCCACCTCTGTAAAATCAGCCTCTATCCTCTCCCCACAACAGCCCTGTTTGAGTCAGCCTCTATCCTCTCCACACACAGACCTCTGTAATCAGCCTCTATCCTCTCCCCACAACAGACCTCTGTAAGTCAGCCTCTATCCTCTCCTCACAACAGACCTCTGTAAGTCAACTTCTGTCCCTCTCCCACCTCTGTAAATCAGCCTCTATCCTCTCCCCACAACAGACCTCAATAAGTCAGCCTATGTCCTCTCCCCACAACAGACCTCAGTAAGTCAGCCTATGTCCTCTCCCCACAACAGACCTCAGTAAGTCAGCCTATGTCCTCTCCCACCTCTGTAAGTCAGCCTCTATCCTCCTCCCCACAACAGACCTCAGTAAGTCAGCCTCTATCCTCTCACAACACGTAATCAGCTCTATCCTCCCACAACAGACCTCTGTAAGTCAGCCTCTATCCTCTCCCACAACAGACCTCTGTAAGTCAGCCTCTATCCTCTCCACACAACAGACCTCTGTAAGTCAGCCTCTATCCTCTCCCCACAACAGACCTCTGTAAGTCAGCCTCTGTCCTCTCCCCACAACAGACCTCTGAAAGTCAGCCTCTATCCTCTCCACACAACAGACCTCTGTAAGTCAGCCTCTATCCTCTCCACACAAAGCCCTCTGTAAGTCAAACTCCATGCACAGTGAAGGGTCGTCTGGAGCAAGCGGCCCTGAATGGCCCTTTGCGGTCGGCTGAGCTATAACTAACATTACCGTACAGCCAGCCTTGATGTGGCCCTTTGCGGTCAGCTGGGCTATAAGAAACTTTACCTCACCCTTCTGGAGTAATCTGCCCGTGCTACAAAACAGACAACCGGCCATGTAACCATCACTTCAACAGGTTCGGTTCAATACGATATGAAAAAGGTAATATATATATATATAATATATATATATATATATATATATATATATATATTATATATAATATATATATATAGATTCTTAATTTCATGTTCCCAGTTTCTCTATCGTCAAACTCCCCCCCCCCCCCCCTCCTTATTCCAGATCTTTGCCAAGTCATATTATGAAGACAATGAGTTGTTTGCCTGCGCTTGGTTTTTCCCACTGTTAGATGTTCGTCTATGTATTTGTCTGACTTTATTCAAGTTTAAAAGGCTGTGCCAGTTTTGAATAAAAGTATACTCTGTGTTAGGTTTCCTTGTGCACAGGCAGCGGAAGCAGGGGGGGGGGGGGGCGGGGGGGCCATGCCCCCCTCCAGAAAAGTATTGGGGGGGGGGGGGGGGGGGCAGCCTATATACTGATCCCCCTATATTAAGCACCCCCAAAAAATTCAGAGAGAGAGAGAGAGAGAGATAGAGAGAGAGAGAAAGAGAGGAGAGGAGAGAGAGAGAGAGAGAGAGAGAGAGAGAGAAGAGAGAAGAGAGAGAGATGTTTGATGGGGCATCACCTTGTCGCCATACTTGTCATACTTCCTGTCAAACTCGCTCAGGAAAGATGTCAACACATTTCTCGGGAACCTCTCTGCATCTGACCCACTTTGGTCACACATTACTGACCAGTACCTGACCAACATTGCCAAGAATGGCATATATGCTGATGCTATTGTAGTGCAAGCTATGGCGTTTGTCACGAGTTTGTCACGAGGCCTATGACGATTGACCCATCTAGGGTGGTGGAATTATTCATTTATTTATTGTCGTTGTTGTTGTCGTGTATCCGTCCCTTAATGTGGCTTGTGGTGCGTTTGCACCTTAATGTCGTTCAGCTCAGGTTAGGTTTACTTTCTCTCTCTCTCTCTCTAATTCCACTGCCCGTGCAATTCATCCTGCCGGTTCACGGGTGGCTGGTACCTTTCGCTTGAACTGGCTGTCTCTATCGGCCTCTCGCCTGTCTTTTTACCTGCCGCACGTGCATCATTCCTCTTAGGCTTGAGGTATTCTCACTGTGACGTAGCGTGGCATGTTGGCTGCCATCGTTTAGGCAGGTTTTCTCTTCACTCGAGCGGAAGATGTCTCTGGGATCGCCTGCTCTGGTTCTGGTTCTTCACCACTTCGTCGAAGGTACGGTCGGTACCTTCATTCCTACAGTCGGCCTGTAGGGGGGGGACATCACGTCATCTCTTTTCCGCATCTGCTCTGCTGTCCTCTCGACTGGACAGAGGGCAGAGAGTCGCTTGACCCGCCACTTTTGGGTCACCCACGGGTAGCTGGTAAGCATCAGTTTCGTGGGTTTTGTGTTGTTGTTGTTGTTAGCCGGCTAACGTGAGTGAGGGAAGGATGAAGATATAAATTGTTTGTTAATGTAATCTCTTACCTGCTTCGTGTGAGGAGACCTTTTGCGCAATTTCTTTTGGTTTTCAAAATTATAAAAGAAATATTGTTTGAGACCACTTTTTCTGGTTAATTCAATCTTTAACCTGGCCAGTCAAAATTATATCCAAAAGTCTTTCTCCTTTTTATGCATCTGGTGATGCGGTAGTCGGCGGGATGGGGGGAGAACCTGGTGATTCAGGTTGGAACTTGCTTGGTCTCGCTCGTCCGCCCCTGTCACAATCGCCGGTCTCTTTTTCTTCGGCCACCGTCTGTTTGTGCGTGCAAGGGGAACGAGTGTTTTATGTTTGCGAGCGTGCGTGCGCACGATTAGTCGTTTGGATGCGTGGTTGGAGAATTGTGTCATTTTGAAATGTTACTATAAAATGTGGGGATAATCGTGCCATTGAATTATGATTATTTGCAATTGTGGTGGCAGTTATAAAGCAATGGTTGCTGTATTAGTTCAGTTCCTAAGAAAGGAAAATGTTGAACGTGAGTGAGGGAAGGATGAAGATATAAATTGTTTGTTAATGTAATCTCTTACCTGCTTCGTGTGAGGAGACCTTTAGCGAACATTCCTCATTTGGTTTGTTTACTGTGTTATGCTCAGGTCTGTGTTGAGTTGGTGTTACTAATGTATTCAGCAAACACCTCCCCTCGCCCACCATGCGAGTGGCTGTTAGGATTACGCAGCAAATTTCAGACCGTACTGACTGCGGGGTTCCAGTACCCTTTCTTCTTTCCTTCCAGTTCCTTCCGTGTTCTCTCCTCCCGGGGGTTTCACCCGAAGCCTGCGCTCTTGGGGCCGCAGGTGTGAGGAGCGCACGGTCTTCGCTGGATGACCCTACCTCCTGTCCGGGACCTTCAGCGACAACGCCTCGTCCCACGGGACGCGTTCTCCACGGTCCTCGGACTTCCTACAGCCCAGTCACCAGTGTGGTTCGCTCTGTGTCGTGCAATTTGGGTGTGTGTGTGTGTCGAGAGTGTCGGCATTGAAAGACTCTGTTCGGGAACAGACCCGGTTTGGGTACCTGAGTCGACACGGTACTCTCAGTGGACTTTGGAGAGACAGAGGTGTGGGGAACCACATGAAGCACGGAAAGGAATATGAGTTGGAAATGATTATTTATGATTGCGGTATGTTGTGTGCAGTGAAATGCTTGTTTGTGACTATGTGTATGTTGTGTGTGTTGAAATGCTTAATTGTGACTGTGCATGTTGTGTGTGTTGGAATGCTTATTTGTGACTATGTGTGTGCTGGTGTGAATAAATGGTGTATTGTATTGTAATCTTTCTTGTGTGGTCTCTTGCGAGGCGTGTGAGGTCAGTCACTCCCTTCACTCCCATCTAGACCGATTCTGTCAGGGCAGACCTCCAGAGGTCGGTCGTGACAGCGAGAATGATTGGTAGGGACATACACATCGTAACAAGTCAGCAAGACAGCTCCAGGATATGCTACCTGATGAATAATATCTTGGCGGGAGACATTGAATCATCCCTTCCACCTGTTCTTATAGGACAAATAGGCGAGGAACATTTTGTGAGCCTAACACTTCATCAAACCAGGACAGTGAAAATGATGAAGAAAAGGAGGAAGAAAGTGTTTCCTCATCTCCTACAGAAGGTGCATCAATCGTACAGTCTCCTCGTGACGACGCCAACCGACCTGCGCAGTCTCCTCGTGATGACATTGACCGACCTGCTACTGTAAGAAAACCAAAATGTCAGTCTACTGTGTGATGCAAGGACGCAGTCAACCCTTTCAGCCACAGAGCGACACAGTCCTCTCCAAACTGACCAGGGTAAGTTCAGGAAGGCCCCGGTATTTCCAAAGATCTTGGTTCCAGCAATACCCTATGCACAAGAGACAACAAGGTATGTTGTTTCTTCTGCATGAGGGCTAATCATCAAGGCTGCAAACCTGATGCAGCATTTGTATGGAGCGGTTTTGACAACTGGAAGAAAGCACTGGAAAAGTTCTCAAGCCACTAAAAATCATCTTCACATGGAGCAGCCGTGTATGACGTAAACTGTAGGCAGTCTACAACGTCAGTGTATGCTCCAGTGACGTGTCAGCATGAAACAGAACAAAAGAAACACCTGATGAACGAACTAAAGAGCCTTCAGTTTCTCCTGCGTCAGGGTCTGCCTCTCCGTGGACATGACGAGCAGGAAGGCAACCTTCAACAGCTGTTCAAGTTCTGCTTTGGAGAGGGCTGCAAGGAAAAAACAAACACAGGTTCAAAATATCTGTCACATGATATTGTCAACGAGATCCTCAGGATTATGGCACATAAAGTCTTGCGATCTGTTGTACGTGAAATCAGATAAGCGAATTGGTTTTCGATACTAGCTGACGAAACCCGTGATGTTGCAAACAGGGAGCAGGTTGTAATTTGCATATGATGGGTAGCTGAGCAGTTTGAAGTCATAGAGGAGCCTGTGGGACTGGTGCATGTTGACAGTACCTGTGCTGAGACCATTTTTAATGCGCTAAAGGATTGCTTGATCAGGCTGGACTTGCGCCTACGACGGGGCCAGTAATTTTCAGGGTCACGTTTCAGGAGTTGCAAAACGGTTCCAAGATGAGGTCCCGTCAGCAGTGTCCGTACACTGTTTGGCACACTCAGTCAACCTTGTGTTACAAGAGGCTTCCAGAAAGGTCAAAGTAATAAGAGATGCCCTTGACTTTGCCACAGAGGTCATTCAGTTGATCAAATTATCACCAAAACGACAGATCCTTTTGAAACAATCCAACATGAAACATCAACTTCGTGCAGCCCGTCCATTAAACCACTGTGTTCGAACAAGAGCTTTTGAATCTCTCATTGAGAACTATGAGGCTTTGCAAGAAACACTTGAACTAGTCTCACAAGGACATGATGAGTATGCCAGGAGGGCATCCGGCCTTCTAGCACTTATGCAGCAGTTCTCCACCTGTCTTGGGCTCTCACTTTCACGGGATGTCTTTGCTGTGACTGAAGAGCTGGCGACTGCTGTTCAAAGGAAACAAACGTCCTGTGTGGATGCAACAAACGCTGCAAACCTCTGTCTGAGAACGTTTGAAAGTATGCGCCAGGATAACAGTTTCCAGACGTTTTTTGCCGACGTCTCAACCATGGCTGGAAACGTGTGTGATGAGCCCCGCATTCCGAGACAGAGACAGCCTCCATGAAGACTTGATGAGGGCTCCCAGGGTCACAGCTATTCTGACCCTTCTGCTTATTACAGACAGCAGTACTATGAGGCTATAGACAACGTCAAAGAGCATATACAGCGCAGATTTCATGAAGAAAGTCTTAAAGGTCTACTTTAGAGATTTTCGATAATTTGTTAAAAACAGGTCTACATGTCATATAACTACAGTATGGTATTCATTTTTCAAAAAAAGTCGCCGGAAGAATTTAATAGATAAAAAACGACTTTTGCACACCTGTTCAAACCCCGCGCGGTAGACCGAAAACCGTGACGTCACTTGATGGACTGGCCGTCAGCCGCGACCTACACAACAAGCCAACGCCAAGTGAAATCAACACGAGTTGCGATCCCCCACAGCCTAAAAAGTCACGAGGGGGTGGCAGATATTGTGCTGTAGGCCAGTGCAGCAGCTCAGCAGGAGACGGATATTCTTTGCACACATTTCCATCTGATCCAGATACTCGAAAGATGTGGATTCGGTTCGTGCAACCATGCCGGGCAGCTAAAGTTCTTTTCACCACATCAGTTCCAGCTGGACCGCGGAAACGAGCTATTCCGACAATTACCGAGCCCGTTCGAGTGGATCAAAAACTTCGTCTGCATTGTGCGCGTATACTTTGAAGGCGGAGTGGTAAGCTCGTACAGATGAGTACGATAGTCGCACGTTTATTCTGTTCTTATCTATGGACAGATCACACTTGTTAAATTGAATGAACACATTAATTAAGGCTTGAGGAAGGAGAATCTCCGCTCGCCGTCCATGGGTGATCGCATCAAGAAGTCAGTCGGTAGCCTCCCTCGAGACTTCGGTAAAGTCCGTACGCCTTCGGAATGCTGTGTTCGGGCGTCCAGCAGGAACCGAACTGACGTGGTAAAAAGAACTTAGCGTTCAAACTGATAAGGTACAGGCCTTGCAAAAACATCCCCAGAGTCACATTGGCTGTCGCAATCATAGTCACCGCTTTTACATGATACACCGAGAGAGATGTGCAAGAACCATCAGAATCGCTTTCTGTCGCCGTCGCTGACCATCATGTGACGTCACATCCAAGAGCAGTTAAGCCATGCCAAGATTTAGTTGATTACCTCCCGTTTTCTTGATTACAGGTGAAAATGCCCACTTTCGCGGATCGATTTCGTGTGATCGGGAGCGAATCGCATGTTTATTTTACCAATTTATCAAACATTTCATATTTCTGCATAAGCTGACCAATTATCGAAAACCTCTAAAGTAGACCTTTAAGTTGCGAAGGAAGATTGAAATTTCCTTGGGTGACGGAGCTGCAGGAAAGAATCCAGAAATTCCTCAAGAGATCAAAGACACATATGCTGCGGACATTGACATGGACAGACTCAAAACTCAAAACACAGTCGGCCATCCTTCCACATGCTCTGGGGGACAAGAAGAAGTCCATCTTTGAGGCACTGCTAGAAGAACTGACAGCTTCTGACACTGTTAAAAGAATGTTGAGTGAGGTAGACAAACTTATCAGGCTGTACTTGACCATTCCAGTTACAGCTGCAACAGCTGAACGCAGTTTTTCTGCCTTGAAGCGGGTCAAAACATACTTCCGAAGCACTATGACTCAGGAGCGCCTAAACAACTATCTCATTATGCATGTGTTCAAAGACAAGGTTGATCAGCTCAATCTCGCTGAAATTTTTTTCCGAGTTCGTTTGTAGAAACGAACGACGTCAAAGTTACTTTGGAAAATTAAATGTGTAAAGGTGTAACCTCCCAGCTGTTGGTGTAACCTGCTAATGCACAGACTGTGACAATCGTGACTTAGTAATTGCATTTTACGGTGTGCCTAATGTCCAGTCAATATATGAAGAGAAGGCATGTTATTACGTTATGCCGTCAGAAAGTCTGACAGTTGTCCCTCTCTCTCTCTCTCTCTCCTCTCTCTCTCTCTCTCTCTCTCTCTCTCTCTCTCTCTCTCTCTCAGTTTCTGCAACGTTTTAATTGCAGCTATACAAAGTGTATTTCAAGTATATGTGTGTGTGTGTGTGTGTGTGTGTGTGTGTGTGTGTGTGTGTGTGTGAACTGAACATTGCATGCTGGAATTTTTTTTATCTAACATTGCCATATTGTGATTGTCGGAGTTCAATGATTTGAAATATCCATTGCCCCCCCCCCCCCCCCCCCCCCCCCCCCCCTAATCCTGGACAGCTTCCGCCGCCACTGTTATGGGAGCAAAAGTTACCCCACTTGTTTACTGCTTATTGTTTACTGTTCCCTGCCTCATTTCATTTCCAATTTCGTTTTGATTAAACTGAGGTTATTTGTATTGGTTTCTGTGTGTTTGTCTTTTGATCTCCCTTGCATCCTTGGGTGGATCCTCAAGCGTAGGCTGAAAGATTGCCCCCTACATTTTATACTATTTGCATAATGTCTTTAGTTTTTCAGCAACTTTTTCCCTCCCCACACTTTCATTTGGTTTCATTTACTACCCTTCACTGGCTGCCTTTGGGGGTGCTATTTGATTCATTTTTGCACCCTTGGTGGTGAGAACACCACAGTATTATGGACTGTGGTGTGTCTCTATTTGACGCCAGGAGCACAGACTCAACCAGCCGTGTCTCCCTGATCAGTTCCAATTCAGCGGACTAAAGGCCTCGGAGCAGGCAATACAAATATATCTGCCTTCAAAAGGGATTACGATGGTTCCCTTATGCAGCTAGCGAAGAGTTTTCATAATTATCTGTAATATATTTTCTTAATTTCATGTTCCCAGTTTCTCCATCTTCAACCCCCCCACCTCCCCTTTCAAGTCCAGATCTTTGCCAAGTCATTACTATGAAGACAATTGAGTTGTTGGCCTGCGCTTGTTTTTTTTTCACCCGACTATTAGAGTGTTCGTCTATGTATGTGTCTGACTTTATTCAAGTTTAAAAGGCTGTACCAGTCTTGAATAAAAGTTACTCTATGTTAGGTTTTTTTACGGGAGCGAAACTTACCCCACTTGTTTACTGTTGTTTTTTTTAATTAGCTCACTGTATCTCTGGTAATTAAAATCCTTTCTCGTGTAAGAAATGCTCGAAAATGCTTTCCTTCTGTTGTAGTTTTTGCTGTTGTATAACGATGTACATTGGGTACATGTTCTGATTTCTCTCCCTCTGTCTCTTTCAGTTTCGCTGATACATGTATATAATAATTATGCTTATGAACTCTGTGGTTGATGAGTGTACATCGTAATGTTTTCATCTGTTCGCGTCGGAATGGGTCGTAAAATCGGGTGAGGTAGGTGTGGCGGATGGATGTCGGTTGAGATGAGAGAGTGTGGGATGGGAGAGTGTGGCTGGAGGCATTTCACATGACTGACGGTTGTAAATACTTTCAATGCGTTAAATGATTTCTGCCTTTTTTTTTTCTTTTTTTTATTGAATGGGCGGGGTGGGGTTAGGGGGAAGGGGGCAACATACACACACGTGTACACTCTCTGTCTGTGTTTTATGTTGTTGTTGGGTTTTTTGTTTTTTTCCTTTCTCTCTTTTTTCCTAATTTCTTCACTGATTGTGTGCATTTGTATTGGTGCCCGCTTTATTTTCAGTATGCAGTCGTAGTTTTTGCCCCGTGCGCTGGAAGTAAAGAAAAAAATATAATTACTTGGTTTGTTCGTTCGTTCTGTCAGTACATACAGTCTGTCCAGCGCGTGTACTGAGGTCCCTCCTGTGGTCTGAACGCCGGCAACGTCTGTGCCTTTGTGGTGACTGTTGAGGCCGGTGTTCCTTTCATCGGATGAGAACGTGTACTTCTACCGCGGCCCTTCCTCTCGCCGTCACTGAGCCCCGGGTCGACGGCTGTGTTGTGTACCGCTCACGAAAGACGGGAGGGGGAGGGAAGGGCGGAAGTGAAGAGAGGGGAGGGCGGTGAAGGGGGGGAGGGAGGGGGAGTTTGACGGAGCAGGGTGTGTGGGGCGTGTGCTGACGTCGATCGGTGTCTTGGCGCCATGGTCCCCGCAAAAGCGCCGTGTCACAGGCCGCGCCTTCCAGCCTGCTCACAACACAGCGTGTAGCTCGGCGTGAAGAGAACTGCCAGCTGTCAGCCAGCCAGTCACACAGCGGTGTCCCTCGGCCCTAGCCACGCTGCGGTCGGCGGGCCTTTACAGTCGCCACACACACTGTACTGACACAGCTGCCGTTTGTTGTCAGGCTGGCGGACACGCATTGACCTGGTAGCTAAGGAACGTGACTAGGCTTGGCCTGGTACGGCTCAGCGATCAGTAGGGCCGAGGCCTATCAGAGAACGTTGAAAGAGCTCTTATCTCCACTGCTCAGATTGCAGTGCGAGCACCGACAGGGCAGAGGCAGCCGTGCTACGCGGCGCAGGAGGAACCACTCACCAGGCTGCATGTTCCTCACAGAATTGACCAAAGCCGCACGACATGACAGACATGGTGAAAACACATGTTATATCCCAGACTCAAATGGAAAACACACACACACGCGCGCGCGCACCCACGCACGCAGAGAGAGAGAGAGAGAGAGAGAGAGAGAGCTCATGTTAACTCACGGCCTCAGTGCCTGCAATTATAATTTATAATAGGCGTTCTTGGCCAGTGTGTCTAATTTCAGAGCTGTTTTATCGAGTAAACCAACACAAAAAAGCACAATCTTATGTTACTCTAGAAGCTGTTATATCGAGTAGTCCAGCACGAAAGAAAGGCACAATTCTGTTATCAAGAATAGTATATCTTGCGTGCATGTGCCTGTGTCTGTTGTTTTCCCAGTTTTATCTTGTATGCATGTGCCTGTTCTGTTTCTATTGATTTATCCTGCGTGCCTGTGTCTTTTCTTTTCCCATTGTTGTTTTATCGTGTGTGTGTGTGTGTGTGTGTGTGTGCCTGTGTCTGTTCTGTTTCCACTGTTTAATGTTGTGTGCATGTGCCTGTGTCTGTTCTTTTTCGCCATGCCCTACGCCCTGTACTGCTGACCTAGTTAGTCCCTGGCAAGGGTGAAATGTTCTGTTCAGAAGTTTAGCGTTTAGACGAAAGGAAATGCACTCACCCCGCGGTGATAGCATACCTCGTGTTATTTGTGAGTTGTCTGGCTTTCAACAATGATGTTTGCCGTCATGTTTACCCAGTTTCCTCCTTCTGCCCGGGTTATGACCGTGGCATTTATTCGGCGGTTCGTGCACACCCTTTCGATCGGTAAGGTAAAGGGAAGGTAAGGTAATGTTGCTTACAGCCCAGCCGACCGCAAAGGGCCACATCAGGGCTGTCACCACCTTGAAGCAAAGACAGTACGCCCTCCGTAGGGCTTGCTATCTTTGGTTGAAGTGAGAACGGGGCAGTGGCTCGTCACAATGAACTCACTCTGAACAAAGACAGTACGCCCTAGGGCGTACTGGTTTTGCTCTGAAATCGAAATAGGAGCTGTTTAGACCGGGCAGTACAGCACGAAAGAAGCCCAGTATGTCAACCAGGATGGCTGTCTTGTGTGCATACGTCTGTGTCTGCTCCCTTTCCGTCATTTTCTGTGAAGCTTTGCGGAGAGTTTGACGACTAAAGACTTTCCCTCAAACGGGCTGTCAGTGTTACAGACTTTCCAGTGCTCCACACCTTTCATGCAACGGGCTTCCATATTGTACAGACTCTTCCAGTTTTAGTCGGGCTTCCAGTTCTACAGGCTTTCCCGGTTTAAGTCGGGCTTTCAGTTCTACAGTTTTTTTCCGGTTAAAGTCGGGCTTCCAGTTCCACCAGATAAGAAAGATGTGAGGAAAGATCGGAAGCAAAAATAACAAGTATTAGTGTGTGTGTGTGTGTGTGTGTGTGTGTGTGTGTGTGTGTGTGTGTGTGTCACACCCCCAATACTACTGACTTTTGGTATAACAGACTTCCAATACTACAGACTTTCAGTATAACAGACTCCCAATACTATAGCCGTTTGATACAAAAGATTTCATTCCAATACTACAGACTTTCAGTATAACAGACTCCCAATACCATAGACGTTTGATACAAAAGATTTCAAATACTACAAATTTTGATTGAACAGACTTCCAGCGCTGTAAACTTTCGGTACAGATTTTCGGCACAACAGATTTCAAGTGCAATAGACGTTTCGAAGAACAGGCTTCCAATACAACAGACTTTAGGTGTAACAGACTTCCAATACGATGGACTTTCTGTAGCATAACAGATTCTAATACACCCACTTTTGATATGACAGATTTCCAATGCTATGGCTTTTCGGTGCTTTAACAATATTACAGATTTTCTATACAGAACAGACTTCCTATACAACAGTCTTCCTATACAACAGTCCTTCAATACAACAGACTTCCAGTCCTACAGACTTTCGATAGAATAGGCTTCATGTACAACAGATTTTAGGTATTAGATTCTAACAGATTACAGTTCTATGGACTTTAGGTGGTATAGCAGGGTAACAATACTAAGACTGTCGGAATGACAAACTTCCAGCCCTACAGACTTCGACATACCAGACTCTCAATATTGCAGAGTTTTAACAGATCAGATTTCCAACACAGTACAACAGGCCTTTGGTTTAACAGACTTCCAATACTACAAATGTTGGTACAGCAGCCTTCCAGTGCTATAGACTTTTGGTATAACAGACTTCCAATACCACAATAGACATTCGCTATAAGAGACTTCCAGTACTGCAATAGACATTCGCTATATTATAATAGACTTCCAATACTACAACAGACATTCCCTATAATAGACTTCCAATACTACAACAGACATTCGCTTATACGTTTCCAATACTACAACAGACATTCGCTATAACAGACTTCCGATTATGGACTTTAGTTATAGATTTCCAGTATTACATACTTTCCACGGTACAACAGGCTTCCAATACTACAGGATGTCAGTGTAACAGCACAGGCTTTCAGCTCAACGGGCTTCCCAATCTGCAGTCTTTCGATACAACAGGCTTCCAGTACCACAGTTTTTCAATACAACAGGCTCCCAGTACTGTCTTTCAATATAACAGCTTCCAGTACCACAGTCTTTCCATACAACAGGCTTCCAGTACCGTCTTTCAATACAACAGGCTTCCAGTACCACAGTCTTTCAATACAACAGGCTCCCAGTACTGTCTTTCAATATAACAGGCTTCCAATACCACAGTCTTTCCATACAACAGGCTTCCAGTACCACAGTCTTTCCATACAACAGGCTTCCAGTACCACAGTCTTTCCATACAACAGGCTTCCAGTACCACAGTCTTTCCATACAACAGGCTTCCAGTACCACAGTCTTTCAATACAACAGGCTTCCAGTACCACAGTCTTTCAATACAACAGGCTTCCAATACTTTCTGTAGTAGCAGGCTCCCAGTGCAACAAAGTTTCGGTTTAACAGATTTCCAACGCTGAAAACTTTCGATGTAACCGCTGAGGTCTGGAGCTCTACATACTGGTGGTCCTGGTCGGACGGGCATCAGTAGCGTCACAGGCTTTGGGAACCTGGTCTTAATAACCGTCTTC
>CM031607.1:85311145-85446145 GCA_018398815.1 Conus ventricosus | reverse complement strand
ACAGTTTTAGTCGTTAGCACAAAAGAGAGAGAGAGAGAGAGAGAGAGAGAGAGAGAGAGAGAGAGAGAGAGAGAGGAGTGAGAGAGAGAGAAGGGAGGAGGGAAGAAGTGAGAGAGAGAGAATGGAAGATGGAGGGAGGGAGAGAGAAGAGAGAGACAGACAGACAGAGAGAGAGAGAGAGAGAGAGAGAGAGAGAGAGAGAGAGAGAGAGAGAAAATGAATGGGTGAATGAATGAATGAATGAATGAATGAATGAATGAATCAATGAATCAATCAATCAATCAATCAATCAATCAATCAATCAATGATGTTGTTAGTCCGTTTAACGCGTGTTCATTAAACGTGATATTTGACGGTGGGAAAGGATGGGGGAGAAAGGAAGGGATATGGAGAGTGGGAAGGAGTTGACAGCATGTAAAAGTTTGATATAAACGTACGTGTGTTTGTCGGTATTTGCATGAGTGTGTACAAGTGTTGAAAATATAATCATTGCATAGGGAAACGGGTAAAAAATGTTGGATAATTATCAAACAATGAGTATCAAAGCTATGAACATATGAAAATCAATGAGAATCTACCAAATATGAAATAACTCTAACGCATTAATCCTTTAACATCGAATTAACAAATAATACACTAAGAAAGCAACAGCCAACACATGCGTTTGCATGTTAAAATATAAACAAAAATTTACATGTATATATTTGTTATACTGAATGAATGAACGATGTATTGGGGTGAGTTTACAATGCCCATTCTCAAGAGGGCAGGGATAGGGGAGTCGATGGGAGTTTGTTGCTTATAACTGTCAAAGAATAAATTCAGATCGTGCGTGTGACAATACAGCATCGCGATGTGGAAACCGGACCACGGAAGATATTAGGATCTATCATTGGACATCGAGATGACTGCGAATTTTACCGTCAACATATCAACACACCTATTCCAATCATCACGATTTCCGTTGTTGACAGCTTTGTTGTTGCTGACAGCCATTTTCACGTCTACGGTTGTAAGACAAAAAAGACTATCCATATTTCTTGTCATTTCCTGCAGATATGTCATTTATCACTGATTCTAGTGTTGTCAGAAGGAGTATTGTGCAATTGACTGATTTGAGAAACGTTTTTTACGATCATCTGAAAATTGTCCTCAGGAGCACCCGAGAAATGTCCTCAGGATCACCTGAGAAATGTCCTCAGGATCGCCTGAGAAATGTCCTCAGGATAACCTGAGAAATGTCCTCAGGATAACCTGAGAAATGTCTTCAGGATCATCTCTAATCCGTTTATATCTAATGGTCTCTTGGAGGTAATTTCATTCAAACACAGACAAGCGGACGCACTGCCATTTGGGACTCAAGTGTACATACACGACAGATATAGGTGAAAGGAAGGGTAACGTTTGATGGGGCAAGTGAGGAGGGATAAGGAGGGCGTGGAGATGAGGGGGAGGGGGGAGGCGCAGAGAACATATTGTTGGAGTGTTGGGAAAACACCGGCAGGAAAGGGAGGAAGTCAATAAGGGGGTGTGAGTGGGTGGAATGGGGGCCTATAGTTGGATTTTGCATAGCACCACGTCTAATGCTTCCCGAAACGACCCCAGAATCATGACGTCATGTGTCTTGAGCGCTCGGCTGCTCCGTGATTGTTTCTGCTGTTATTGTCAGGGCTGAAATGGACGTAACATGCGATCTGTCTCTGAGTGTAACAGTACCATAGCGGTTTGTGTCCGTGTCCCACTGCAACGTTTACACGCGGCGTTTGGGTTTCATCTGCCTCTGCAGAACTAACGGCCCTGGCTCCTCCTTCTTCTTCTTTGGCATTATTGGCTGGAATCAACAGCAGTCAGTCACATTCTTCTTAGCGCCATATTTTCTGCTGTGAGAATGAGAAAACATGTTGATCCCATGAACATGGGATGACTGAATATCAACGGAAATATATTGATCGTCGATGGTTGGCACCTGGCGCAGGAGGCAAGGGGGTGGAGACTGTGTAGTGTTAGCTGGTGCCAGTCTGAATCGGTTCGTCACTGACCAGGCTGGTCTACATCTGAAAACAACGGTCATATTTGTCTGGTCGACATCTGAAAATAACGGTTATTTTTGTCTGGTCGATATCTGAACCTAGGTCATTCTATTTTGGAATCGATCTTGCATCCAGTTTGGTTACTCTTCTTGTGAATATAAGTAAGGTTGCTCAATTCGCCGTTTCATGAAACCTTATATTGAAGATCTAAAAAGAAAAAGTTCTTCTAAGGTATGCATGGTGACAGATGTCTGTATTTGTTCTAAGTTCTAAATAAGATCTGCCTGCCTAATTAAAAAAAAAGTTCTGATCTTGGTAGCATAATAATCTTTCAATGTTTGTTACACTGTGAGTAGCGTATCTTTCATAGGTGTTTAAAGCAATAATCATACCTCCAAACAGATTGTATAAAAATGTCAGATTTATAATATCACAAATGTTCATGTTGGTGCTGAGGACTCAGACACGATTTTCGTGCCACACTGGTACAGAATTCGGAATTGAAAGAGCCTGAATGTCTTCAAAAGGTTGGTAAGTTGAATGCCTTAACAGATTCATGTAGGCACTGAGGAGTCTGGCACGATTTTAGTGCCCCGCGTGCGAAGTATTTAGAATTTTAAGAGCCCGACTTTCTTCGTAAGGCTTCGAAGTTGAATGCCTAACAGGTTAGGATCACAACAAACGTTACAATATTGAGATTTTTACACAACAACATGATTTCGCACGTAATTTGAAAATGACTTTATTTTGATGTAACAAGTAAAAAGGTTTACGAAATGTGATTAAACTGATGAAAAACTTGAACTTGCTATTAATTAAATGTGCTTTCACTGGAATGTAAAATGTACCCGGTTTCTTTGTTTGTTTTGAATCATGAACCAGCTTATGTGAGAAAGGATATGCAGGTCTGCAATAATATATTAGAGTAAAACATTTCTCAAAGAACATGTTTTTTTTGCCGTTTGAAAAATGCTTCTTAAAAATTAAAAGCCTTTATCATTCCATGACGTCCTCATGGAACACATTTCTCCAATGACGTCTTCATGTAAAGCATCTCTTCAGTGATGATATCATCATGCAAGGCACCTGTACAGTGATGACATCATCATGCAAGGCACCTGTACAGTGACGACATCATCATGCAAGGCAACTATACAGTGATGACATCATCATGGAAGACACCCGTACAGTGCTGACATCTTCATGAAGGGCATCACTTCATAATTTGTGACCATTTTATGACATCTTTATGTATGGCATCTCTTTAATATTTGTCATTCTCGCAAATTTAGTTCTTCTTCCAGGAAAGTGACCGCAATCAACCAGTTGATTATTATTATTGTTCAGCTAGTACTTGAAACTGCAAAAAATATCAATGCTAAATATTCACACACACACACACACACACATACATACGCACACACACACACACACACACACACACACACACACACACACACACACACACACACACCACTTTGAGGACAATCAAAACACCGTAGACTCACTTTGTTACATACGTGAATCAGACAAAGCAAAGGATGCCCAAGTCTGCTTTTATCCAATGAATGCAATACGTAGAAGCCAATGTAATCACCGGTTGTCCCGTATGAGACTCCTTTTCTGGACCCCTCATAGTTAATGCAAAACAGTGTACCTACCACTAAACCACGATCAACTACGCGGCGGAGTACACTCCGCTGTGCGCCAGCCTTGGGCTGCCAGTCTTGGTCCAACATCGGCTCAATTCCACCATCGACCTTGACTCCTTGCTGGTTCAAAGGTTACTACAAAATTTTCCGATTAGGCCAAGACACGGTTGATCCAAGCAAGGGAGATCACCTCGAGCCAACCGTGAACGAAAATAGAACCTAGGCGAAAATAAAAATGTTGATCAATCAGGATTGTTGCAGAACGAATAAAGAAAACTAACTTTCTCATTCTTCACATTATCATTTTGAATACACCCTTAATTCACTCTTTTCTTTCTTCAAGTTTCAACGGAACATAAAACCCAATACAACGCACGCAGACATGCCAGCTCTTTGTTCGAGAAGAGAACGAGAATAGCGAGAAAGACGTCTAATAGCGCGATGAATCCCGCCAAACTTGGAGACGTAAAATACGCGCAGAATCCCCGTCTCGTCTGCTTCAACAACGCAGTATCGCTGTTTTTCCTTATCCATGCTTTCGTTTGAATTCACATATATTTTGAAAAATGAAGAAACAGATTAACAATGATTGTCAGATTATAGGATGGGTATCATGCACTCTCTTCACATTAATGAAAATCACGATAGAGTTACCACTCTTCAGTAGTGAAGAAAAAAAAAATATCAAAATCGCTAGGTGGCGCGTTTCGCAAGGTATTCTGGGTAAAAGGCAAACGCCATTTTGGTACGAAAGTGTGAGTGCACATTGTCGCTTGAATAATGAGTGAATGTGTTGTCATTAAGGTGAGTGATTTTTCATCAGTATTGCAGAACTCACAGTTTAGCGATGTATGTTGAAAATATTCAGCAACAAGAATTAGAAATTACTCCAGTCGTGTTATTTCGTGCAGTGTTTATCATCAACAATGTTTCAGTGTGCGTTGGAAATGGGTCACGAAATTTTGATTCACTCCGTCAGCTTTCTCTTCCATTTCGTTTCTCAACGGTTTCTTGCAGCCATATACTGGACGAGATTTTGAATGCCAGACTTATTTGCTTCAAATCGCCAGAAACTTCAGAGGCGTATGTTGGTCCACATATAGAGGATTACGTTCAAAATAAGTATATGAAAACACGCTAGTTTAAATCTCGTGATTTCCCGCGTGAGTTACGGTGTGCTATTTATAGTATCATTTGCTCATGTTGATTTGTTGGCCTGTTCATTTACATCTAAACACTTTGAAATATGGTTTCCGATTGATTGTAAGTATTTCTCCTGACAGTCAATTAAGATAGACCCACAACGTTCATCTTTCATAGTCAAATCATACAGACTATAAAGTATAAGCAACACATACCTGATTTGGAGGAAATGGTCAAGAGTAGGGCATTCACTCGACGTTTGCTTTGATTAGGGATGTAACTTTAGATAAAAGGCACATTAAAATCAATCTGCCAGGTGACGGGTACAAACAAATTACAAGACAAAAACACGTGTTCCGATCTAGGTCTTCTTCAGGCAGGATAACTAACATCCAGGACAATGAAAAAGAAGAACGAGCAATCATTTATTAATATTGATCTTCTCAAATTTGGTGCAAGACAGGCGATGAATCAAGGACTAAAGGAAACTAACATTTGGTGTGTTTTGAATGTTTGTATTCACAACGTGAACGTCTGAAGAACACATGTTTCTAAAAAAATTCACTTGCCTGTTTTGTTTTGATTGTGAGTTACTTTGCACTCTGATTTGTCTGTTTAGTTGTATTTTGGCATGTAGTCAGAAGTAGTTCCCATATGTTGAGAGCATGGACGTTGACAAATTTCTCTTTAACACTCGTAACATTTTGATCATATTGCACCCGTAGCCAAGGGATATAATATTTGCAGATAGTGTTAAAATCAAGTCGTAACACGAACGACACGCATCTGCTTCTGTTTTGGAGCTTACTCTAGCTTTTCTTAATTTCTTTTGACATGGTTCAATTCATGTCTTGTTAGATTAATTATGTAAACAGTATAACTTGAGATTTGACAATGGTACCTGACATGATTGTCTTTACTTAGTGAGGGTGACACTTTGTTTAGCATTTTGTTGTTGTTCTTGAGTTAACGTGTTGCCCAATCAAGACTGATGTGGTCGTAACACCTTATTTATTTCATTTGTTTTCATTTGTTTCTGATAATAACACTAGTATTTGGAAAGTTTCCAGAACTATGCACAACAGTTATCAAGAGAAAACGAGGAATGGCAGTTTACAATAAACAGTTCTAATTAGAGATGTTTATGGACAACAGTTTTTCGGCAACAGAGTGGGTTTCGCTAATATATATATACGAGCGAAGTGAAACGTAATACGTGTTGATCTGTTAATAAATCATGAATGTTGTGACCGTGCCCAGCGGAAACAAGGTGATGACACCAAGAGCAGTTTTCAATAAGAGCAGTAGTAGCATAGATAATATGGTAACAGTACTAAAAGCGTACGCCACGCGGCCTATAAACGTCCTCCTCGTGATGAAAGTATTTCATGTGCTCTGATCTGATGAATTGTATCAGTTCAGTTGAAGTAAAGACAGAAGCGGTTGAACTATTAACATTTGAGGCAATTTGGCGACAGGTAGGGTGCTTGGAGGGCGGCGGGGGGGGGGGGGGGGGGGGGGGGGGGGGGGGGGGGGGGGGGGGGGGGGGGGGGGGGGGGGGGGGGAGGTTCATTTGTTTGTCTGGCAGTATTTAATTGGTTTAAATTCACCCCCCCCCCCCCCCCCCCCAAAAAAAAAAAAAAAAAAAATCCATTTGAGTGTCATCAATACGATTAATAAAGGCACGTGTGTGTATGCGTGCGTCCGTTCGTGCGTGTGTGTGTGTGTGTGTGTGTGTGTGTGTGTGTGTGTGTGTGTGTGTGATTATGTGATGATGATGATGATTTTAATTTTCTTTCATTTCTTATCTGTTTGTGTTTGTTTTTCAAGCACGAGATACTGATTTTCAAATAAATGGCTGGGTAGTTTGAGCTTCCATTTACACCCCCCCCCCCCCCTCCCCCGACCCCTACTCCCTCCCTACTGCTACCCTGCCATCCCCTCGCCGACAAAGACTGCAGGCTACCACTACGCCTACAGTAAAATAAAGACTTGCGGTATGCACTATTGCGCCGCCCGTTCCTCAGTGAAGTCGATGGTGTGATGATGATGATGATTCGACTGATTAGAAGAGAAGAGTGTAGTGAATGTATCGAATTAGAGGGGATAGAAAGGCTGGCACTGTTGACTGAATAAGATGAGTAAAAAATTTTGATTAGGATTTTACAGGCCAGTCCTCCAAACGATCCTACGAGGATCGGCAAGTTTGCTAGCTTACGGAGTACTCCGTACTCGCTTAGGCTGACTCAACTCAATTAATTTTAACAACCCATGTTAAGCTCTATCATATAATAAAATATAGGCCGGTGTTGCGTGCACGACTAGTCGTGCGATAATACGACTCGCAACCCAGTCCGGATATTGGCACGACTATTCGTTCGACGAACTAAAAAATGGTTGCGTGCACGACTACTAATTACGCAATGACTGTTTTGAGCTGTGCGCGCCTCACTCCCTCTCTCTCCCAAGCAAAGCACACAAAAAAATGATAATGATGATGAAGATAAAAAGTATATTAAAAACTCAGCAAGAATAGTCAGACATAATCGTGGAACGGCGAAAGGACAGTCTAGCATGGTGACGTCACAAATGTCATCACGCCTCCCTGGCCCTTTTCCACATGTCTCGTACTCTACAAGATTGGGACCGATTCATTTGAACTTGAAGCTCCACGTGCTACACCCGTGAACAGATGTGTAGCCTACCTGCATTTAAATCATTTCTTTCATTTATCCTAAGGACGCGGAACATCCTGCACCAGGACACTCGCGTGCATCAGCAGACCCCTCCTTGTCAGTCCCTGCGGGATCCCTTTGAAGGAGAAGCTCAAACGTTTTCACTCTCATCCTCCTTGTCCCTTCACCTCTCAGTAAGTAGAGAGTATTGCTCGCTGAATGGAGGTCCGTTACAAGTAACCATGAAGATCTTGTTTGGTTAAGTTTCAGTGCCATCCATTCTTCAAGTCGTCAAGGCGCTGCCCGATGTTCCGATGTTCAACTGTCCGAAAAGTCAATAGTCCGACGTTTTCTGTTCCGACGTAGCGATTGTCGACATCCATTCTGACTATCGATACTTCGGAATTCCGAAACAATAATCTGTTTCAACAGTCCGAAGAAGCGTTTATCCGACACTCCGATGAAAATTTTGTTCCGACGTGTCGATAGTCCGAAAGTTAATTAACACGTTTAAAAAGTTCTTTTTTTCTTGTTGTAGTTGTGGTCTCCGTTGCTGCTGTTGTGTGTGTGTGTGTGTGTGTGTGTGTGTGTGTGTGTACATATATATATATATAATATAATATGTGTATATATACATAGTGTGTTGTGTGTGTGTGTGTGTGTGTGTGTGTTGTGTAATCGTGTGTGTGTGTGTAAGCTTACATATGCATTTGTGCGCGCGCGCGCGTGTGTGTTTGTGTATGTGTGTGTGTGTGTGTGTATTGTGAGATATATGTGCGCCCGTGCATCTGTTTGCGAGTCTCTCTCTCTCTCTCTCTCTCTCTCTCTCTCTCTCTCTCTCTCTCTCCACACACACACACACACACACAACACACACACACACACACGGCGCACACACACATGTCTTAAAAAAAAAAGAAATCGGGTAAATATAACGCGGCCCTTTAAACAAGCATCCATTCTGACTATCGATACTTCGGAATTCCGAAACAATAATCTGTTTCAACAGTCCGATGAAGCGTTTATCCGACACTCCCGATGAAAATTTTGTTCCGACGTGTCGATAGTCCGAAAGTTAATTAACACGTTTAAAAAAGTTCTTTTTTTTCTTGTAGTTGTGGTCTCCGTTGCTGTTGTGTGTGTGTGTGTCAAAGTCAAAGTCAAAATTTTATTTAGAGATGGAAACATTGAATAAGCAGCTTTATCTGCTTTTTTACATCAAGCCATCTATGAAAAAAAGAAAAGTTTAAAAACAAAAACAAAGAAAACATCACATCGTGTACAATGCTTTCATCAAAAGAAAAGTAAACATACCGTCCCCCCCCCCATCTCCCCCCCCCCCCCCCCCCCCCCCCCCCCCCCCTTTTCCTCACTGTGTGTGTGTGTGTGTGTGTGTACATATATATATATATATATATATGTGTGTGTATATATACATGTGTGTGTGTGTGTGTGTATATATATAATATATATGTGTGTGTGTGTGTGTAAGCTTACATATGCATTTGTGCGCGCGCGCGCGCGCGTGTGTATTTGTGTATGTGTGTGTGTGTATGTGAGATATATGTGCGCCCGTGCATGTGTTTGCGAGTCTCTCTCTCTCTCTCTCTCTCTCTCTCTCTCTCCACACACACACACACACACACACACACACACACACACACACCCGCGCACACACACATGTCTTAAAAAAAAAAAAAAGAAATCAGGTAAATATAACGCGGCCCTTTAAACAAGCACACTAATAAGGAGTAGCTTCTTTCCTCTTCGCCATTTATTCCTCTTTAGTTTCTCTAGTTATTCCTCTTTAGTTTTGTTTCCTTTTGATTGGTTACTCAAGTACGTAGCTTGGTTGGTTTGATTTTTATCAACTTTGAAGTGCTATGCTTTGTATTTTGATCATGATGCGAAGAACAATAGTGGGTTAGTTTTTTTTTTTTAGTTCCATACTTATGCAAAGAAACACAAAATTTATGAGTTTCATTTTATCTTTTTTTTCCCAGGTGCACGCACAGTGCGGCACTGTGTGTGTGTGTGTGTGTGTGTGCGTGCGTGCGTGCGCGCGCTAGATCGATCTAGAGATGGGAATGAAAAGCACAATGAAGTCGCGAGTTTCTTGACTTGATTCGAAGAATACAATTTAATCCAGTGTAGTGTTCTTCGTTCAGTAAACGGGTAAGATTTTGAATAAAAAATCATGCACCCACTCGCACACACACACACACACACACACACACACACACACACACACACACACACACACACACACGCTGGTGTTCGTGAGTGCACTTGCTTGATTTGTGAGTGCGCGCGTGCACAGACAGACAGACACACACACACACACACACACACACACACACACACACACACACACACACACACATTCTCACACATGCACACACGCGCGCGCGCGCGCGCACACAACACACACACACACACACACACACATATATATATATATATATATATATATATAAATATATATAGTTAAAACAAGTTAAAAGAGGAATCCCAAAACTATGATCTACAAATTTGTTTCGAGCGTGTTGCGCTGTCATCTGATGACAGCGCAACACGCTCGAAACAAATTTGTAGATCATAGTTTTGGGATTCCTCTTTTAACTTGTTTTTAACTAATGTTGCTCCCCAAGGGTTGAGCACTTAAAAAAATTGTTTTAGGCATTTTAAATATACTGATATATATATATATATATATATATATATATATATATATATATATATATATATATATATAATGTGTAGGCTAACAATTCTACCGTCATTGTAATGACTTAGCAAAGATTTAAAATTAAAAAAGAAAAAAGAAAAAGGGGGTGGGGTGGGGGATGGGGGTGGAAGACTAGTCGTGCCAATAGCCGGACTCGGTTGGGAGTTGCATTATCGCACGACTAGTCGTGCACGCAACCATTTTTTAGTTGGTCGCACGACTAGTCGTGCCAATAGCCGAACTCGGTTGTTAGTTGTATTATCGCACGACTAGTCGTGCACGCAACCACTTCGTAAAATATAACAGAAGAACGTTTGAAAATCTCTCTCTCTCTCTCTCTCTCTCTCTCTCTCCATCCCGTTTTATCAGTTTTTCCCATTCTCTCCACACACGGTAACTTTCATACATGCGGCTGTGAACTTTCTCTCTCTCTCTCTCTCTCTCTCTCTCTCTCTCTCTCTCTCTCTCTCTCTCTCTCTCTCTCTCTCTCCGACACACACACACACACACACACACACACACACACACACACACACACACACACACACAACACGCACACACGTACTCGCGCGCACATTCAAGACAGTGAAAACGGATGACGCACAGTCAGTCACCCATGTCAAATTGAGTGCATATCCATTTTGCAGCCTGTTTGAGGAGACGGGTGACTGTATGCTTGCCTGAAGAAGACCAGAGAGGTCGAAACGCGTTGTGTTTATTTTGTAATGTGTTTATTGCTTCGATTGGCAGCACAGTCATTCCTTTTTAATCACAGTCGCTGTAGGGGAGGGGGGCAGATTTGTCCAGATTACCTGTCTTATTCTCACCCTTACATCATCAACCCCCCCCCCCCCCCCCCCCCACACACACACACACACACACACACACACACACCTACGCACGCACACCCAAGCGCACAGGGCACGCACGCGCGCGTACACGCACACACACACACACACACACACACACACACACACACACACACACTACTCACTCACTCGCTCACACACACATTCACGAGATCTCGTCATTCGGGTAGGGTTCTTTCGACCTAAAATTATAGTCTCCATTTGACTATGGTTGTAATGTAGTTTCTTAAGCTAAACTGGTAGAACTATCTTGGAGCGCATATCCAAGACAAGGTGGCTACGTGCACCAGAAGAAAAGCGAGCTGTTCCTGCAGTTTTCCCCAGGGTGTTACTGGAACCACAATGTTCCCTGCCCACTGGGCAGTTGATCTGTGAAGAGAAAGATACACCCGAAGGTTCGGGTGGGAGGGACCCAGAGATGTACTGTCCTAAACTGCCGAACAAACCAGCTGTATTCACATAGCCTGGTACAGGCACAAGTCAGTATGCTCTGACTGACGATGCCAGCGTTTAAAGAATAAATTATTATGACCTGAAAAGTCAATGCACAATCAACACAAATGTAACATTTCACTGAGCACTAAACTAGTATTATCTGAAAAGAGTCCAGGCACAACACAAATAAAACATTTGACTGAACACTACAAAAACCCGACCAAAACTACAGTTTCGGTCTGCGAACGGTGTAACGACTGCTGCGTCAGTACGTGATCCATTTTTCTTTCTTTTCTCCACTTCTTTCTATACGATTTTTTCCTTTACTCTTTTTTTCTTCTTTTCTTTTCTTTCCCCATGACTTCTCTCACTGTACATGTAGACATGTCGATAAGACTTTTTTCCTTGAATTATTTTGTAGTTAAAAAAAAGCAACAACAACAAAAAAAAAGCCGATGTTCGTTTTGCTACGTTCCTGTATGTGGTGGTTATGGATGCACGGGTGTCAGTTTATCAGTCCTCAGTCCGAGTTTTCACTTAGCGTGCGCAAAGCTGTGTTCCGTTGATATCATGGTTCCTGGTCTTCTCCTTCCCTCTCACCCCTGCCCACTAACCCACCACCACCACTCTTGGCCTGTCGGAAAAACAAAATAGAAACGAGCATAAATACACCGCACGCCGACACGTCGCCGGTGGGTTGTCCACAGGCATATACACGTGTACGAAGCTGACGTTCACCTTAGCTTGGCCGTCATTTCTTTCAAGTGCAGCGCACATGCTCACACCCATCCACGAGAGAGAGAGAGGTGATATAGGGGAGGACGGTAGGGGGAAAGTGGAGTCATTTCTGATGTATATCGGCATTCCATCCCCCGCTCCACCCCTACACCCCTCCCTCTAAAGTTGAAAATGTTGAACATTATATTGTCCAAAGG
Organism: Conus ventricosus; assembly: GCA_018398815.1. Taxonomy (NCBI): domain Eukaryota; kingdom Metazoa; phylum Mollusca; class Gastropoda; order Neogastropoda; family Conidae; genus Conus; species Conus ventricosus. The sequence continues at coordinate 85,433,678 of CM031607.1, read as the reverse complement.
ACCAACCGTTACTGGGAAGAAGGAGTGGGGTGATGATTTTTCATCTGATTCCCAGATCGACCAGTCTACAGATGAAGTACCTGAAACTGAAACCCAGCATGTCAATACCGATGTGGTCTCCACATTCGGCTAGACTCTAAAGAAAATGAAGTAACCCCGGAGGTAAGCTTGATATCCATGTTGTCTTTCATAAACAGTCGTCAAAGCGCTGAGGTCGGTGTAAACAGCCTTTATAGTGCTGAGTTACGATTATATTAGGGAGTAGGGTTGGGGCGTCAAATTTGTCTCAGTGTGCGATATCGGTGGCCAAAGCTTTATAACTAGAATTCGAAAATCAACAGTCCAGTACGTTTAGAATAATCCGGAGGCGGGGGGCCTAGGGGGCGGTGCTTTACCTTCAATATAGCCCAAGTCGACGGGTAGTGGTCGATTTTTGTTGATTTGTTGTATGCACAGTGTCTGAAATAAGTTTTTGAGAGATAAGATGTGCAACCCAGAACACACACCAAAGTGTATTTCCTTCAGGGCTGTTGCTTTCTAGGGGAAACGTGGGCTGGCACATGGACGTGTCGGAGGTCAGATTTTGACTAGACAGAGTGCGCGACAGATCTCTCTCTCTCTCTCTCTCTCTCTCTCTCTCTCTCTCTCTCTCTCTCTCTCTCTCAGGACCCGCTGTCCCAAACTAACCCACTTTAACCAGGAACTGAATAACAGCAAGATAATTTGTATCTTTTGATATACAGTAGTGCACCTTTTAACACACACACACACACACACATACAGCAGGGCTGGTGCAGGAATGGCGTTGTTCAGTGTGGGACAGGTCTGCCTGTCACTGCCCATCCTACTTCTGGCGCTGCCGGACTCGCTGCCTGCTTGTGCTGAGGTGTCAGTCATAGCTGCCTCGCCGGACGACGGCAGTGCAGCTGTCGTGCACTGCCTGCAGAGTCCCTGCTGAAGGCTACCGTGCACCTGCCAGTGGGGTGCCACGGGAAGAAACGGTTCATGCAGGTGATGGCGCTAGGTGTGGTGGTCCTGGCGGGCAGCAGTCACGTGAGGACGTCCACCTATGGCGCCATCCTGTGTGCTGCCTGGTAGTGAGTCACAGATCACACAGACCGCTGCGACTGACGCCCACTCTGAGTGCACGAAATTGGACAAATTCTGATCCTTCAAAGTTTGGGGATTTTGTTCGACTAATCGATCGTTTGATCAACACAGTTGATCTTTTTGTTGATCGCAGAACTCGAATGGGCAAATTCAGGTCTGGCGTAGTTCAGACAGCCACAGGAGACGTTTCCTCTTTTAACCTGAATTCCTGGGTGTCGAGGATTGTTCTGGAGGTCGGCGAGAATCCACTGAGGAAATGTGGGGGGTGATATATGTAAGCCAAAGACCATCAAGCCTGTCGGCTATATCATTGTTGTTGGCTATGTTAAACAGGGGTGTAACTAACTATAAATAAAATAAAATAAAATAAATAAAAGAATTTTAAAAAACACACTGGAATTTGGCCGCAAGTCAAAATCATGACTCATCTCTAATTTTATTCCAGTTGAATGGAAAACTCGAAGGCATTTTTGATCCTGATCTTGTTTAGTGTTAGTGAATGGAAAAATCGCCGGCAGCTACAAAGTGCCTCTGGTATCACTCATCTCAGATGAAAACTGACGTACACTGCTCAAAAGAGTACACAACATAGTATACTGAAATAAACATTGACGCTCAACAGGAGCATTCGTTTGAAAGCAACGTTGTTCAGTACTTACGATTGCAAAGCACGTTTGCTGAGCATCGTAAAAGTATGTTGTGACAATGAGTGATAGTAGTGAAGCCACATTGTTGTTGCTGCTATAGTCAGTAATGGAAATTGGACGGTGTAAGCATCAGCCCTGCCAGCCGCCATGATTTGCTCAGACCTCATTCCCATTGACCCAGATGCTGCGCCGTCCAGCATTTTACTGGGAAGCAGCTTAACTGCTTCTTCCTCGTCGTCTTCTTTCCCAGTGTCCAACATTACACTGGGCGACAGCATAGACAATAAGACATTAACTGCTTCTTCCTCATCGTTTTCTTACCGAGCGGAATATTTGGTCAGAATTTTGCGTCGCTGCACTACGAAAGGATTCCGTTTAATGTCACGTCACACACTCTCGTGATTGCACACGCCTGATTTATAATGTTCACAGTAGGATGTGATCATGAGAGAGAGGATGTGGGGGAAGAGGGGTGAGTTTGATAGTGTGTAGGAGAACAAAGGCTTCGTGGAGGGAGATACCAGAAGGTGAACTTTTAAAGTGCGCTGAAGTGGAACAAAAAGAAACGCTTTTCCAGTCGAATTCGTTATTAAAGGTAAATCGATTATAAATGCAATAAGAGAAGCAACTGATAACTAATCTAAAAAGTGGCAAACATCATCACTACTAGTATTGGTAGTATACATGTTGATTAATCGCATGCGGAGGATGGCAAACATCAGTGTAAATATTAGTAGAATCTGTATTAATCGCGTGCATAGTGTGGCCAGTATCAGTATCAATATTGACTGCATCTTTGTTAATCGTGTGCAGAGTGTGAAGATACCTCGTTTAACCAGAGATGGCATTTGGAATTCCGTTCGCCAAGAGATTGACAATGCGCACACCACCGTTACGGTTCGTCCCTCGATACAGCAGTTCATGCTTCCCCCCCCCCCCCCCCCCCCCCTTTACTTTGAGAGAGAGAGAGAGAGAGAGGCCGGGTTTCGCTTCAAATGACCGTGGCCACACCTGTTCTAAACGGGCATCCTTTTATAAAAATGGCATCCACGTATTTTGTCCTCTTCACTTGGCAAAAGCCTTCTAGTTACAGTAATCTAGGCACTCCTCCTTTGTTGGAGAATGAGTCCAACAGATGTTGGAAGGACCCCTCTGGCAACATCATCTGTACACAAGAGGAGCCCAGCATGTAAACAGTTCCGCGCCATTCAGCTGGCTTTCCTTGTACTGGAGTCCTCCTGTAGGGTGCAAAGAGTTGGCAGTAGGCAATATGGCGGTGGCTGCGTGGCCACAGGTGTCTGTGAATAATATACTCCCGGGCTTGTTTGATCACCACAGCGCAGAAGGGCTATTTGTTTGTTGAATTTCACTTTCTGAAAATCCTGAAGTTTCCCCTGTTCTGTCGCTATATTTGACTTGTTTTTGTTGTCACTTGCTGATCTGTCGTTCATAGTTTTGTCTGTCTGTGTGGCCTGCTCGTCCCGTTTTCTACACACTAATTCACCCCTTTTTGTGTTGTCGCCATGACGACAGTGTGGGATTGGTTTGAAATCACATTGAGTAATGATATTTGTAACGTTCGCTGAAAATAAACACATTCCAAAACAAACGCGGGATTTTTTTTTTTTTTTGACTTTCTTCCTAAATCATGTAAACTGGACGTAAAAAGAGAACGGGAAAAGAAACAAAACACACACACTGGGTTAGGCCTGCATGACACGCACGCATAGATTTGTAGGGTGCACGGTGGGAGAGCGCGTGTAGGGTTGGGCTGGGGGAGTGGAGGGCAACAACTGGATCTCCGAGAGAACGCTTATTTGGATGCTGTGACGTGAAAATCTCTGGCCGTGAATGTTTATTTTATTCTCTGACCGTGAATGTTTGTATCATTCTCTGACCGTGAAATCTATATTAGTCTGTGACCGTGAATGTTTATATGTTATTCTGTAACCGTGAACGTTCATATTATTCTGTGATCGTGAATGTTTATGAATATTTATTTCTGTGACCGTGAATGTTCGTTATTCTGTGACCGTGAATGTTTTTATCTCTGACCGTGAATGCTTATATTATTCTGTGACCGTGAATGTTCATATCAGTCACTCAATGACCCGTGAATGTTTTTATTATTCTGTTACCGTGAATTTTTATATCATTCTCTGACCGTGAATTTTTATATCATTCTCTGACCGTGAATGTTTTTCTTGTTTTATTATTATAATTATTGTTATTGAGAGGAGAGAGATTGGGAATGGAATTTTTGTGTTTGCAATCATTGCAACTTTCTCAGCTTTTTAAACGTACCACCCTTTCGGATGCTGTATGCTTGTGTGTGTGTGTGTGTGTACATCACTACATGTGCCTAACCATGTGTGTGTCATGCGACGTGTCCGAGTTTGGATCTTTGAGACATCGTCTCCACTTCTAATCTTCGATTTTTCTTTTAAACTTGAGATTTTTTGCGCTGGAACGTTGGCTTTTGATTTTTTTTGTGTGAAATATCGCTTATCATACGGGTTGAACCAAAATATTTCATTTTGTTACATTTGAGAGAGAGAGAGAGAGAGAGAATTCTGAACTGATAAAAGGTTTGAATTTGTTGCTAAGTAGTCTATTTCTTAATTCAGCTTCCAGCATTGTCATTACACAATACCACAAACCCTAACAGTAACAGATCAAGGGTCTACTGTCCCACGAGGGCCTCCGGCAGTCACGGACGCCACAGCAGTTGTCTCTTCCTCACTTAAAACAGTGCGGGCAAACACGTGGGTAGCTGCAATGCTCTTCTCGCTCCTCTCAGCACTACCTCAGATCGACATCATGCTCATCGTTACCCCATTCCGTATTGTGGAGGGATAGGTGGCGATCTGAGATGAGTTTCATGGACACGGGAAACCGCGAGGGAGCCGGCTTACCTTGCAACAATGGGATTGAAGGGTCAGCGTTTTGATGGTTTCATGTACCAATCGGAGAACGATGCAACTGTCCGTGCACCAATCACAGGGCGTTACAACTGTTTGCGGCCCCCCTCCCCTCGACAGTCCAGTGAAATTCGCTAATTCCTTGGCTTGCTTGCCTCAAGCGTATGCGAATTGCGATGCTCATACCCGTTAAGCAAGCGAGAATTCTGGCCACCTTGCCTCTGTCAAATGCTTCTCAGGTCACATGTTCATATCACTTCATCATTCTTTACCTCGCTTGGGGGGGGGGGGGGGGGGGGTTATGCTTAGAGCAGATAAAGACGGTTTGCTAAATTCGATAGCTAAGCTTACTGGCAGAATTAATTAATCAGTGAGCAATTTTTAGGCTGGGAAATAATCAGTCTCAAAATTATATCGTCGGTAAATTTGATTGATTGGAAGTTGTGCGACGTTAAAAAAAAAAAAAAGCTGTATGAGTATGCGCGCGCGCAAACACACACATACACACACACGCACGCGCGCGCGCGTTTATCCACGAATTCGGAATAACAAGGTAAGCGCTGTGCTTCACATGTCAACAGTGTTAAGTGTGAACACCAGTTAACCATTAGAAAACGCAACATACGTCATCCTCGATGAATGAAAACAACAGCTGTGGCGGCAGTGGATCTTGATCGCACCGGAGCCAACTAATTCGTTGGCAATGGGATCCATGTGAAGAGCATCTTTAATGAAATAATTGGTGTTTACTTCATTCAAACTCATTTTGTTGCCCACATAGAACAATAAGTCAGGTAGTTAGTCGTGCACAGGACAAGGGTTTGTTGGGTCACGGCCGTCATGGAGTTGGCAGTCCAGAACGAACTGTGTGGAACGTCATTAGAAAGCGCTCAGTTATCAGCGTTGACGTCACCATCACGCTAGTAGTAGTAGTAGTAGTAGTAGTAGGGACTGGCTTCATTAGCCTAGACCTCACGGTCTATCATGTGTCCCCTCTAAATTTCTTCACTTTTTGGGTCATATGGCATGCTACAATTAATATCTTCATTGCAATCCATCATAGTCATGAAACAATTCTCTAAATTTTGAATCATTGTCTAGAAAATTCTTGAAAGTATTAATATCAGGTGCAAATTTAATGGTAGTAGGTATTTCATTCCAGTGGTTAGCAACTCTATAAGAAAATGAAAATTTACGTTGATTAGTGTTACAGTGCTTTATAAAAATCTTTCCTTCAGAGTTTCTGTCTAGGAACACATTGAAGCCGATCATCAAAGCCTAATTTTTTCATCTCTGTTCCTCCGCCTTGTGCGAATCAAACGCAGAAATCGTCGTTCGGTCAGTTTTTCGTGATTTACGTAGCATGACACCTGTCGGCTGAACAAAGCCAATGTCGCTGGTGTAGCATTGAACCAAGGACATCTTCATTGCTTGGTACAGGGTGAGTCCAGGCGAGCGACTGACCCCCATCAGCGTGCAAGGCATAGGAAGACATGGTCCGGGCAGCACACAGTTGGGTGACGTGGAGCTGCTAGGAATACCTCCCGCATGGAGTGTCCCATGCTGTTCTGATGTTAGACTCAATGACTGACAGGCAGACCAGAAGATCGATAGCGTGATTGCACACAGATGTTACGTTTAAGCATGAATCTGAGCCAGTGAGGGAGCGATGGTCTTGTTTCTCTAGACTGGTCTTGGTGTAGCAAGTGGTGCTGCTGTCCCTGCAGTTCATCAGAGGGTTTCAGTCTTTGATGTTTGCTTCTGTCTGCCGAATCGAAGCAGATACTTGAAGTTTTTCACTGTGTATGTACCGCACCATCCATTGATTGTGATTGTTTCATTACTGAACCAGTGATTTCATCTCTGAAAACCTCCTGCTGTCAAGCTCGTCCATGAGAGTTTTGCTCCTTTAGTCTGGCTCGTTCCTGTTGAATCCAGCCATTGAATTGATGAGCTTGGATCTTCATTTTGTATGCACGGAGATATAACATTTCCCCAGAATTTGTGTGAAATGCAAAGTCAGCAATACTGTTTTCAAAATTTGGGTCTTTTTTTCTGAAAGGAAATTCCCTGGGGATTTCCTTTTAAAAACTAAGACAATTTTGGGGGTTGTACCAGTTATTCCCTAAGATGGTTAAAATATGAACACCCCGGGTTTAAACAAAACGGGCTTTTTCCCCATCAATGTACCCTTTTTTTCACGGGTTAAATTACAGCAGGTTAAAAAACACATGAAAATAAATGATAATTACTTCCGGGGCAAAAAAACCGTTACAAACGGGAAAAATATCGACTTTAATTGTTCTTCTCCAGGCATGAAAAAAACCTATTACCAATGTGTTTTCTTTTTTTTCTTTTGTTTTGTTAGCTTTTTTTTTTTTTATGCAGTCTCCCTGGTAAGGCCCATTTCGGGGCTGCCCATGGGTCAGCTTTTAGTCCCCCTGCCCCAGTAGAAATGAATTTTTTTAATGTTCAGTGAGCCCCAATAAAATCAAAAATTTAAAAATGTCCCCAATCAAAATTTTTGGCTTTTTTTCCCAAAAATTTCCCCGATTTTCACAGTTTGTTGATGTTTTGCCTGGAGAAAAAAAAATTAAAGCATGGTTTGCCACTCAGTATGTATAATTTTTTTCAGGTTATTTTCAGCATGCTGAAATTTAAAACTTAAAACCCTGGCCCCTTTTGGAAAGTAGACTTTGGGAAAAAACATGTTTTTTTTTTGGATGGTTTTGTTATGTTTTTCTAAAAACCCATCTTTGGTTTTAAATTCTTTTTTTTGCATCAGGCAATTGTTTTCCAAAAACCCCCCGGTCCATTGGGGGAAAAAAACGGGTCTTTAAAGGGAAAGTACCAAAAACCCAAATTTGTAGATCGTTTCCTTCAGGGAGGACCCCTTTAAATGGATAAAAGGATGATAAGGGGAGGAAAAAAAACCAAAAACAAAAATTGAAACTTTGGGTACCTGACCCTAAATGTCCTATAAAAAGTCTGACTAGCCCCAAAGCAAAAAATTTGGTTTATTTGTTATTTTTTTATTTGTTTAAAAATTTTTTGATGCTTATGACAGATGCAGAGGGGAAAGGGCAATCTAGTTTAAATTTGATGAGATATTGGCCCAAAAATTTTTGTTTGGGGGGTGTTGTGAGAAAATTTCTGATGTTGAATGTAAAATTTCATAAAATGCAACCCACACACATAACCACCACACACCCCAACCCACAACCCCCACCCCCAAAACACACACAAACAAAACCCCCAAAAAAAATTCCCTTTAGGGGGGGTTTCACAAACCCCCCATGTATTTGCACAAAACCCCCCCTTTTTCCTTAAAATCACGTCCATCACATATCAGTTTTGGAAAAAATTTAAAACCCCTTTTTTAAAAAAAAATTAACCCCCAAAACCTCTAAATATTGACAAATCAGAAACTTGAAAGGGGGTTTCTGTGAGAATAACAGGGGCGATCGTAAACCCCGCATAAAGACTTTTTCCCCCGGAAAACATAAAATTTGGGGGTTTTTACAAAATTAATTTTTTTTTTAAATTTGGTTTTTTTTTTTGGGGGTTTTAAAAATAAGACCAACTAGCTACAGAGTTATTAATATACTTTACGATTGGGATTGGGGGGGGAGGGCGATAAAATCGGGTTAAAAGAACGGTTTGAAAATTAATTAGGATTTTTTTTAATCGCAAAGACTGCGAAAAACCGTTAAGGGGGCCTAAAAAGAAAAATTTCCAATTTTCTTGGCCCCAAAATTTTAAAAAATTTTATTTCCCATTTTATTTAAAAATTAATCCTTCTGAAGTGCTAATCTAACTTTTCCCTAGGGCCCCAAAGGGAGTAAAACTTTTTTGCTTTAATGAAGATAAATTTTTTAAACGACTAAACAACAAAGGCTCACTGAAGGGGACCGGCTTACTTAAAATTTTTGTTTTTTAAATTTTTTTAAATTTGGGGTTTTTAAAAAAATAAACCCCCCACGTAGTTATAACGCTTACGAAATATTTGATGTTTTTTGGGGGGGCGTTTATGGGGAGTTGAAAAAGAAGAGTTAAAGACCTTTTTTGGGGGGGAATTTTTAAAAAACAAATTTTTAAAAAGTTTAACCAAATACGAAAAAGCGTAATGGAACCATTAGAAAAATCTCAGACTTGTCCTAAACCAATTAAAAAATTTTTTTTGCCATTTTATTTAATAATATTGCCCCAAAGATGCTGACTTCTGTGTTTGTCTTGGGGGGTAAACTTTTAAACCTTTTAAAACCTGAACATTTTTAAAATTAGAAAAAAACAAATAAAGCTAAATTTTTACAAATTTTTTTTATTTTTTTAAATTTTAAAAAAGGGCTGTCGAACTCCCGGAATCGTTTTAAAAAGAATGGCAATGAATATTTGCGAGAAAATTGAAAGGAAAAACATTGTTTTTATAAATTTGGGGTTTGAGGATGATATAGCAAAAAAAAAAAAGGATCATAGTAAAACTATTTGACGAAAATCAAATGATAAATTTGACTGTATTTGATTCAGAAAAACCCAAAAATATTAGGGGGTGTTTGTGAGGTTAACGTGTCTTAGTTTTGGCAGCGTTTAAAAGGGGGAAAATAAAAAGGGGCCATTTTTACTTACTTTTTAATATTTTTTTTTTTTTAATTTACAAAAATTTTTTGGGGTTTAAAAAAATGACGACCAAAAGAAAACCCCGGGACGGAAAACTATATACGTTTGGAAAAAAAATTCTTAGTAACAAACAAATAAGCAATATTTTTTAGTGACGGAAGGGGAAAATCTTTAAACCCAAAAAATTTTTCACAAAAAGGGTTTGGAAACATGCTTTTCTCAAAAAATCCCAGATCTCTTCGAGGGGGCCCCGCCAGTAAAAGTGTGTTGGCCGTTCTTTTGGGAATTTATAACGCCTGATGTACTAACTTTCCCATTTCTGGGTTTAAACAAGGCGAAAGAAGAAATTTCAGCAAATGCGATTTTAAATTCAAACTGGGCGACTACATCTTACACAGTTTAAAATAAATAAGAAGCAAATTTAAAAGGGTCGGGCTGGTCTGAGGGAACCTTTGAAATAAAATTAAGACAAAGAAATTCTTCCTATATTGGGCAACCCCTTCCCTTCCTCTTCCAAAAGGTTGATTTAAAAACGAGCTTTTTTTAAACATACTTTAATTTACAACATGTTTTTTTTTGGGGTGTTTTAGCGCCCCTTCCCTCCTTTTAAAAATATGCAAACAGATTTCTAATTATAAGCTTAAAAAGAACTAAACTTTGATAACAAAACCCTTTCCCCGTAAGAAAAGAAATTTCCCCTCAGTTTGAAGAAAAAAAAACAAACCAATCCCCGAAAATAAAAAAAAGGTCGTATAAAAATTTTAGTCCCTCAAAGGTTTTTCCCCCAAGGGCCCTATTTTGGGGGCCCCCGCTCAACAAACTTTAGACTTAATTGTTTAGCCCCCCCTAAGGTCTTATGTATTAATTAAACAAAAACCAGACTTTAGAATATCATCAAAACATAAATCAAAAACGGGGACTTTGTAAAAGGGTGTCGGGGCAAACCCAACTATAGAACAGGCCAGCATAAAACTCTTTGTAAAATTTTTGGTAACTGCAAACCAAACTCCCCACCTAAACCGGGCCTAAAGTTGGGTTTTAAAAAAATTTACACAAAATGCAGATGACCCATACTATTTTTTTGCATTTTGGAATAAATTTGCCGCAGTACAAATCCCCCCCAAAACAAGAAAAAAAAACAAACCTTAAAAACCCCAACCATCAAAATCTGTTTTGGGGGTTTGGGGTTAAATTTTTGTTAGGTCAGAGGGGGAAACCCCAAAACGTCCAAGATTTCGGGGGCCCCCAAAAGCCTATATTTTTTTAGAGCAGATGAAAACAATTCCAATGGGTTACCCAAACCCAACTAAATTTTTTCCCTTTGGGTTATACCCCTGAAGACCAAGAATTTATGACTCATTAACACTTTTGGATATGTAACAAAATTTTTATAACCATGAGAGCCACATCACATTAGGGGAAAGTTTAGGGGGGCCTGGCAAAAACAATTGAAAATTTTCAGTTAAAGGGGTTTTTGCCCCTAAGACAGGGAAACTGCTATTTCTTTCATACCTTCGGGTTACGTTTCTCATTTCATCATGCAAGCAGTGCCTTTGAATATAAGGGGGTCCCTGCTTTTGCCAGTCTTCAGAAAAGTCCCAGGGATTTTACTCTTGATTTTTTACCCTTCTTCCCTCCCCAACTTTGATGGTTTAGTTTGGATAAGTTAGGAAAGGATCGCTACAAGACTTTCCAATCCAAAACCAATACTTTATCCATCTTTTTCCCCAAAGGATTTACCCTTATGAATAAATGAATCATGGGGGGTTTGCCGAAGACTCGTTTTCCTCCAAAAGGGCCTTTTTTTTTTAGTTTAGAGGCAAAAAATTTAAACTGATTTCCTGATAAAATACCTCAAAAGCCTGGACAAATTACACTTTTGAAAAAATTTGGGCGTTATCATTTTCAATATTTAAGGGGCTGACGTGTGTTTTTTTGGAAAAACGCCCTTTCAAATTACAGACCTAAATGAATGAAACTTTAAAACCTTAGACCCTAAAATTAATCTTTTGGCCCCGGGCCTTTTGGGATGTTTCTTAAAGCTAAAACATTCAACCGATTAATATCTTTTTAAACCCACACCCCAATATTGAGAGGGGTGGGGGGAGGTTCACTTTGGCCTCACATCCTTACTGCAAAGCCAACAAAAAATATTTAGATGTTTATAAACCCCACAAAAACCACCCAAACTATCTATTATTTAAAACCCCAAACCCAATCTGTATGGAGGGGCCGGGATCAAACCCTTTCCCACTAGAAACTTTACAATGATAAAAGGGCCCATGATGTTAATACTGGGGTTAAGTAGTTGTCCACAGTTGCCAAATAACCCAATAGGACAAAATTTTGGGAAGGGAACTTAAATACCTTTATAAATTTACACATCTTCAAAACGTTTCCCCCCCAAACCGGGCAGAAAGATTAAAGAGGAGCCCCTATCAAACCCTCCTAAATTTTCCCCCAATCTTCGCCCCAAAAAAAATTATGTTGTCTTAAGATCCTACGTTTTACTTAAACCCCGGGCTGAAACAAGGCTGTTCCCCAAATAATTGCTTTTGCCCAAAGCCTTTTTAAGACCATACATCAAAAAGAATATGATCTTAAAACCCCAAGGCCATGCGCTTCAAAAAAAGACTTTTTTTAAAACTGGCCCCAAAGCTCTTTGGAAAAAACCAGGGGAAAAATTCCACACAAACAAAAGTGTAAATTTTTTAAAAAACCCCAAAAAACCCAAACAATTAAGTTTCCCCCTAAACCTAATTTAACAAGACTTTAGAAATTTAACGCCCGCTTGGGGCATTATATGAAAAAAAAGGTGTTAATTTGGACAACCCGGTTTATGGGCTTTACTGTATTAGAGTTGTCAAAGTTTATTGGGGTTAAATTTTGTCCCATTTTAAAACCCGGGGTCCCAAAGAACAAGATTTCCCTTTAAACGACAGATTTTTTTATTCAAACCGCCCCAAAGAAGACTTTAAAAGGGGTTTTAAAAACCAAAAGGGGCTAAGGGTGTGGAGGGTACACACAGGCACTTACCCCAAAAACGCCCTTTTTTTTCCCAAGGGCGAACAAGTGTAGGGGGAAATAAGGATGAACTTAATGGAATTTTTTTTTTTTTTTAAAGAATATGTTGGTTTGGGGTCAAAGTTGATAGCTTTCCCACCAGCTTCTGTAATGAAAAAGGTTTAAAGGGGCATAATAAAAAGTTTCAAAAAAAATATATTACGAAAACTAAAACCCTTCCCCTTTTGAAACAAAGTATTTTACCAAATGTTAACTCGTTTCTCCTTTTTCATAAAGTAAACACAACTCTTTTAAAACAAAAAATCACTGCCCTCTAACAATAACAAAAACTTACTTTAATCCTGAGTTTTCATTTTGCGTGGGCTTTGGAAAACCCTTTAAAAAGGGTTTAATTGCCCGATTTGGGGTTGTATTTTAAACTTAAAAACTTAACAAGAACTTTTTTAAAACCTAACTAGTATTAAATTTAAAACAAAATTAAAAAACCTAATTTGAACTTAACAAAACTTTTTTTTTTTTGCACTTGACTTGTAATTTACTTGCATTTAACTTAAAAAGTACTTTTTAACTACTTAACTTGTACTTATTTATTTTTTAATTTGTACTTTTTTTATTTTAAAAAAATATTCCTTTAAAAAGGGATCTACTGCGGGGGTTTGGCGCTTTTTTTTGCAGAAGGGGGGCCCCTTTTTTCTTTTACGGGGGTTGGGGGGGTTTGGATTTTGCTGCAAAGAAAGGGGTTAACTTTTGTATGCTAAAATCCCCCACCAAACAACCCAGCAAAATAATAATAATAAAATTTACTTTTTTTTGGCGATTGTGTTGTTTTATTACTTTTGCTGGCGGTGAGTTGTATTACTTTCTAACAATTTTTTTTTGCTGTTTGGGTTTCTTTTTGCATCTTTTTCCATTCATATTTTCCCCCCGGCTAAATACCCCCGGTTTTTTTAGTTTTAGTAACGTTACTCATTTGTGGCACTTTCCGGGGTCATTCTCCCTCCTTCGGGGGCCCCTGGGGATTTGTCCTGGGGGTTGAAAATCTTCTTCTCCGATCCCCTCATTTTTTTTTTTGCGTTTAAAATTTTAATTATCAAAATTTTAATAAAATTAAAAGTTAATTAACCCCATGAAAAAAGGAAATAATCCCCCAAAATTTTGGAAAACTGTCAAAATTAAGCTTTTATGATTTGGGTTTAAAAACCCGGATCTTGTGAAAAATCGTTTTTTAAATTTCTTCTGAATAACCGGCGCTATCTTCCCTTACAAACTTACATAAAAAACAAAATAAAGGGTCTGCCCCCACTGATTTTCCCATTTTTGCCCCTAGCGTCTTTACCTAGCTTTACCCCCCAAATTCTTTTTAACATTTTGTTAAATCTTTCAATACTTATTTTTAACATTAAATATTTTTAGTTTTCCCCACCCCGCACCCAAAGAGTAAAATTCTTTTTTTTATGGCAGTTTTTCTTTTGGGTACCCCTCCCTTGTCCTCACACTTTAATAGTTCGTCAAACCTTTTAAAAAAAACAGAAAAAAATAAAAATTTTTTTAATCCTTTGATTTAATTTGGGTTTTATCAGTCCCTATCCCCCGGCGTTTATTTTATTAAACCCTTGCAAAATCTTGTTGGGAAAAAAAAACCGCCCAACAGGGGAAAAAGATAAAAGATTCCCCCAAAACTATTTTGCAACTTTTTTTACTTTAAAACAAAAGTTACTGTTAAAAAAGCAAAATTTAAACAGCTTTTTTTTATGATTTTTTTAAATTATTTTTTTAGTTAATAAAAAGATAATAAAAAAAAATTTTTAAAATACATTTCCCCAACTTTTTGTGATTGGCTTTTAGTATATTTATAGGGGTTAGCAAAAAACTTTTTTTTAAAATAACCCGGGGGATTGGGAAGGTTAAATTGGGGTTTTTTTTAAAGGGTTTATAGTTGTAATTACTGCAGGGATTGGTCAAAAGACTTTTTTTGTTGCACGGGGGATTACCCCAAAAATATTATTTTTCATTAGAAAGTTTAAATTTTAGAAAAATTTTAAAATTTATAAAAAAGTTGGATTGGATGATAGTGGGAGGAGCTTTTTTAAAACGCTTGGGCCCTTCCCCGGGAAGCAATTTATTTTGAAAATTTGACCCATGAAGAAAGAAAACTTTCATAAAAAGGGCAAAAAGGATTTAGCAAATTTGAGAGGCTTACGAGAAAAGCCCATTCCCATTTTTAGACGCCTTTAAATAAAAAATTGGGAAACCCAAATTCCCGCCAAAAGACTTTTTTAACCAAATTACCCAAAATTTTATTATAAAAAATTTAAATCTAAAAAATTTATTATTTATAAAAAAATGGGGGGAAGTAGTTATGATGGTAGGGGGCTATTTTTAAAAAGCCTTGGCCTTCCTAAAAATTATTTTTTTAAAATTTGGGGTTTTGGGTGAAAAGAGAAGTAATAACGGGAAATAAAAGGATTTAGCCAAAAAAGACCTTATGAAAAAAGGGCAAATTTGGGAAATTAGACTTTTTTTAATAAAACGAAAGGGGGCCCGGGGGTATCCCAGGAAACACATTTAAAGACGAGATGAGGAAATGAATTATTTCTTAGTGACGGGAAAGAAGTTTCTAAAAAGCCCCCGCCAAAACTTTTGACTTTTATAAACCCATCGAAACAAAAATAAAAAAATTGGTTTTATTGTGGGTCTATGGAGAAATTTCATATTTTTGCACAAAAAAATTTTAAAACCCAAAATTAAAAAAACACCCCTTTTCTTAGGGATAAGCACAAAAAATATTTTTTCCCCCTAAAGGTTATTAAAAGAAAGATGTATTAAAAAAACTGAGAAAAGGGCTGCTAGAGTGCCCTGAATCAAAAGCAAAAGCGGGTTTTAAAAAAGCAAGAAATTTTGGGCAAAAATATCGCCCCCCCAAAAAAAATTTAATAAGGCCTAGATTTTTTAATCATTCCAAATGACCCCCCACCAGTGGACTTGCTGATCTTCCACATGTAAATTAGAAGAAAAAATTTTAAAGGGTATGCTCGACATTTTGTTAAACAGGGCTTCAAATACAAAACGCCAAATTTTTTCCCGGATAAACTCAATGCTGTGGCGTACTTTACAAAAAATATACATGAGAGGTCCTTAAATTTCCCCAAGGGATGGTTAAAGGTTGATGAGGGAAAAAGGGTTTTAAAGGCTCGAAACCCGGGTTTTTTAAAACTTTCATTTACATTAAAGAGGGACCCCGGGCAACCATGGGTTCACAACCCCCTATAAAAATTTTAAAAAGAATCTACTAAAGGGGCCTTTTCCCTTTCAATATCACAAAAATTAGGGACACTACAAAGTAGTACAAATACCTATGAAGTACAGAAGGAAACCACAGAAGGGGTTGGAATTGCCTCCTTTTACGTGCCTTGAAAAAATGAAAATTTAAAGGGACGGGGGGAACCCAGAAACCGATCAATTAAAAAAAATTGCATTACTAAAGCACCCAAAGGAAAACAAAAATTTTGGGCCGGGGGGGGCAAAAATAAGATACTTTTTTATCCCTCCGGGAGGGGGCAGAATAATTTAAAAAGGGGAGCTAAGCCTTTTATGGAGCGTAATGTGATGAATTTGAGCAAATTTATGAAAAAAGACCCCCCCCTAATTTTTAAAAGAACTCTCTTTCTGCGGCGCTACGGTCAAAAAGCCTGCCCCTAAAAGACCCTTTGTTGTGAAAAGCTGAAAAGTTGCCCCCCAAAAAAAACACATGAGGTAAAAAAAAAACTTGTTTTTAGTTTTTTTTAAACTTATATTTTTTTTTTTTTTAAATTTTTTTTTTGGGGCTTTTTTGGGGTTTAACCCGATCATTTTTTGTTTTTCAATGTTCTTTTTTAATTCATCATTTCTACCTGGTTAAAGAAAAACCCTTTCTCCACTTTTTTTTAAATTCAATCTTTTGCCGCCTAAAAATATCGCCGCAGCCCAAAAGGGTTCGGAAATTTTCTTCCGTAATTTTTTAAATTTGTAATGATTTGCTTATTTTTAATTTTAATGAGAAAAGTTTTGTGATGCTGGGAAAACAAGGGCCGGTGTTTTTTTAATTTTTGGGATTTAATTTTTTTAAAAACATTTTGCAATCATGGAAGGCCCTAACCTCCCCCGGGGGCCTTTCCAAAAGGCTAAAAGGGGGCGCCCCAACCCCACACTAAAACCCCAACGCTAGTTTCCCGCATTTACCTAGTACAGTGATGAGCCGAAATTACATAAAAAGGGAGTTTTAAAAAAGCTTTAGCATATTTTTTTCTAGTAATTTATATTTTACCCAAATCCCCTTTTTTTTTTCCCTTTTTTGAAGTTATTATTTGTTTAATCTAAACTTTGAACCTCCTTTTTTAAATAAAAATTTTTTTAAATTAATTAATTTTTAATATTTTTTTTTTGTGTTGGTGTTTCTGTTTTGTTTGTGTGTGTGGTGGTTGTTGTGTTTTTTTCCGGTTAGGGCTGCTGTCTGTCAAAAATAATTTTTCCCTCTTTTGGCCAAATAAAATTTTATTTTTAAAATTTTCTTTTTATTAACCCTTTCCCTGGCAGATTTCCCTTTAAAAGTAAAACGCAAAAAAATCAACATACTTAATGGAAAAAAGTGGGAGTACTGTTAGTTTGCCCTTTGTAAACCCCCCCCGAAACCCTGCCCAATGATACAGGGGGTTTTTTTTGGGTCCCCTTTTTTATTTAATTGCAATACGAGTTAAAAGGGGGGCACCCAAAGTTTTCACCTTTATTTGAAAATACCCTAATTAAGTATTTTGGTTAACTAGTATGCCCCCCCTCGAGTAATAAAAAAAAAAAATTTCCTTGTATTTCCCTATAGTGATTCTATTTTTGGGGAAAAATTCTAAGCCGAGGGTTTCTTTCCCCCACTTAAAGGGTTTTTTCCCCGGTGGGCATAAAACAAACCCCTCATATTTTTCAATTTTTTTTTCTTTGTTTTTCCGGGAACTAGGTAAAAGATACCCCTCCCTTTAAGGTTTTTCTAAAATTTTCTTTTTTTAAAGTAACTTTGGGGGCTTCGTATTAAAAATTTTAAAATTCCCAAAACTTGGGAAAAAACGCCCCCTCTCTTTAGAATTTTGAAATTCATTTCCCAAAATGTTTGCCCTTAAATTTTTATCCTTCTAAAATAGGATATTGCTGCCGTTTTTTTCTTCAATTTTGTTGTTTGAAAAGGCCCCACATCTGTGTACTAAAAACCAAAACTTTCCCTGGCACCCTATTAAACAAACTAGTTTTTCCTGCTGGGTCTTTTAAAAGCCCCATTTGCAAAAGCATTTAGGAGTTTAGTTCCCCCTTTTGTTTTGGGCCCGCAGCCATTTTTTTTAATAAAAAAAAATTATAATAAACAAATTTTTAAAAAGCAATTAATAAATTCCAATAAAAAAACCGTAGAACTGGAGGGTCAGCCCGAAACCCTAGTTTACGTCTTAATTTTCAACTTTTCCTTTTTTTTTTACCCTCATCTTTGCCCCTTTTATATTTTTCATTTAAACTTCCCTTAAAAACTACTTGTCCTTTTTAAAAATAATAAAAAACCAAATTTTAATGCATCGAAAGTCTTTTAAGACAGCATTGTTTTTTTGATTAAGAGCCACCCCAAAACCCTAAAGCGTGGGACCCCAAAAGGGTAGTTTTGACAAGCTTTTTTTTTTTTAAAACAATATCTTTTTTCCGCTAAACATCATAAATAATAAACAGTTTTTCTTTCCCCTCAAATATCTATAGTAATTTTTTAAAACAGTCCTCATTTTTGGTCGCTGGGCTAACAGATAAAATTAATTGTCTGTCCAAATAAACTTCCTTTCTTTTAAGATTTGTTGTCCCTTAAATGGTTGTCCCAAAGAAATAACAAGGTGTTGTATGAAACCGATTTTTTTGGGTAACAAACCCAACCCCCCAAAAATTTTTTCCCAAAACCCAGTAACCCCGCAAAATTAAAAACATGGGAATTTTTAGGAAAAACTTCAAGTTTTCCCCCCTGTTTTTATTAAATATTTCTTTGCTTTTTAAATGAGCTGCGCTTTTAGCCTTTTTCTTCAATTTTTTAACTGGCATCAAAAAACCCATAAAAAACATCCCTTGTATTGGCGCGTTTCCGTTTTGCTTTTTTGCAATTTTTATTTGTAAACCATCTTTCCCCCCTTTCTCCACTTCCAAAAATCTGTTGTCAAATGTAGATCTAAAATCTAACCACAGCCCCCTTTTTTTTATTAAGTAGTCTTCAATTTAATATAAAAAAAAAGGGTTTTTTTTTCATTTCCCGATCAACTGCAGGTCCCTTTGGGCCCACCTCCCGCCAAAAAACTTTCTTATTTCACAAAGTGTTGGTGAGGTAAAAATCCCCCCCCCGAAAACAATGATTTAACTGCTAAATTTTTTGCCCGTCGACCTTCTCAATTTTTGGATTTTTAAAAGCTTCTGATTATCTCTTAAAAGGGTTGTTTTTTCAGTAAATAAAACAAAATTTCCCCTTTTAAAAACCCTTTAAAAAAATGATTTAATTTATGTTCCAAAGGTTCTCCTTGGGTTTTTTTTTTCTGGAAAGGAGTGTTAACTTTTTATAATAAATTTCCTTTTATTTTATATGGGTTTAAAATTGGGGTTTTGGGCCCGTCCGGGGTTTGAAAAACCCTCAAAAATCAAAAAATGCACTAAGGTATGTAGTTAAAAGGGTCACGACGAACGAAAAGAAAACCCCCGGGGTTAAAGTCAGTTCATAATAAGTTTTTTTTTTTGCGACCTTGTATATGGCTATGGTCTTTAAACTTAAAATCTTAAAGGGGTCAAATCCCTTTTCCAAAGCTTTTGCTATGCCTCCTTTAACATCCCCTTTTTAATCCCCCGCTTTAAACCCGTGCTTGAGACCCTTTGGGGTTTTTTTCCCCCTAAAAATTTTTTTTTCTTTCTTTTTAGGTAACCAATTTGATCAAAATAAAAGGGGAAAAAAGTCTCCTCGCTTATACAAAACTTTCTGCCCTCCCGTTTTATTTCTATTTTTTTTAACAATAAACCCCCCCCCTAAATTAGCAACAAAAAGTACATTAGGACCTGAATGTAATAACAAATTTTGGGAAAGTGTTTAGCATGCCTGGGGTTATAAACCCTCGCGGGCCCTCCGAAATTTTCTTTAAAGTTTTCCGGGGTGAATGTTGATGGAGTTTTACATAATTACATTGCCAAAAACCTTTTTGCCCGGTGTTTCTTTTTTCGTATTAAAAGAGGTCAAAACCTTTTGATTTTATTTTTTAAAAAAACAAAAAAGAAAATAAATAAAAAAAATGGGTGAAGATTTTTACGCAATTGTCCTTTGGGGAAAAAAATAAAAGAACTAGGGGCCCCCCATTGCAAGAAACTTTAAGGGGGGAAGGGTTTTTTTACTCCCCCAACAAATTTGAACTATTGCGGGGAAAAATTTTAAAACTCTTGAAGCTTAGGACAGAGCTGCCAGGGGTCTTGTTCCCCAAGATTTTGGGAAATGGGGGGCAATTTTTATATAAAAAAATGGTCGGGGGACCCGGGAAAGGTTTTCTTTTAACGCAAAAAAAAAAACAATTTTTAAAACCCAAGCACAATAAGCGAAAACTCCCCATTTCTAAGGGAAAATTAAAACCCCTTTTAAACTTAGAGCCGAACCGTTAACCTTTCAAAACCCTTGGGGCGGGGGGGGGCCAAAAACAATTTTAAAAAACAAAAAATACCCCTTTAAAATTTAAATTAAACGCCAATGAACAATTGCAAAAATGAAACACTTTAAGTGAGGAGGGCAATCCCAAAAAAAAAAAACAAAAATTGATGAAACCCCATTGCCTGTGCTGAATCCTTTAAGGGCCTTTTTCGAAATAAGGGACTAAACTCGGGACAGCAAAACTTAGTAAGCTAGATAAAAAGTAAAAAGAAAAAATTTAACTGGCTGATAAAATTTAGGGGAAAAAAAAGCTAAAAATAAACCCGAAAAACAGGGTTTGGCGAAAGGGAAAAAGGGAGGTTAAACCGATTTTCTATTTTCAGAGGAAATTTTAAATCCCCCCAAAAAACCCCTTTAAAAAGAAAAACTTCATGAAAAAAACTAAAGGTGGGAGAAAGAATAAGGATTTTGTTAGAAAAAGAATTACAGTTTTTACTATTAAAAGGCTGTTTTTGCTACTTAACTCGTTTTTTGCCCTTTTCCGGGGGGCGCCAAAAGGGCCCCTAGCCCCCCTCCAACACCTCCGCCTTAAAAGTTGGTTGAAAACAATTTTCCTCATCTACAAACCAAATTTAAAAAAGTTACTGCCAAAGGCTTTGGGTGCCTGTGCAAAAATAGCTGTTGTTGTTGGGGTTTTTTTACTTAAGGGAAAGTTTTTGGGTTTTTAAGGGGACCATTGTGGCGTTAGGACGCTACTGCTGGATTTAATTTTTTTTGTGAAATAAAAATATGGGAAAACAGGGAAAAGTTTTAAAATACAACAAGGGGTGTCCCTTTTTGCTTTGCTGCAAGGGGAGGGAGATCAAAAAGGGGGGTGCTTTCCCCGGGTGTTTTGGGGGGGATGTTTTAAAAATGGTTTGGGTTTTTAAATGGGGCTTATAACTGGGGCGCTTTCTTCGGGGAAGGGATTTTTTTAAATGGATGGGGGGGGGCCCTTTTGGGTTTTAAACCCTTTATTTGCCCCAAGTCTTTGGGGTCTCCGCATGAGGATTTCATTGTTATAAAACCCCTTATCATCCAAAATTTCATCTAAATCAAGGGGGGCCCTGAAGCCCCGGGCCCCCAAAAAAGTAACCCTTTTACCTACATTGCAAAAAACGTCTTGATCCTTTTATGCAGCAGGAAATCAACCGAAGTTTTAAAAGCATCTTTAAATTAGCTAAAAAATTTTTTGGGTTTTTGGCTCAAAGCCCGTAGATTATCTACTATTAACTTTCTTGCTTGTGTCCTAAAAGAACCAAACTTGGGCCCCCAAGGAGTCATTAATCTTTGCACTCCTGGATTGTTGCCTTTATTTTTTTAAAATAAATGTTGTAAAGGATTAGGGGGTTTTTTTTTTTCTATTTATCCCAACCCAACTTTGCCTTTGGGGGAAAAGGTGTGGCTAGGGCCCTAAATCATAAGTATAAATTTTCTTTTTTTTCCCCCCCCAAAAACAATGGCCAACCCCTGATTGCGGCCCAACTTTTTGTTAAAACAAATTGAAAGGAAACAATGTTAAAATTTGTTGAGATTTTTTCATATCATTAAATTTTTATTGGGGTTTGAAAGGAAAAAAAAGCGTTGTCCTTAAGGGGGAAAAACTTTTTAGTTTTTTTATATTTTTCTTATGGGAATAAAAAATGAATTATATATGACCTTAAATAAAAGTTAGGGGGGTTTAATTCTGGGATATTAAACGCCACACCCGGGTTTCGCAAATGGCAAAATTTTAAAAATGATTCTGAAAAAAAAGGGCCCCCGGTGGGGGCCATGCTGATGGGGACTCGCGCTCTTTATTCGGGTTTTTAAATTTTTTGGTTTATGGGTTTTTCAAGTCTAAACCCCCAACCCATAAACCTTTTACTGCAATGGGTTTGTAAACTGAATCCAAAGATTTGGGGGATAAAAAGCTCCTACCCTTGTAAGAAGCATGTTCAAAAAATTTTTAAAACTACCCTTTTTAAATTAATTTTTTAAATGGGTTTTAAAAAAAAAATGCCCATCTAAAATTTAAAAAAACAAAAAAACGTGGCCCCTTTTACCCCAAATTTACAAAAGGGGCGGCAATTAAAAAGGGGTTTCCCCTTTGAAAATTGGGTTTAAAATTTTAAAGGGTAACTATCTGAAAAAGGTCAAAAAAGGGGGTTTAAAGTTAAAGGGGAACAAAGGGAATCAATAACTCGTAAACAAAATGATGGTAAACAAAATTTTTTTCTTTTAAAAAAAGAAAATTACAATTTGGGTATTGGGTTAAAAAATTAAAAGAGGGGAACCCCCAAATTACTATAAATTTCCCACAAAAAAAAGAGAGGTTTCACTTTCCCCAAAGGGCTTGTCGAATTTTTGGTTTTTACACAGTAACAAAAAATTATAGATTTTAATAAGAAAGATGTTTAAACAATTTTAAAAGGTAAAAAACCCCCGATTTTTTTCGGAACCCAATGTTTTTATGTCCATTTACCAAAAGGGTTAAAAAAGTGCAATTTGTTTGCTGGGTCCGTCAACAGTTTTAAAAGGTTTTTCGACCCAAATGGGGCGGGGGGTTTTTTATTTCCCTTTTATAGTTTTTTGGAGACACCAATTTAAAGAATTAATTTGGGATACTAAAAAAATTTTAAATTGGGTGTAAAAAAAACTAATCAAGATGGAAACCTTTTTGTTCTGATTTTTAATAGAAACTGAATAAAGATAATTTTTTAAAAAAGTAGGGGGGGGCTCATCCCCGGACGTTTTAAAACAAATTTCCCTTTTTTAAATTTAATTTTTTTAAAAAGTTATAAAAAAGAGTACATCTATATAACCAGCAAAAAAGACGCGTGTTCTTTAAATACCCAATTGCAATTGGGCGGGGAGTTGTAGGATTCCCCTTTAAAAAATTTGGGTTTAAAATTTTGTGGGGTAACGGATCGAAACCCCCAAAAAAACCCATCAATATTAGTAAGGGGGGGGCCAAACAAAAAACTAATTTTCAAATCCCCGATGGGTTTCTATAACCCTTTTTTTTTTTAAAAGAAGTACTTAGCGAAAAAGGTATATTTTAAAAAATTTAAAGAAGAAACCTCAGAATTTCTATACCCTTTCCCCCTAAAAAAAGAAGAGTTACTTTTCTAAGGGGGGGCAAAAACTTAGGGTTCCCCCCGGTACGATAAACTTATAGATTTTGTACAAGAGGGAAAAGTCGGCAATTTGAAGGTAATAAACCTCCCGATTTTTTTTGTAAACCC
This sequence comes from Conus ventricosus, assembly GCA_018398815.1. Classification (NCBI taxonomy): domain Eukaryota; kingdom Metazoa; phylum Mollusca; class Gastropoda; order Neogastropoda; family Conidae; genus Conus; species Conus ventricosus. Next base: position 85,410,433 of record CM031607.1, on the reverse strand, counting down.
CCCTGTTTTTATGTCCATTTTTCAACAGTTAAAAACAATACTAATTTGTTTGAATTGGGGTACCCCTTTTCAGTTCTAAAGGTTTTTCCATCAACTAGGTTTGATTTTTTCGATTATCGTTATCTCGTTAAAAAACCCCGATTTAAAGAACTAAATTTTTTGGAAACCCTTTAAAATTTATTAGATGTAAAAAAAACTACAAGGGCCCGGAAAACCAGTTTTTTGTTTGATTTTAATTTGGGATTAAAAATAGAAAACCCTCTTTTAGCCCTTAGGGGTTTTTAAAAATAGTGTGCGGGTGGGGCAGGGGGGGGGGTGTGTGGGTTTTTTAAATTTTGGGTTAAACAATAGCAGGGCTTTTTTTCCTGGAAATTTCTTTCATTGCTTTGAAAGGCAAAAGTCTTCTCACACATAAACCCCAACAAACGACCCAAAAAAACAAAAACCCAAAAAAAAAACCCAAAAAACAAAACCAAAAAACAAACAAAACCACCCAATAGATGGAAAGGTTTTTGTAAAATGTAAGGGGGCTTTTTTTGGTTCACATTGGGGTCGCGTGAATTTTGAGACCCACCAAAGCAAATTTGCCGAAACCTGAATTTAATAATCACGATCCGTTTAGTTTATTGGGGGCCCCCCGAAGGCAGCCCAAAACAGGGGAAAAGGGGTGAGGCGTTTAATAGCCAACCCAACACCAAAAAAGGGATGGGGGAGGGGTCCCGCAATAGGCCACCCTTCACCGCCGGGGAAATTTTAATTTTTAAAGGGTGTCTTCGGCGGTTTTTCCTACCCCCGTTAAGATTACTGGGGTTGCTGGAGCCCGCTTGTGTTTCTATGTCGGGTCTCGTTTTCCCTACTGTGCAAATTGGGCCCTTTTCAGCAGGCCTTTAATTTTTTTCACTTTTTCCAAAAAAAAAAAAAGGGAAAGGGTTACAGATAAAGGGGGGGGCCCGGGATAACCTAAAAGCCACTTTTCAAAACCCCCGTAATTTCGTGCGTGAACTCAAATACCCAGTTTTTGATTTTTAAACCCCAAAACCCCAAATTTCCTTTTGTTCTCCCCTTTTTTTCCTTTGTTTTCCGGCCCTTGTTTACACCCAAAATTTAAGAAAAATTAACCCAAAAAAAATGAAATTTTAAAAAGGGCGGTCCCTTGCCTCCCCAAAATTTTTTCATCCCCTTTTGTATCTTTCTCAATTTCCTTCATTTGCTGTTTCAGAAAATATCTATCAGTAAAAGCTTCCCCTTTGGGAAAACCATGAAGTCAACCTGAATTTTCCATAAAATACATGTAAAATTCTTGTGGGTTGAAAGGGTTTTGTTTTTCCTTTTTTTTTTCTCCTTCCCCTTTTTTTTTTCCTTTCTTTTTTTTTAACAATTGCTCCCAAACTTTTTTAGGGTTCTTTTGGGAAATCCCGTGGGCCCCTTTCCCCTTTTAAAACTTTTAATTATTCCCGTATTTTTTTTAAAAATATCGAATTTTCTTTCAAAAAAACCCTTTCTTCCTCTGTCCCAATTCCCCTGGGGTTGGGGGTGGGAACGGGAAATTTTGAGCTTGATCCATGGGCAGGGAGAATTAAAGTTTATGGCCTGTTGAGCAAACTAATAAATTTTTAGAGCAACTTTCGATTCCCAAATTCTCTCTCTAATTCTGAAGAAATGCGTCTGAACAAAATTTTTTCTGGGGGAAAATCAATTCTTTCAAAAAATGCAAAGCCTGCCAAGCACAACCTCTTTCCCCCTGGGGTTCTTTGTTTAAGAAAGGCCCGGGGGGGGGGGGGCTTACGTTTTCCGCAGCCAAAAAAGATCTACCCCTTTTTTTGATTTGGGCCCGTTCATCGCGGATGAAAACTAATTTAAATGCATTTCAGGGGGATTGATAAAAACCACTGCAGTGGTGGGCCCAGCCCCATTAAAAGGAGGATCAGTAATTGCCTTTATCGGGTTTGGGGGGTGTCGCTAACAGCGACGACCAGTTTGTAAAAAAAGTTAAGCCCCTATAGCTTTAGTTCATTTTATTTCTGGGGGGGGAAAGTCCCTTTTGCAGGTTTTCCATCGCCCTGTTTTTTTCACAGAAACCCCCTTTTAATGTACTGATTTTTTCAATATTTTAAGGGTTTTGGGGGGTTTAATTTTTTTTGTAAAATAGGTTTTAAATTTTTGGCCCCAAAAAGATTGTGGGTGGGGTGATTTGTATTTAAAAAAAGGGGTTTTTCTGCAAAACACCTGGGCGGTCGGGAACCCCCCAAAACCTTCTTACAGATCACAAAACCCCGCTCACGTCATCCAGATGGTTACCCTTTCAATCCCCCCCCCCCCCCCCCCCAAACACAACCGGGCTTCCAAAAAACAAACTAATTTAAACATACATCCTTCAAGTACATACATTTTGACATAAGGGAATCTTCAGGGCTTCCCACTTGTTTTACCAAGTATAAATTTACTGTTTATTTTTTGTTTGTTAATGTTTACTGTTCTCTGCCTCGAGTCATATGCACATATTAGTTGTAGGCTTAATGGCAATAGAATCCTTGCAGTGTGATATGAAATGTAGTGAGTGTGTATGCCGTTAGATTTGGGTATCTGTGTGTGTGTGTGATGATGGGTGGGTGGGTGGGTGGGTGTGTTTGGATGTGTACACGCATATTCTTGCATGGATCTGTGTGTTTGAAATAAAGTCAAGAATATGTTTATAAACAGCTAAGCCTTTCAGGGTTATATTGTTTTATTTGTTATATTTGTTTTGTTTTGTTTTGTTTTCCTTTAATCATGCCACTATGTGTGTTTAGGTGGGTAGGTGCAAAAGGTGGAAGAAGACAATATGTTTTGATGAAGCCTATGTTATGTGTCCTAACTTTAACTTTGTTTCAAATCAGTGTTGAGGGACTTTGTGTCAAATCAATGTTGAGGGACTTTGTTTCAAATCAATGTTGGGGGACTTTGTTTCAAACCAATGTTGAGGGACTTTGTTTCAAATCAGTGTTGAGGGACTTTGTTTCAAATCAATGTTGAGGGACTTTAATTCAAATCAATGTTGGGGGACTTTGTTTCAAATCAGTGTTGAGGGACTTTGCTTCAAATCATGTTAGGGGACTTTCAGTTTGTTTCAAATCAATGTTGAGGGACTTTGTTACAAATCAATGTCAGGAACTTGGTTGCAAATCAAAGTTGGGAATGCTGTTGTGTGTGTGCGTTCAGGTGTGCAAGTTTTTGGTGTTGAAGTGTATCAGTTTCATCAAGGAGATGTTACTATGTGTGGATTAGTCCACATATGCTACACTACATCAGATAAGCTATGAGACAACAAGACGCTGAATTTACAGCTGAGAATTAAATTAGTAAGAAGAAAGGATTTAAGACATGGGTCTCAACTCTCATGCATACAACTTCACAGATGTCTGACCAGTGCATTGGCCCAACCTGCTGGTCAGACTTTGGGTACCTACCTAACATTGTCCGTGCCATTATTGTAATTTTACATGTGTGTGTGTGTGCGTATGTGTGTGTTAGTGTCATTGTGTGTGTACATGAGTGGATGGGTCCCAGTATGAGTACCAGTATGTGCATTAATGTGCATGTGTGTGTGTGCATGTTTGAGTATGTCTGTGTGCACATGGGCGACCTGGGGTTATGTGAGCATGCTTCTGCATGCATGCATGTGTGAGCGTGTGTGTACATGTATGTTTGTGTATGGGCATGTATACACGTGTGTGTGTGTGTGTGTGTGTGTGTGTGTGTGTGTGTGTGTGTGGTGTGTGTGTGTGCAAGCATGAATGGCCTTCGGAGATGACATGGTTATTACTGATCAATAACAATGGAGATAATGATAGTAACAACAACAATATTACGAGGAAAGACACATGTATGTATACACAATTCAGTCTGTGGACGAACAAACTGCAACTGTTCACCTCCCCTCCCCCTTTCCTCCACCACAGTACGTGGAACACGACATCTGTGATGACACTGTCCCTCTGTCGTTATCACCACCCATGTCAGCAGGCATGCTTGTATATCGTGCACCCGGCAACCACCTCATTCTCTCCAGGGCATGAAATTGAAAAAGCCCTGGTTTACCTTGCTGACGTCTCTGTGAATCTGTCTGCGATGTACCCCAATATGTGTTTCTGTCATGGCATACCACCAACATATCACCCAAAGACATAGCAAGTGTATCAATCAGTAAAGAAATGTTCTCACACATTGGCAAAACACACGCACATGCACACACACACACATGCACACACACACACACATACACAAACACAGCATGCACCATGTAGACATGAACAAACATTTGCGTGCATGTGTTCACACTGATGCATGCATGCACGCAACATAGATCCAGGCATGCACATGAGCATGTGAGATGCATGCATGCACACACGCACGCATGCATGCACAAGGCACGCACACACTTTGCGCGCATATACTCGCACAGGCAGACGCACACACACACACACTTGCACACACACGCACACACACACACACACACGCGCGCACGCACACACACACAACACACACACACACACACACCACACACACACACACACACTGAACCCTGTGGACACTTCACATTACAAACTTGCATCACTTCATTGGTCATTTACTGATTCAGTGCATACTTGCGTACATTTGCAGTAAATAGAAACGCAATCTGTTATCTTAGTTTACACGAGTTTAGTCATTTGCATATGCCCTCGGAAAGATCCAGTTTCTTGCTGTTCCTTGTACTTGAAGTTGTAGTCTGGATGCCCGGCCACTTCTTCTCTTGATGAGTTGCTCAAGATAGTCTGTGGTATGGTGGGCTTGATCATGTTTGGTGAGGTGATTCTTTAGGTTTCTTATCTTATCAGATTGGCCAAGCTATAATCCACTTTATCCAGTTCTGATGGTTACCTTGCTTGCCAGTGTGTCTGCCTTCTCATTTTCTTAAACCTGTTAGTCCTGTGGCAATATGAGTTTTTTCCAGCTGCATATTGCTTCATGCCAAGCAGGGCTTCCAATTTTACTTTTCACATTTTGAAGATGTTCATGAAGTGGGCCAGTATCGTGTCTTGTTGAGTTTGAAACATGTCTGTGGATAAGACAAGAGCCAGTGTGTTACTGCTTCTATTGTTAATTGTAATGTTAGAATGTTAGATTTGAAGTATTTAAGCTGTTTGCACCAATAATCTTCCTGGATTGTTCAGCCATTTTGCTTTGAATATAGTGTATCCTCACCCTGAGTCTCTTTGAACTGTCAGTGTATGTAATGGTATCTTCTTTTTAAGCCATTTTTTTTCACCTGCTTCAGAATGATGTATAGTGGGCATTGACTGAATGGTCCAGGGGATGGAAAGGTGGTGGTTCACAGGCATGGAAATGATTTATTTCTGACAGAGGACATTGACTATGATTGAGTGAAGAGGACATTGAGGGAATGGTCTGAAGGATGGAATTGGAAAGGTGGGGGTTTCCAGGCATGGAGATGCTGTGTGGTGGCGTTATTACTCAGTGTATCTCTGTTGCTAACAAGCCAAATCAAGCTGGGATAGATACAAAAATAACATACTGGGTTCGTTGGTGCACCCATCTTCTTTTTTTTTTTTTCATTAGGAAAAGGATGCTGGTCCTTCTTTCCGTATTCTATACTAATATCTACCCTCCTTTTTTTTGTCTCTCAGACAGACTCTTATCGTGTGTGTGTGTGTGTGTGTGTGTGTGTGTGTGTTTTGGTGTGTGACTCTGTACAACTTAAAACAATCATGTTAGTTTTTCTGTGGTAACACTTCAGTTCAGTGGTTTGATTAATTTAATGTGTTTTTCATTGCCAGATGATATTAGACGCTTATTGAAAACAACAATAAAACACACAACACACACACACACACACACACACACACACACACACACACACACACACACACACACCAACTACTTAACACTTAACTTATCATTCATGTTAGTACTTTCAAGCCCACATCTGATATAGATATATTTACATAAGTGAAATACTCTAGTGGTACACAAAATTGTTAATCTTTATAAAAACATTTGCAGCCTGTGACTGTAAAATGACCATGGCAATTTCAGCAACATATGAACATATGAAACAGTATCAAGACATTATCAAAGTTATTCACCTCAATACCTTTCACCAGATGGAGCTAGGTCACACAGCATACAAACAAAAGATGATGCACAGAAATGTTTTTCTCTGCAGACACAAGTAATACCATGAGAATATTTAGTGTTCAAAGTATTCAGCCTTAATTTATGAATTAATCTAACAATGTGCCTTTGGCATGATGATAAAGTAGCCTTTTTAAAAAAAAACATAAAATTCTGATATACTTTTCCATAATTTGGATCAATTCACAAGAGGACAAATCTAATGCTGACTAGGCTGAAACATTTTAACCAGCAGAGTGAGTGAGTGCCAGCTGTCCATACGGAATAGTGCATTATTTGCCCATGGCTTTTATGATTATAATGAATGAGTAACAAGTGAGTCTGTACTTAACGCAGTTTTGGTTCAAGTCTGTATGCTCTCTCTCTCTCTCTCTCTCTCTCTCTCTCTCTCTCTCTTCTCTCTCTCTCTGTATGTGTGCATGAGTGAGTGAGTGTGTGTGTGTACATTATAGTGATACTTATTAGTCATGGGTCACAAGTGTAGATGAAATTCATTTGTCATTTTAAAAAGAAATCTAATAAAACAGTGACAAGCATTAAGAGGAACATGATTTGAACCGTTCATAATTTCATTGATAAGGAATAAGGATGTTTTGTTTCCTGTGGGAGAGCATGATCAAACACAGTGAAGTGTTCAAGATGTCGGCTAACCAACTACATTGTGCAATAGTTAGCATCACAGATTGCCAGTTCAGAGGTTATTGGTTCAGCTCCCATGTTCTGTTGGGGGAGAGCATTACCAGACAAAGTCGGGTACAGTAGATGTCAGCTAGCTAGGCTCAGTGGTTGGCAGCACAAATTAAGAGATGGTGGGTTCAAATCCTATTTGAACCATTTACATGTGTTTCTTTTCTTTTTTGCCAACGCAAGGTCAGCTCAGGACAACCCACAGTTGAATTGTTGTTGGTTAGAATGGGAAAACAGGAACCACATGTCATAAGTAGAGTGTCATCCACATAATGGATGCATCTGTGAAAAGTGTTGTTCACATTGCCTATCTCGCATGTATGGTTGACACAGAGAGCCTGTCTCATAGTCTCTGACAATTCCTTTGCAATAGTTGCATCAGCTTTGTTATCCTCATCCTAATCCATCAGTACTATGGAAAAAATGAAGTGTTTAATTCTGTGGTTCTTCATGCCTGCTCATGTAATGACCTCAGTTCGATTTTCTTTCCACATTGACGCCTTTACTCCAGAGGGGGACGCTTAAGTGTTGTGTTGTTTACCGAAGGCCAGGTCATCATTTCTGTCAGAGTGCCATATCTCGGTTATTTACTGTGGGCTAGGCCATCATTTCTGTCGGTGTGTCCTGCCTCACAGTTATTTACTGTGGGCTAGGCCATCATTTCTACCAGTGTCCTGTCTTACTGTTGTGTTGTTTACCATGGGCAAGGTCATCATTTCTGTCGTGTCCTGTCTCGGTCACTGTTGTTTACTGTGGGCTAGGTCATCATTTCTGTCACATTGCCCTGTCTCACAGTTGTTTACTATGGGCTAGGTCATCATTTCTGTCAGTGTCTCACAGTTGTTTACTGTGGGCTAGGCCATCATTTCCGTCAGAGTGTCCTGTCTCACAGTTGTTTACTGTGGGCTAGGCCATCATTTCTGTCAGAGTGTCCTGTCTCACAGTTGTTTACTGTGGGCTAGGCCATCATTTCCGCCAGAGTGTCCTGTCTCACAGTTGTTTACTGTGGGCTAGGCCATCATTTCTGCCAGAGTGTCCTGTCTCACAGTTGTTTACTGTGGGCTAGGCCATCATTTCTGCCAGTGTCCTGTCTTATTATTGTGTTTAGTATGGGCTAGGCCATAATTACTTTCAGAGTGTCCTGTCTTACTGTTGGTTACTGTGGGTTAGGCCATCATTTCTGTCATTTCTGTCACAGTGCCCTGTCTTACTGTTGTTTACTGTGGGCTAGGCCATCATTTCTGTCAGAGTGTCCTGTTTCACTGTTGTTTACTGTGGGCTAGGCCATCATTTCTGCCAGAGTGTCCTGTCTTATTGTGGTGTTTACTGTGGGCTAGGCCATAATTACTTTGAGTGTCCTGTCTTACTGTTGGTTACTGTGGGTTAGGCCATCATTTCTGTCATCATTTCTGTCACAGTTTCCTGTCTTACTGTTGTTTACTGTGGGCTAGGCCATTTCTCTCAGAGTGTCCTGTTTCACTGTTGTTTACTGTGGGCTAGGCCATCATTTCTGTCAGTGTCCTTTCTCACAGTTGTATACTGTGGGCTAGGCCATCATTTCTGTCAGAGTGTCTGTCTCACTGTTGTTTACTGTGGGCTAGGCCATCATTTCTGTCAGTGTCCTTACTCACAGTTGTTATACTGTGGGCTAGGCCATCATTTCTGTCAGAGTGTCCTGTTTCACTGTTGTTTACTGTGGGCTTAGACCATCATTTTGTCAAGAGTGTCCTGTTTCACTGTTGTTTACTGTGGGCTAGGCCATCATTTCTGTCAGTGTCCTTACTCACAGTTGTTTACTGAGGGCTAGGATATGATTTCTGTCAAGTGTCACAGTGCCCTTTCTCACAGTTGTTTACTGTGGGGCTAGGCCATCATTTCTGTCAGTGTCCTTTCTCACACTTGTTACTGTGGGTGGCTATCATTTTTGTCAGAGTGCCCTGTCTCACAGTTGTTTACTGTGGCTAGGGCATCATTTCTATCACAGTGCCCTCTCTCACTGTTGCGTTGTTTACTGTAACTTGTGTAAGCTAGCCATCAATTCCTCGCAGAGTGTCCTGTCTCACTATTGTGTTGTTCACTGTGGGCTAGTGTCAGTGTTCTGTCTCACTGTTGTGTTGTTTACTGGGCTAGTGTCAGAGTGTTCTGTCTCACTGCTGTGTTGTTTACTGTGGGCTAGGCCATCATTTCTGTCACAGTGCCCTAGCTCGCTGTTGTGTTGTTTACTCAATTACTATGGGTTAGGCCATCATTTCTGTCAGAGTGTCCTGTCTCACTGTTGTTTACTGTGGGCTAGGCCATCATTTCTGTCAGAGTGCCCTGTCTCACAGTTGTTTATTGTGGGCTAGGCCATCATTTCTGTCTGTCCTGTCTCACAGTTGTTTACTGTGGGCAAGGCCATCATTTCTGTCTGTCCTGTCTCACAGTTGTTTGCTGTGAGCTAGGCCATCATTTCCGTCAAGAGTGCCCTGTCTCACTGTTGTGTTGCTTACTGTGGGCTAGGCCATCATTTCTGTCAGAATGTCCTGTCTCACAATTGTTTACTGTGGACTGGGCCATCATTTTGTCGGAGTGCCCTGTGTCACTGTTGTGTTGTTTACACTAGTAGGTTAGGTCATCATTTCTGTCAGTGTCCTGTCCCACAACTGTTTATGTGGGCTAGACCTCATTTCTGTCAGTGTCCTGTCCCACAACTGTTTACTGTGGGCTAGACCATCATTTCTGTCAGTGTCCTGTCTTACTTTTGTGTTGTTTACTGTGGGCTAGGTCATCATTTCTGTCACAGTGTCCTGTCTTACTTTTGTGTTGTTTACTGTGGGCTAGGCCATCATTTCTGTCACAGTGTCCTGTCTTACTTTTGTGTTGTTTACTGTGGGCTAGGCCATCATTTCTGTCACAGTGTCCTGTCTTACTTTTGTGTTGTTTACTGTGGGCTAGGCCATCATTTCTGTCACAGTGCCCTGTCTCACAGTTGTTTACTGTGGGCTGGATGATCATTTCTGTCAGAGTGTCCTGTCTTACTGTTATATTGTCTTCTGTGGGCTACACCATCATTTCTGTCACCATCCTGCTCACAGTTTTTTACTGTGGGGTAGGCCATCATTTCTGTCAGTGTCCTGTCTCACAGTTGTTTACTGTGGGGCTAGGCCATCATTTCTGTCAGAGTGCCCTGTCTTACTGTTGTGTTGTTTACTGTGGGCTAGGTCATCATTTGTGTCAATGTGTCCTGTCTTACTGTTGATTAATGTGGGCTAGGCCACTATTTCTGTCAGTATCCCGTCTAAGAGTTGTTAACCATGGGCTAGGCCATCGTTTCTGTTAGTGTGCTGTCACAGTTGTTTACTTCAGGCTAGGCCATCATTTATGTCAGAGTGCCCTGTCTTACTGTTGTGTTGTTTATTGTGGGTTAGGCCATTATTTCTGTCAGAGTGCCCAGTCTTACTGTTGTTTACTGTGGGCTAAGTCATCATTTCTGTCAAAGTGTCCTGTCTCACTGTTGTTTACTATGGGCTAGGCCATCATTTCTGTCAGTGTCCTGTCTCATTGTTGTTTACTGTGAGCTAGGTCATCATTTCTGTCAGTGTGTCCTGTCTCACTGTTGTTTACTATGGGCTAGGCTATCATTTCTGTCAGAGTGTCCTGTCTCACTGTTGTTTACTATGGGCTAGGCCATCATTTCTGCCAGAGTGTTCTGTCTCACTGTTGTTTATATGGGCTAGGCCATCATTTCTGTCAGAGTGCCTGTCTCACTGTTGTTTACTGTGGGCTAGGCCATCATTTCTGTCAGAGTGTCCTGTCTCACAGTTGTTTTTCTATGGGCTAGGCCATCATTTCTGTCAGAGTGTCCTGTCTCACTGTTGTTTACTATGGGCTAGGCCATCATTTCTGCCAGTGTTCTGTCTCACTGTTGTTTACTATGGGCTAGGCCATCATTTCTGTCAGAGGTGCCCTGTCTCACTGTTGTTTACTGTGGACTAGGCCATCATTTCTGTCAGAGTGTCCTGTCTCACAGTTGTTTACTATGGGCTAGGCCATCATTTCTGTCAGAGTGTCCTGTCTCACTGTTGTTTTTCTATGGGCTAGGCCATCATTTCTGTCAGAGTGTCCTGTCTCACTGTTGTTTACTATGGGCTAGGCCATCATTTCTGTCAGAGTGCCCTGTCTCACTGTTGTGTGGTTTACAGTAGGCGAGGTCATCATTTCTGTCAGTGTCCTGTCTCACAATTGTTTACTGTGGGCTAGGCCATCATTTCTGTCAGACTGTGCTGTCTCACAGTTGTTTACTGTGGCTAGGCTATGATTTCTGTCACAGTGCCTTCAGGTCTTACCAACATTGTGTTAGTTTGCTGTGGGTAGGCCATCATTTCTGTCATAGTTTTCTGTCCCACAGTTGCTTACTGTGGACTAGGCCATCATTTCTGTCAGAATGCCCAGTCTTACTGTTGTGTTGTTTACTGTGGGCTAGGCCATCATTTCTGTCAGAGTGTCCTGTCTGACTGTTGTTTACTGTGGACTAGGCCATCATTTCTGTCAGAGTGCCCAGTCTTACTGTTGTGTTGTTATTGTTGGCTAGGCCATCATTTCTGTCAGAGTGCCCTGTCTGACAGTTGTTTACTGTGGGTTGACACGGGGTGGCCATGAGTGGTTGACCATCAGTGGGCCTTGGAAGTAGACGTCCTTTTGCCGAGCAAAAGGCAGCAAGAACTGTTCTGACACACTGTGTCCATGTGACGTTGACAATCCCATGGAATGGAGAGGGGTGAGGGAGGGATGCCCTTCATCAGAAAAATAAAAACACTATAGCAAAGACAAAGAATAGGAGAGGACTACTCGGAGGGAGGGGGAGAGGGTAAAGGGTGAGGGTTTGATGGTGGTATGTGTTAACTCATGACAGTGGCAAATTTACGTTCACATGCATACTCCCATAAAAGAATATGACAAGAAGAACAACAACGATAACACACAAATAAAAGAAAAAAAAGGAAACTGAAAAGAAAAAGGGAGTTTTGTCAACTGTGACTGCTGTTCATAATGAAAAAGCCAAACAGTAAATAGAAATAGTAAATGAAAATAACAGTCTTCTGTTTTGAGACAAGGGATGTTCCTCTCAGTCTTAGTGACCTTTTAAGCTTTTCAGTTTTCAGCCTCGTGGGTAGGCCTAGGTGGAAAGAATGATCGTGTTCAAATTTTTCTTGTCTGAATCATAGAAAAAATGTATAATGTGCGTGGAGGGTCAGCAAGTTGCCCCAAGATGGATCTACCGTATGATTGTGTGGATTGTATTGTACTTTTTGTTTTGTGTTGTATTTTTTGCAGTAGTGTTTTTGAGTCGACTAGAAATCTACAAACTTGGTTTGTCATTTTGTCACTTTTGTGTGATGACAAAGTGGTTGAATGCACACTGTCACTTTTGTGTGATGACAATGTGGCTGAACGCAAACTGTGTATGCTCGTTAAAAAATCGGAGTGAGGTACTACTGTGCATGTGCACATTTTGTGTAATGACTGTATATATTCTATTATTATCATGTCATATGTTTCACTTTTTACGTCAACTCTTCTACTTTCTAAGCAGATCTAGTACATCTGCTTTAAAGTTTAAGTCTGTTAAAGCCTGCGTGGTTTCTTTTTTTGGACTCGCATGCTTGGTATTCTTTTTCCAGTGGAATAGTGTGGTGAACTCTTCTTATTGTAAACAATGGCAGATAGCAAAAAAAAAAAGAACAAATTATTGGGATTTAACATATCTTCATTTAACTGTAATGGTCTCAATGACTTAAAAAAAAGAAAAGACGTTTTTGAATTTCTTAGAAATCAAAAGAGTAGTAAAATTATGTTACAGGAAACCCATTTTCCTGTTAAACAAGAAAATTTCATCAGATCCAACTGGGGGTATTCTTTATGGTTAGCAGGTAGTGAAACTAATAAAAATGTAGTGGCAATATTATTTAAGAGTAACTTTGAATACAAAACGCACAATGTAGCCAGAAATCCTGAGGGACATTTTCTTCTTCTGGACCTAGAATTTCTTAAAAAATGGTTTACTCTTGCCAATATATATGGCCCAAGCTCTGGGGATAGCCCAGATTTTAAAAAAAAATCTTTAACTACTAAACTTGAGCAGTTTGGAAATGAAAGTATGATTCTGGGTGGAGACTGAATCGAATGTAGTGCTAGATTGTAAGTTAGATTCCAGAAACTTTACTAGTACATCAAATAGGCCTAGAACTCAAAAAGCAATACTGAACATGATGATGAAATTGGACTTGATAGACATTTCAGAACATTATATCCATCTTTAAGAAAATATATCTGGCGTAAATTTAATACTAGCATTAAACAAGGTAGGCTGGACTTCTTTTTTAATATCAAATAACTTACTTTCAGATATCAGTGGCTCTAACATGGGTTCTAGTCACAGGTCTGATCATGCCTTAATCGACTTGATTCTGACAGTTTTGGAAATTTAATAACTCACTGTTAAAAGATAAGAAATTTGCATGTGGAAATTTAATAACTCACTGTTAAAAGATAAGAAATTTGCATGTGAGGTAAAAAATGTAATACTGGGAGGTGAGCTCTGGTCACGATCGAGGAGAGTCAGGCTTTCGAGAGCTGCAACATTAATTAACTCTTTTATGTTAATTAACATCCGATCAAGCCTCAAAATGCAGCTAAGTTGACCGAGCACCTGTTGCCTACCTCCACTCGAGTTTTTGGATTACTTTTTTCATGCATCAAGGGCCCCCGTGAAAAGGAAAATGTGGAACTCGTACTGTAAAAGTTATGGGTGGCGGTAATGGCGGAACTCGGAAAAGAAAACAACGCAAAACAGGATCCAACACTAGTTCCAGCTCGTCTGACACTTCAGTGACAAAGATATCGAAGATACTGAAGTAAAGTGCACCCCAAAGAAGCAGAAGACCCTACCCACCAGCACCCCAGCACCATTCAAGGAGAAACTGTCTCGGTTTGTTTATCAGTCGAGAGATACGATGGCGGAGAAAGGGGACGACGCCCAACAGCAGCTTCAGCAGACAAACCACGTTGTTTTCTCCCCTGACTTGTCTCCATCAAAACACCAACTAGGCCTAAGCGAGATTACCAATGAACAGCTGATGATCAAGTTGTGTGCCAATGGAGCAGAAATTTCAAAATTGCCCACAAATGGTGGACGAGTTGAAGGCAACCCTTTTTACGGTGGAAAGGTGGACAACGACAGACTGAAGAAAGAGGTGGCTGATGCGAGGAAGAGAGAGGACCAGCTGAAAACGCAAATCGCCGAAGCCAAGCATGGAGCGGAACTTGCTGACAGTCGTGTCGAAGCCCTGCCCGCATATGTACGCAGAAATAACTTGCGTATATATGGCATAAAGGGAAGAGCAGACGTCCGGAACCAGAGAAACACCTGACCAGTGCGAGGAGAAAGTGCTTGCTCTTTTCAACGACAAACTCAAAATCCCAGTGAAAAGGGCGATATTGAGGCAGTACATCGGGTGGGCACTAAGCAGGCACGTCGGTTCTGACGATTCCAGCGTCTCCAGGGATAGGCCTACTGGACGGGGCATCATTGTCAGGTTCGTGTCGCGGCGCATTCGGGACAGCGTGTTGTACGCTCGACGCACTCTAAAGGGCACGAGGATCACTTTAGTTGAGGACTTAACCCCAGAGCCTACACATTGTTGTGTTCAGTAAAGAATGAAAACACTGTCAAAAAGCCTGGTCAAAGAACGGGAACATTTTTGTGAAGACAGTTAGCGGGAAGATGGGGAGTGTGAAGTCTCTAGCCGACCTGAGACAATTGTGTTGATGGATATGATGATGTGTTGCCTGTTACAGAAGGTCAGTAAGTTTGTTTGTGTTTTTCCTTCGTGTATGTGCGTAAAAGTTTCGTTATAATAACCTTCCTCTGTAGAGGGATTTTGAGATTTTCCCCTTATTCCAAAATTTTACAATGTTTACCCTTTTCAGCTATTTCATTGGTCAATGTTTTGGGTCAAGGCAATTCAACAGCCGTGTGATAAGCGGGATGAGGAACCAGTGGATCTTTCGTTTTTTGAATTTGTTATCCTGGCTACATAATGGCTATCGTTGTTTCTTTGACAATCAAATAACTACCCGGCTGTGAGGATCTGCTTGTCTTTTGGTCTTACTGTCGGAAGCACGTGGGGTTTTTGTTTTTGTCACGTGATAGATGTTCATGATGGCCGCTAACGGATTTGGCGACTGTGGAAAGCGCCTGTATACTTTTTTCTTTATGTATTCTTTTTGCACTGTGTATAGCAGAATATGCTTGTTAAAGCCAGTTGATGTGGAGTGGGGCAATGGGCCTACAGATGAAACCTTTTTTTTAGTTGTAAATTCTACATGTTGTGTGCCTGTCTTGTTTTGTTGTCGTTTGTGTGTGCTGATACAGCAAACTTACATTGTGTGCATGTGGATGAGAGTGTGAACATTGAAATTAGGTCAGGTTGGATTTTTCAAATTGTCCTTATGATACTAGTTTTCCAGAAGACAGGGTTATCTTTATTTCGGTGGATTTCTGGATTGAGTGAGGTACTGTTGTTCTGTTTTTATAGTATGTGGAGACAGAAACAGAAAATGTGCTTAATTCATTTGATTTTACTATATGTTGTGGGAATAAGATATGTTTTGTACTCTGTTTATACCACTCCTTCTTCTCTTCCAAACTTACCAAATGGCGGGTGATAACTCCTTTAAAATATGCTCATTTAAACTGTAACGGCTTAAGCAACTCCAATAAGAGGAAGGATGTATTTGATTTCCTTAGGAAAAGAGAAGCCAACATATATTGTCTTCAAGAGACACATTTGAAAACAGAATCAGAAAACTTCATAAGAGCAAGTTGGGGTTATAATGTCTGGCTCTGTGTTCTGAGACAAATAAAAACGGGGTTGCCATTCTTTTTAGCAATAATTTTGAATATAAATTGTTAGATGTCATTAGAGATCCTCATGGTTGTTTATTGTAATGAAGCTGGAAATTCTAAATAAAAAACTTACCTTAGTCAACCTATATGGGCCAAGTAATAACGATACACCTGAATTTTTGATGGTGTGTGCGAAAAAATTGAGCGCATTGCCAATGAACATGTGATTATCACTGGTGACTGGAATTGTGCCCTGGACATGAAAATAGATGTCAGAAATTATGCAAGTGTGAATAATCGTCCTAGGACCAGAAAAAGAATTATTAACATGATGGTAAAATTCAATCTTTTTGATGTTTTTAGGGAAATGTATCCTGAAAAAAAGATCATATACTTGGCGCAAATTTAATTCATTTAAACAAGGAAGACTTGATTATTTTCTAATTACTGAAGAATTATTGGTCGAAACAAATAACATTTTTACTAACCCGGGATACAGATCAGATCATTCTTTAGTCACTATACTTTTAAAAAAAGAGCAGCTTAAACGTGATAGGCCTTTCTGGAAATTTAATAATAGTTTGCTTAAAGAAAAAAAAATTTATTTCAGAAATAAAAAGAATCATCAATGAGGTGAAAAAACAGTATGCACTATTACCTTACAATTTAGACAACATGAAAATATTCCTAACGAAAATATCTCCTTTGAGATCAATGATCAACTTTTTTTTGAAACCCTGTTATTAGAAATTGGGGGGAAAACAATATCTTATAGCACTTACAAAAAAAGAAAGGAAACCCAGCAAGAACTCAACCTTGAAAAAAGAATAAGTAATCTTGAACGTGATTTGCATGAGGAAGATATTCCAGTTTTAGAAAACTTAAAAACACAGTTACAGGAAAATTAGGGATCACAGGATTCAAGGTATGGCAATGCGTTCGAGGGTTCGCTGGATCCATCAGGGTTGAAAAGGTTAGTAAATATTTCTGTAATCTTGAAAACCGTAACTACCTAGACAAGTCTATACCCTTTCTCGAAAAAGAAAATGGAACAATAATTTCAGATCAAAAAATGTTCTTAATGATACAAAATGCTTCTATGAAAATTTATATTGCTTTAGAGAGGTAAACGATGTTAACATTACTGATGAACTCCCTGATGCACCAGTTCTATCTAATGAGGAGAGTGAATCTATCGAAGGCTTGATAAACATTTCAGGAAGCTGCTTGTGCTTTGAAAAATATGAAAAACTTTAAAAGTCCAGGACCTGATGGCTTTACTGTTGAATTTTTTAAGTTTTTCTTTATTGATATTGGCTCTTTCCTTGTGCGTTCTATCAACGAGGTTTTGACAAAGGTCAAATGTCAATAACCCAGGGCAAGGAACTATAATATGTATCCCTAAAGAAGGGAAACCTAAACGATTTATTAAAAAACTGGCGCCTATTTCCCTTTTGAATACTACATACAAAATCGCTTCAGCTTGTATTGCTCACCGTCTCGAGAGAGTTTTACCAAGTGTTATTCATGAAAGCCAAAAAGGTTTTCTAAAGGGCTGTTTCATTGGCGAAAATATCAGGTTACTCTACGATACATTGTTGTACACTGAAAAAAAAAATATTCCAGGCATGTTATTATTAGTAGATTTTGAAAAGGCGTTTGACAGTGTGTCTTGGTCCTTTCTACTAAAATGCTTACATTTTTTTAAATTTGGCCCAGACATTATTAAATGGATAATGACTTTTTATAACCAAATTTCTACCCGTATCTCGGTCAATGGCCAATACACTCCTTGGTTTTCAATAGAAAGAGGAAATCAGACAGGGGGATCCTGCCTCACCTTATTTGTATTTAATCTGTGCGGAAATATTGTCTCTCATGATCCGCCGTAATGTGAACATTAAAGGAATTAAAATTAAAAATAAAGTAAACTTACTATCCCAATTTGCTGATGACACAACATTGTGCCTTGATGGATCAGAAAAGTCATTTATTGAAGCAATACATACCCTTACAAGATTTGCACATATTTCTGGTCTAAAAATAAATTATGACAAAACCCCAAGTTGTTTGGATAGGTAGCAGAAAAATTCTGGCATGCAATATATGCGTGATAAGAAATTTTGTTTGGGACCCAGGCACTTTTAAGGTTTTAGGCATTACTTTTCCACCAACACTGACACTATTGTACAACTAAACTACGAGGACAAACTTTTTTCAATCAGACGCGTCTTAGGTCTTGGAAAAAAAGACAGATTACCCCGTATGGAAAAATAACTGTTATTAAAAAACCCTTTGTGTTTTCAAAAATTATCTATTTATTAATTAATTTGCTGACCCACCAAACTATTTTTGAAATCTTTAGAAAAAGAACTGTACATGTTTTTGTGGAATGGCAAACAAGGCAAAATCAAAAGGTCTGTGGTTGAAAAACAGTACTTTGAAGGTGGATTGAAGATGCTGAATGTTGGAAACTTTTTGTCTTCTATGAAGATATCTTGGTTAAGGAGACTGAACTCTGATTCTGAGTGGAAGGATTTTACCCTTGATATGTTTCCTAGGTTAGGACATTTAAAACATTTTGGAGCCGAATATGCTAATATTATTATTGAAAATGTTGGAAACCCATTCTGGAAGGATGTTGTAAAAAAATTACAAAAAACTATGTACAAATGTTGTGTATCTTCTGTGCATGAATTCATGTCTGAATGTATTCATTACAACATTAATATTATACGGGGACGAAGGGTGTTTGGGTGCGAGAATGGTGGACTATGACATTTTCTATGTAAAAAATATAATTAATGATAATGGTCAGGGTTTTTGACATATAACCAATTTCTGCTTAAGTACCCAGGTATTAGAACCAATTTTATATTGTATGAAGGTATTGTCGACGCAGTCCGAACATATTGTCAAAAGTTAAATGTAGTTCTAACCAACAGATACAAAACTTTAGACTCGATGACATGGTCCTTTATTTATAAGGGCAATAAACATGTGCAGACCATTTTAAATGGAAATGATGCTATTCCCAACAGCAGTCAAAAAATGGAACAACTTGTTTGAAACTCTGAGCTGGAAGCATATTTTTTCACATTATTATAAAACTACCCAAAAATGTACAGCTCAGATGGTTTTCAAACCAGACTATTACATAGACTACTCCCCACTCAGAGATATTTGTTCAGGATTAAAATTATTGATTCCCCTGTTTGCAACTTTTGTAATATGGATGAGCAATGCATTTCACACATGTTGTATGATTGTGCTATTGTCAACAGATTTGGATCGGTTTTGAACATTTGCTTAAGGAAAAATGTCCACATTGTGATTACCTTCAAATTGATAAAGAATTAGTTTTGTTCGGAGTAAAACAAAATATTACAACAGATAAGCCTCTAGATTTTATCTGCTTCTGGCTAATTTTATATATACAAGACAAAATTGCAAAATACACACCCAAATGTCCAGTTGTTCATAACATTTCTTAGAAACAGATTGGAATCAGAAAAATATGTATCGTTTTTGAACAACACATATAGAGAATTTGAAGAAAGTTGGCTGCCTTATTCCACACTTTTTTATTGATCTTTGAATACGGTTTCTTTTTATTAACAAAACTGGATAGAGCCCTATGGCTGCTGTCAAAGAATTTTATTTTATTACTCTTTTTCAAAATTTTTTGTATTTCTCTGTTTGGTTATTATCAATCATGCAATCTGTTTTCAATATTTATACTATGTTACAGTATTTAGTCGATTCCTATCAATATTATACAAGCTGTGTGTGGCATGCCGTGAAAGAAGACAAGAAAAGAAAAGAGGAAGTTGTAGAAACCTACCTTGAGCATTCCGAAGAGGTCTCATCATACTCTAACTTGTTTCACTCCACGTAACTTACTACACAAAAACTTTACTATGTATAGATCAACTTCAACCGATACTAGCGATAAGAGTATCATGTATTTATATATATGCTGTATCATCTATGATAATCAACTAACAACTCTCTCCTGTATCCTTTACCTGTGTGTGTGTGTGTGTGTGTGTGTGTGTGTGTGTGTGTGTGCGTGTGTGTCCTTTCGCCTCTGTGTTGTAGTCGTGCATTTGTATATGTATTGGTATGTGTTTTGCATTATGTATATGTGTATGTATATGTATGTGTATGCAGGTGTGTGTATGTATAGTCATATATTTCATGTGTGTGCATATGTGTACATACGTATGTGTGTGTGTGTGTGTGTGTGTGTTTCATTGTGTGGGTGCATGTTATTTTCTCAAATTCATAGTACCTAGTATTACTGTTTTGTCACTATAATGTTCTGTGTTTGTCAGTTTGTTTGTAACTGAAATGAAAAACAAACCTCCTTGCAACTACTACTTTTTTTTTTTTTTTTTTTTTTTTCCCCACTCATTCAAACTGAGTAAAACACAAAGAAAATTGCCAGATTGTAACAATTGTATATTTACTATTCATAATTCATTTATTGTTTATAACTATGCAGCCTTACATTCGTACATGTACTGGACATGCTATGTCAAATTGTTTGTTAAATTCATGTCGAAGGATGAGTGCGTGAAGAAGGGAAGAAAGTGAAGGAACTGTAAATGGAGGGATGAGAGAGGAGGAATAAAACATTTAAAAAAAAAAAAAAAAAAAAATCAAAAAAAAAAAAAATGTAATACTAGAATTAAAAAAGAATATGCTCTGCCAGTCTACAACCTTGAAAATATTAATGAGGTACCAAATGATATGGTTCAGTTCTCTATTTCAGATCAGTAATTTTTTTTTAAATGCTTCTGAAAATTAGAGAAAAAAACAATATCATACTCATGCTTCAAAAAGAAAATGGAAACAGAACTTGAAAAGAACTGGAAGCAAAATTAAAAGTCTAAGTGTAAATGTTAATAAAGATTACTTGGAGGAACTAGAGCAATCCAAAGTGCAGCTACAAGAAATATGCGAAAAGAAAGTAGAAGGCATGATATTTAGATCAAGGATAAAATAGATTCAGGAGGGTGAGAAGCCTAGTCAGTACTCTTGTAGCCTGGAAAACAGAAATTCTATTGATCGCTAAATGAGTTATCTGGAGAATAATTATGGTGAAATAATATCTGATCAAAATGCAGTTCTTAAAGAAGTCGAAAGATTCTATCAGCAGTTGTATTCAGTTCAATTAATGAAAAATGTTGATCTTGGACACATATTGAGGAGACAAATAAATTAACTCAAGAAGAAAGCATCCAGTTAGAGGGCCCACTAACTTACTGTGAAGTAGGAGTAACACTAAAGAACGTGAAAAATAACAAGAGCCATGGATCTGATGGTTTCACAGTAGAGTTCTGTAAATTTTTCTTCATTGATATTGGCTCATTTCTTGTCAGGTCTCTAAATGAGGGATTTGATAAGCAATGTATGTCATCCACACAGAGACAGGGCATTATTATTTGTATACCAAAAGATGTGAAGCCAAAACAACACTTAAGGAACTGGAGACCTATTTTTCTCTTGAATCAGCCCTGATGTGGCCCTTTGCGGTCGGCTGGGCTATAAGCAACATTATCTCTCTCTTGAATACAGCATACAGAATTCTCTCTGCCTCAATAGCCAATCGCATATAAAATGATTTTTACCAAAAATTATTCATGAAGATCAGAAGGGCTTTATGGCAGGGCGCTATATAGGTGAAATTATTAGAAAAATCTATGATGTTCTTCAGTATTCTGAGGAGCGTATTTCTGGTTTACTTCTTGACATTAATTTTGAGAAAGCGTTCGATTCTCTTGCTTGGTCCTTTTTCAAAAAGGCATTAAACTTCGTCAACTTTGGCCCAGACATTATTAAATAGACTTCTATATTTTTTTATAAAAACATAACTTGTGTGTCCGTTAATGGACAGTACTCCAGTTGGTTCCCTATCAGATGTGGAGTGCGGCAGGGGGATCCATGCTCATCATATTTAAACTTAATTGGTGCAGAGGTCTTGTCTGTCTTAATTAGACAGCATGATGATATAAAAGGAATTCAGGTGAGGGAGCAGGGGTCCTCCTGTCGCAATTCACTGATGATACAAATATCTGTCTAGATGGCACAAAAAGTCCTTTAAAGAAGCTATTAAGGTGTTGAAAAGTTTTGCACAGATATCATGTCTAAAAATCAATAATGAAAAAAACTAAAGTAGTTTGGTTTGGAAGTAAGAAAAACTCGACCACAAGGTATATATGCGTGACGAGAACTTTTGCTGGAACCCGGGATTTTTAAGATTTTGGGCATTCAATTTTGTCTAGACTTCAATAGGATGATTGAAGTAAATTTCCATGGAAAGTTACTTAACATTAAAAGACTATTAGGGAGGTGGAGCAAGAGAGATCTCTCTCCTCTGATTTGCATGCTTATATTGCTTTATTGAAATTGTCATGGTTAAAAGACTTAATTTTGAGGGAAGCTTACAAAGGTTTATATGTGCATTATTTCCCAACTTTGTGAACCTGCCAAAACTAGGAGAGGAATATGTGCATGTTTGTTTGAGGTCATGTAATAACCTAATTTGGACAGATGTACTAAAACATTTCAAGCGTTTGTATGTATGCAAAATGCCTTCCCCTGAGCCCTGCAGAGTTCCTGGCTGAACGCATTCACTACAACAAACACATAATTAAAGCCAGACATGTTGTTTTTGTAAAGGAATGGGGTTTATGAGAATATCTTGTTTATTCACCAGTTATACAGTGTTGCTGATAACAGATTCAGTATGTTTCGTGAATTCCAAGATCTTTATCCAAACATTAACAGAACTTTCTTTTATATACTGGTATTAACACTGTCACTGAGCATCAACAGAAATGTAATATTCAGTTGGTAGATAGATATCGGGTCATAGAAACGAACATTTGGAAAACTGTAAAAGAAGGAAGCAAGAGCATACAGGGACTGCTTTTGAAATCTGATGTGTTGCCTGCAGCGGTTCTAAAATGGAACCTTAGTTTTGAAAATTTGAATTGGTTCAAGATTTTTAAACATTGTAAAATTTTTCATGACACAAAACTGAAATGGTTTCAGCTGCATATATTACATTGTCTTTTGCCAACAAGAAAATATTTATTCGACTGCAAGTTTGGTGAAGACCCAATTTGTATTTTTTGCCAGGAAGAAATTCAAACCATCCAACATCTGTTATGGAAATGTACAAGTGTACAGAGCTTCTGGCATGATCTAATGCATGTTCTGACTACAAAATGTGAACATTGAAAAATTAGCTCTGTCAGAAGAACTGATTTTGTTTGGATATAAAGATGGGTGTTAAAACAGATTTTGGGCTTAATTACATTTTATTAACTGCAAAATTCTATATATATAATGTTTAAATCTTACACGGCAAAGGGTGTACCCAGTGTGCAAGGTTTCCTTTGTGTTATGAAATGCAGATATTCTGACCTTAAATTTATGCATTCACTAGAGGATACATATTCTCAATTCTGTGAACAATGGTGGGGATACCAAGGTTTATTTTGAAATTTTTGCATTCCCCTATATTGATGCATATGAATGGTTACTTGTAAACAACTACAGACTCTCTCTCTCTCTCTGTCTGTCTCTCTCTCTCTCTCTCTCTCTCTCTCTCTTGCAGGTCTGCTTCTTCTTGGTTGAGGAAGAGGCCCTAACCTGCAAAGTTTATCTTCACGGCACATTTTTCTCCTCTGTCTTAAGCCCCTGTGTACTTTTGCTTTCGTATGCACGGGGGCAGGAACCAACCAGGGGAGGTTTGTGCAGTGAACTTTTTTTCTTTTTAAAATTTTTTTTATTTATATATTATTTTCTCTCTACTGCAGCTTGCTTGTCTCAATGTCTGTTTTATTGTTTGTTTGGTATATTTGTATGTGTATAAAAGTGAGCTGTTTCTGTTTGAATGTTTAGAATTATTAAATGGTTTTCTGCCTTATGGTTTTGCTATACGTATATATGTTTGTGCATTAAAAAAAAACCTTCATAAGTGTATGATACATTGAAAAATGGTCATATTTATGTTGTACTTTGAAGGAAATTATAAAAAAAAAATTAAGAAAAAGAAGAAATGCTCAACAGAATAATGAGAAGAAGGAACAATATTGGGTATATTTAGGTCCCTTAGATTGTTTACTTAAGAATTACTGATGTAGCCGGGTGCTAACAGTACATTTCTTGGTCACCTGTTATAGATGATATATTTTGTTCATGAGTTATTCATAATTCATTCATTACATTATTTGCTGTTTGGTATTTTTCATCGAAATAGAGGAAAATGTGACGCAAACACATTAAAGTGGGTTCACTCTCGGACTTTAATCATTAATAACTTTACACAGCTACAAAGTTGTCAAATGTGACTTACTGCATTTTATTCCTTGGGTTCTGAGGTTTTCATAGATATCAAATAGGAATACTTTGAACGGGCAGCGAGCTAGACAACACAGAAGCTGTGACAGATAGCACAAATTTTGTCATTTCCTGTCTCGCGAGGCCCATTTTGAGTGCAGCGCTGTGTTGTCTGCTTTGCGGTCCGGTAACCTGTATATATCTGGGGCGCTGTGTGAGTGTGAAGAGTGTTCCCTAGTGCGTCCCGAGAGAGTGCCCCGGGGACACAGAGAGTGCTCAGGGCGCTGAGTGTGAGAGTGAGTGCTCCCAGGAGTGTTCCATGGTGTGAGCTACTGGCGTGGGAGGCAGAGAGTGTGGTCAGTATGCTGAGTGTGAGAGAGAGAGAGAGTGCTCCCATGGCAGTGTTCCTGGTCTGAGCTGCTTATGGAAGGAGAATAAAAGAAGAAAAACTCTGCTTCGTCCTCTGTGTCTTCTTGACTAGCATCTGTCCCTAGGTTCCTGCATTTATCACCATCTGCCTGTCTTCACCAGCACACCCCTTACCCCTCCACACCATCACACTAACATAGATTACAGAAACACTTGTTATCTTGTGGATGCTGCCATGATGCACTCTTTGTGCATGTGATCCTAATGAGCACACTGGCTCTTGAGATTAGCAGGGAATGTGAGTTACAGTGTAAATGCTGTGAGACGTTCTCTGCCAGGTGTGCTCTCTCAAGTTAAGTGCTTTCTGAATATGATTATTATGAATTGAGCGTACACTGTAGCGTAAATAGCCACCATGAAAAAAAAACAACCCCAAAACATCGGTCACAAGCTTAAGAAGCAAAATATGTGTCAAATGTAACTTGACATGTGGATTCTTATTTGTAGACATGTGCTCATTCATTTGTAGACATGTGGTCCTTTTGTGCTGTGATTTTTCTCAACTTCTTTGTGAAGCATACCCAGTAAAAATCATTGGAGTTTGTAATGTTCCAACAACAAAGTATCTTTTGTTTGTGCATACCCTAATTAATTTGCCTTGTTAAGATTCTGTAATGAAAGACATTTTCATCAGATTCTGGTTTTTTTTTTTTTCAAAATTTCAAATGGAATAGATAAAAAAAAATATTGATAAAAAATCTTGCACCAGGCAGAATATATATATATTTGAAAAAAAGTTACAAATTCAGAAAAGGATTTTTTTTCTTTTTCATTTTTTTTCTTTTCTTTTTTTTTTCCTTTTTCAAATGGAATGGAAAAAAAATCTTGTACCTGTCGGAATATTGTATTTGGAAACAAAATTACAAAACTAAAAAAGGATTTATTTTCTTTCTTTCTTTCGTATTCTTTCTTTCTTTTTTTTTATAACATATCAGACTGAAGTGACGACTGATCTTGATTCTGATCATGGTGTTTTATGGTACTAACGAGGTGATGACTGATCTTGATTCTGATCATGGTGGTGTATGATACTAACGAGGCGATGACTGATCTTGATACTGATCATGGTGTTGTATGATACTAACGAGGCGATGACTGATCTTGATACTGATCATGGTGTTGTATGATACTAACGAGGCGATGACTGATCTTGATACTGATCATGGTGTTGTATGATACTAACGAGGCGATGACTGATCTTGATACTGATCATGGTGTTGTATGATACTAACGAGGCGATGACTGATCTTGATACTGATCATGGTGGTGTATGATACTAACGAGGCGATGACTGATCTTGATACTGATCATGGTGTTGTATGATACTAATGAGGCGATGACTGATCTTGATACTGATCACGGTGCTATATGGTACTTAAAAGACTCGTATTCCCTATATGGTACTTAAAAGACTCGTATTCCCTAAGGCTGTTATGCAAACAAAAGTATGAAAAACCACATGGGTTACATTCTTACGTTCCTCTTTTGTCTTTTAAAGAATCATTGAGTAGTGTTATGGTTTATTGTTTACATGTGGTTGTTAAGAAACTGACTTGTGGGAAAGGGCAATCGTCCAGGACTTGTGTGCTTTCGAATTCTTTATAAAATCAGTATAGATTTTTTTTTTTTTTTCTTTTTCTCTTTTCTTCTTGTCTGCATGTGTGTGTGTGTGTGTGTGAAATATGCAGATGCTTAAGCACACATTGAATGACATGCCCGTGTTCTGGTTCTGTCGGATTCGCTGTCAGCTTTGGAGGCCATAGCTGGCCGCAACCTTCAGCATCCAGAACTTTTACTTTTTTTTGAACTTTTAGCAAGTTGGAGGCGGACGGTTACAACATTACTCTTGCTTGGGTTCCTGGTCATGTTGGCATCGGCGGGAACGAAATGGTTGATCGTTTAGCCAAGAACGCCACAAGAGAGAAACTGTCCAACACTTATATCCCCTGCTCAGATGTGAAACCCAAAATTAACGATTATGTGAGAGACCTCTGGCAGGAGGATTGGAACACACAGACGAATAACAAACTCTTTCAGTTCCGTCCAAACCTTAAGGACTTCCTCCCATCTACGTCGGTGGTCGTAAAGAGGAAACGGTTCTGTGCCGGCTGCACACCGCCATTCGTATTTTACCCATTCTTACCTTTTAAAGAGTGAAGAAGCTCCGTGGTGCATTCCATGTCATGCGCCACTCACAATGAACATGTTCTTTTAGAGTGTTGGGACTTGCACGATGTGAGACACAAACATTTTACAGCGGAGTCCATGAAGATCCTGTTCAGGGATGTCCCGCCTGATGTGATCCTTGAGTTTTGAGAGAGATTAACATTTTTCATCTGATTTAAGATTTTACGGCAGAAAGATTTTTTAACAAAGTTTCTGGTGCGTTTGTAGACGATGTCATTTAACGAGATGTGTGAAAGGTTTTTTTTTTTGTTTTTTTTTTAAATGACTGTGAGTTGATTTTAACGTGGTGACAGCCCTGATGTGGCCCTTTGCGGTCGGCTGGGCTATAAGCAACATTATCTTATCTAACATGCCCCTGTTATTTTGTGACTGATCTTTGAGCACCTGTGTCACACGTATACCAAGGCAATTAGGTTTGTTTTTAGAATGACCCCTGTATGCTTTAATTTTAAGGCATTCTTAACAGTAATGCTTTCTTTTTCTTGGGGAACAGAAAACCAGATGAGGAAACAGCAACCTGGGTCATTTTTTTTTTTAATTATCAGAATCTCTCTCTCTGTCTGTCTTCTTTGCATGCGTGTGTGTGCGTATGTGTTGTGTGTCTTTGTGCATGTGTGCCTGTCAACAGCCGCCCTTTTGCACCTGTGCAGGTATGGGTAGGCCAGCATTGTGTGAAGGCTTCTTGAGGCTTTGGGAGGGGAGGGGAACACAATGTTCCAGGCAGCAAGCAAGGAGTCCTCACCTCCAGCCTCTGTCTCTGCTTCTGCCCCAGTGGGCAGCAGTGTGTAAGTAGTCCACTTGTGCCATTGCCCACCTATAGTGTCACCCACTTGTGCCATTGCCCACCTGTGGTGTCACCCACTTGTGCCATTGCCCACCTGTGGTGTCACCCACTTGTGCCATTGCCCACCTGTGGTGTCACCCACTTGTGCCATTGCCCACCTGTGGCGTCACCCACTTGTGCCATGGCCCACCAGTGGAGCCACCCACTTGTGCCATGGCCCACCTGTGGTGTCGCCCACTTGTGCCATGGCCCACCTGTGGTTTCACCCACTTGTGCCATGGCCCACCTGTGGTGTCACCCACTTGTGTCATTGGCGCACCTGTGGTGTCACCCACTTTTGTCATGGCCCACCTGTGGTGTCACCCACTTTTGTCATTGCCCACCTGTGGTGTCACCCACTTTTGTCATTGCCCACCTGTGCCATGATCCACTCCTTTCCCTGGCTTTTAGTCTGACAGTCTGGTGCTCTTTGCTGTCTGCACTGTGTCTCTGTGTTGGTGTTATCTGTTGTTGTTTGTCTTGCTGAACATGCCAGTGTCCACTCCTACTAGTGGTGAATGACTGCCTGATTGTCTGTGCACATGTGCTGATGGAGCCCAGTGGGCCAAGGGGTGTGTGACTGCAATCCCCTCTATTCCTTCCCTTATCCACATTGAAGATTGCCACCAACGTGACATACATCAGAATGATGCTGACATAGACTGACTTAGGATAAAGATTGCCATGTGTATTCATGTATGTTAGACTGGCTTTGGATGGAGACTGCCATGTGTATTCATGCATGCATACAAGGAGACACACACATGAAGTCATGCGCAGCTGGGATCACAAGAAGAGTTATTTTTTTGTTTATGTTTGATCAGGAACAATCAACATACTATATCTCTGCCCAATGGGCACAGCCACTAACCTACATGGATGATGCATGACCATGGACATTTCGAACTCTTCATACCATCTACAAACAGAGTGTGCATTAGACTGGTCATTGTGTGGTGTCATTATATAGTGCTGCAGTCAGTGCCTGAGACTGAAGGTGAAGGTGACTGGTCATCGTGTTTGTGTCATTGTGGTCAAGATGACTGGTCGTCATGTTGGTGTCATTGTTACCAGTGAAGATGACTTCATCATGTTGGTGTCATTGTGGTGAAGATGACTTCATCATGTTGGTTGGTGTCATTGTCGTGAAGATGACTTCATCATGTTGGTGTCATTGTGGTGAAGATGACTTCATCATGTTGGTGTCATTGTGGTGAAGATGACTTCATCATGTTGGTGTCATTTGGTGAAGATGACTTCATCATGTTGGTGTCATTGTAGTGAAGATGACTTCATCATGTTGGTGTCATTGTGGTGAAGATGACTTCATCATGTTGGTGTCATTGTGGTGAAGATGACTTCATCTTGTTGGTGTCATTGTGGTGAAGATGACTGGTCGTCATGTTGGTGTCATTGTGGTGAAGATGATTGGTCATATACTGTAACTGTGGTGAAGATGACTTCATCATGTTGGTGTCATTGTGGTAAAGATGACTGGTCATGTTGATGTCATTGTGGTGAAGATGACTTCGTGTTGGTGTCATTGTGGTGAAGATGACTGGTCATGTTGGTGTCATTGTGGTGAAGTTGAAAGGTCATCATGTGGGTGTCATTGTGGTGAAGATGACAGTCATGTTGGTGTCATTGTGGTGAAGATGACATCATGTTGGTGTCACAACTTGCTCTATTCGTTGCAGTCCGCCTATCGCACTGGACACAGTACAGAAACTGCTCTGCTGAAAATAATAAACGATCTTCTCGCTGCTCTGGATAACGGTCAGGTTTCACTGCTCTCTCTTCTTGACTTGTCCGCTGCCTTTGATACCATTGATCACTCCACCCTCCTCACTAGACTTCAACATACTTTTGGCATCTCTTCTCACGCTTTGGCATGGTTTTATTCTTACCTTTCTGGTCGAACCCAAATTGTCTCTGTCAATGGTTTTTCTTCAAGCTCTGCTGACTTGAATTATGGTGTTCCCCAAGGCTCTGTCCTTGGTCCCATTCTGTTTGTTCTATATACCCAACCCATCTCTGATATTGTAGCCCATCATGACATTTCACACCACTGCTTCTCTGATGACAATCAAATCTACATTTCTGGCGACATTTCTTTCCTCTCCTCCATCATCGATCGCTCACAGCTCTGCATCTCTGACATAAAGGCATGGATGACTTGCAACAAACTTCAGTTAAACAATGACAAAACTGAACTGATCTTCATTCTCCCAAAACGGCTCATGTCTACAATCTCTGTTCCTTCTTCTGTCCAACTTGGTACCTCTCTCATTCAGACCTCTACCACTGTGCGAAATCTAGGCGTTGTACTTGATTAGACACTCTCTTTTCAAAATCAGATTTCTTCTATCTGCCGTGCTTGCTACTCGGAGCTTCGGCGAATCAGTTCTGTGCGCCACCTTCTGTCTGAAGAAGCCACCAAGACTCTGGTTTCTGCTTTCATTCTTTCAAGACTTGACTACTGTAATTCTCTTCTTGCTGGCTGTCCACAGAATCTTCTTGCAAAATTGCAGAAAGTTCAAAATAATGCTGCTCGCCTTGTCTCGAAATCTCCGAAAACCTCTCATGTTTCTCCCTTGCTTAAATCTTTGCACTGGCTTCCTGTTGAAAAACGCATCAAGTACAAACTTTCTTTGCTCTGTTACAAGGCATTGGATGGCCTCGCTCCATCTTACCTCTCTAAACTTCTGTCGACCTATACTCCTTCTAGACAGCTTCGCTCTTCCTCTGACACTCGCATTCTGCAGATCCCTCGTTTTCAGGCCAGAACACTTGGTGAACGTTCTTTTTCTTTTCAGGCTCCTTCCTGCTGGAACAATCTCCCTTCTGCACTCCGAAACTCAGTCTTTCTTCTTTCAAGTCCTCCCTCAAAACAACCCTCTTCAAAACATAATCTTTCTGCTCCTTCGCTGGTGTGTGCGTGTGTGTGTTTGTGTGTGTGTGTGTGTGTGTGTGTGTGTGTGTGTGTGTGTGTGTTAGGGCTTATTGCTGTAAGCGCTTAGGGCTTTTGTTTAAGATTAAGCGCACTAAATGTTCCTTATTATTATTATTATTATTAAGATTACTTCATGTTGTTATCATGGTGGTGAAGATGAATTGTCATTTTGGTGTCATTGTGGTGAAGATGACTTCATGTTGTTATCATTGTGGTGAAGATGAATTGTCATCATGTTGGTGTCATTGTGGTGAAGATGACATCATGTTGGTTGGTGTCATTGTGGTGAAGATGACTTCATCATGTCGGTGTCATTAAATATGGTGAAGATGACTTCATGTTGTCATTGTGGTGAAAATGACTTCATCATGTTGGTGTCATTGTGGTGAAGATGACTTCATGTTGTTGTCATTGTGGTGAAGATGACTTCATCATGTTGGTGTCATTGTGGTGAAGATGACTTCATGTTGTTGTCATTGTGGTGAAGATGACTTCACCATGTTGGTGTCATTGTGGTGAAGATGACTTCATGTTGTTGTCATTGTGGTGAAGATGACTTCATCATGTTGGTGTCATTGTGGTGAAGATGACTTCATGTTGTTGTCATTGTGGTGAAGATGACTTCATCATGTTGGTGTCATTATGGTGAAGATGACTTCATGTTGTCATTGTGGTGCAGCAGATAGAAAGGTGGGCTTCATCAACATGTAACATACTGACTATTACAAGACAGTATTCCTATTTGATCAGGGACAGGGTGGGAAACAGAGTTAAGCTTGAAAGAAAGAATATTAATTGTATGACTTCGGACATTTCAGCTAAATGACTGTGGGTCAAGATTGTTTGGTTGAAAGAATGTGAAGGTGAAGTCAAAATACAAGAACAGATGCAAAGAAGAGTTAAACTGATACTATATTCAACGCACGTGAGAAAAGAGGCAAGTGGATTTTCATCAAGTATGTTCAAACCTCACAACCACAGACATAAAGGACTGATGCCGTGATGGTTGCTGGTGGATTATGGAATTGTTACATGATAGTCAGAAAGAGGAAAGAGAAAATAACTGTGTAGACAGTAGTGACATCAATTATCGGTGAACTGAAAGTTGATCATGGATTAAATGGGATCTGGACATTGTAGTTAAAGAAAATAACTGTGTAGAAGGTAGAAACATGTCATAATGATTGTTTGTAGTTAAAGAAAATAAATCTACTAGAAGGTAGAGACACATGATAATGATTGTATGTAGTTAAAGAAAATAACTGTAGAAGGTAGAGACACATGATAATGATTGTATGTAGTTAGATAAAGAAAGTAACGTTGTAGAAGGTAGAGACACACGGTAATGATTGTATGTACTTGTAGTTAGATAAAGAAAATAACTGTAGAAGGTAGAGACACGTCATAATGATTTTATGTAGTTAGATTAAGAAAATAAATCTGTAGAAGGTAGAGACACATGATAATGATTGTATGTAGTTAAAGAAAATAACTGCAGAAGGTAGAGACACATGATGATGATTGTATGTAGTTGAAGAAAATAAATGTGTAGATGGTAGAGACACATAATAATGATTGTATGTCATTAGATATTTAAACAAAATGAATCTCGAGAAGGTAGAGACATGTCATAATGAGTGTATGTAGTTAGGTTCATAAACAAAATAACTGGGTAGGAGGTAGAGACACATAATAATGATTGTATGTTGTTAGATAAGATAAGATAAGATAAGATAATGTTGCTTATAGCCCAGCCGACCGCAGAGGGCCACATCAGGGCTGATGTTGTTAGATAAACAACATAAATCTGTAGAAGGTTATATATGTCATAATGATTGTATGTTGTTAAAGAAAATATCTGTAGAACTAGAAGGTAGAGACACATGATAAAAAGAAAATAAATCTGTAGAAGGTAGAGACACATGATAATGGTTGTATATACTTAGATATGAGAAAATATATCTGTGGACGATAGAGACATGTCATAATGATTGTATGTAGTTAGATAAAGAAAATAACTGTGTAGAAGGTAGAGACATGCCATAATGATTACAGTATGTAGTTAGAAAAAGAAAATAAGTTTGTAGAAGATAGAGACATGTCATAACGATTGTAGAATTTAGATAAAGAAAAATAACTGACCGTAGAAGGTAGAGATATGTCATAATGATAGTATGTCGTTAGATAAAGAAAATAAATCTGTAGAAGGTAGAGACACGTCATAATGATTGTATGTAGATAGAAAAACTCAAAAGAATATAAACCTGTAGAAGGTAGTGACACATAATGATTGTATGTAGATAGAAAAAGAAAAACCTGCAGAAGGTAGAGACACGTCATAATGATTGTATGTAGATAGAAAAACTCAAAAGAATATAAACTTGTAGAAGGTAGTGACACATAATGATTGTATGTAGATACAAAAAGAAAATAAACCTGTAGAAGGTAGAGACACATCATAATGATTGTATGTAGTTAGAAAAAGAAAATAAATGTAGAAGGTAGAGATGCGTCATAATGATTGCATGTAGTTAGAAAATAAATCTGTAGAAGGTAGAGATGCGTCATAATGATTGTATGTAGTTGTGTTGTATAAAGAAAACAAGTCTGTAGAAAGTAGTCTGGACATGTCATAATGATTGTAGGACTGTGAGTGGGATCCTCACATGATCAAAATGATAACAGGACTGAAGGTGAATAATAAATAAAAAGATCATTACGTAACAGTTTAACAGTGGAAAGAGGACATGACTGTACACAGTAGAGAGACATGGAATAAAAGGCTGAAGGTTGATAATAGATAAGATAAGATAAGATAATGTTGCTTATAGCCCAGCCGACCGCAGAGGGCCACATCAGGGCTGTCACCACGTTAGGTTGATAATAGGATCATTGAAAATAAAAGTGAATAGTAATTATTTTCCACTGCAAAATTTGACAAAATTATTCAAATTGTTTGCAGATTCTGTTAATATAATCTGTTGTGACTGCATTACCGTTTAGTCAGAAGATTAACCATCTTCTTTTACTAATTTGCCAGCTAGTCTTATGGTGCAAAATTGTTTAATCACACACACACACACACACACACACACACACACACACACACACACACATATGTTAGTGCAGACAGCCCTGATGTGGCCCTTTGCGGTCGGCTGGGCTATAAGCAACATTATCTTATCTTATGTTAGTGCAGGCACATTTTCAGAAGCACGCACGCACGTTTTCAGATGTGCACACACACACACACACACACACACACACACACACACACACACACACACACACACACACACACGGCTTTGCAGGCACGTTCACACACACACACATACGCACAGTCTCTCTCTCTCTCTCTCTCTCTATCTCTGTCGCTTACTCAGTTTTAAATTTAAGTTGAAGAAAAACATTTAAAAGAAAAAGAAAACATTTCTTGCATACAAACTGATAATTGTAAGACGATCACTGAAGCATGCGTGCCGTATGCCTATAGATGGATGGTGTCCCAGAGGATCATTATTTAATTGTCTGTCGCCCTGCCTTCCCCCAAGGTAGCAGGATGGAAGTAACTCCAACAAATGTGTGTGACTGCATTTCATTCTCTTCCTCTGTGGTGTGCCGTTTCATGTTTTAATTGTGTGCCCCATCTTTGTATGTCCATCATCATACTTTTATGATGTCTTTGATTTCTCTTTTCTGTTGTTACCGGGGGAGAAGTTGATGGATTGCTGATGGTGTCTTATTTTTTCTCAGTGTGTGTGTGTGTGTGTGTGTGTTCCCCATCTGCATAAGTGATAATAAATGAAAAAGTGCATGTGTACATGTATGTGGGTGGGAGCCAGGATGCGGGATGAGAGTTGGAGGTGGAGCTGGGTGAAGTGGGCAGGGAAGGTAAGGAGTGCAATCTGTGTGTTTGTGACTTATAGTTAAATCAGTGTAAATATATGCATGTGTGTGTATCTCTTCTCTCTCTCTCTCTCTCTCTCTCTCTCTCTCTCTCTCTCTCTCTCTATATATATATATATATATATATATTACATGTGTGTTTGGTGTGTGTGTGTGTTTTACTTCATCAACGGTTTTGAACAACAATTATATCTTTAACTTTGAACAAAAATACAAGTTATGAATAAAAAGTTTCAAATGTTAGAATCTGAAAGTTAGGTTCACAGGTACAGCAGGAATGTTTCATAGATTGAGATGAACAGTTTATTTTCATTTGGTGATATAAGATGTTTAGTACAGTATATTATGAACTGGAGTAAATGCCTTTAGCTTTAAGGCATCATAAGAAAGAACGTGACCAGGCATTGTAGGTTGACCACGAATATAAAAGACATAAGATAAAAGCTTCCATTTTACTCTTTACATCAGAGAAAATTGCGAGCTGTGCGTGTGTCTGTGAGAGAGAGAGAGAGAGAGAGAGAGAGAGAGAGAGAAGGGGGGGGGGGGGGTTGAGAAAGAGAGAGAGAATGTGTGTGTGTGTTCTGCTTCTAGGGTACTTGGGACATTTTCCATTTGCAGTTTCGAATCCAAAATTCTGGAATGGAGATATTCTAATCTATACTGTCCTTATCCTTTTCTTCATCTTTTGTACTGTCCCCTGTGTACTGTTTTCCTTTGCCTGTTGGTGGTTGTGCCATTCTAGTGCCATCACATGGAGTTTCTCACTTTTTCTATTTTCAGTATTTTGTACGTTTTTATGATTTATATCCAGGCTGAAGATTAAAATTTAGAATTCATATACCAAGTCTAATGTAGACATCCAAAATGCATGCAGCTTTTAGTCTGGCCTTTGGCTGATTGTTTCTCTCTCTCTCTCTCTCTCTCTCTCTCTCTCTCTCTCTCTATCTCTCTCTCTCTCTCGCACGTGTGCGCGCGCAGACACACACACACACACACACACATACACACATCTTCACACCCTCTCTTGCTCTCTCTCTCTCTCTCTCGCACTTACAGTTACACACACACACACACACACACACACACACACACACACACACACACACACACACACATGTATCTGTGTGTGTGTGTATGTGTAGTGATGGATTATAACTGGTTTCTTGGACAGGGTTCATAGAAGTGTTTGAAAGACGATAAAATTCCATGAATTCTGCAAATCCTTTCTCCAAGATTTGAAAAAAGTTCTTGCAGTGGAGAGCTTGGTGCTTATGACATCTCAAGAGCACCTGAAATTGTTTGAAAATGGAGAATTTGATGGAACAGCTTATATTTTGGTGGTGATATCACAAAATCATACAGCAAAGTAAGGCAGTGTCTTTGGTTAAAACCTTTCCCGTACTCCGTGGGTGTGAAGTCACCCAGGCACGTGTTTTTTGCTCTGTAACTCTAGTCATTTTGAAGCCACTTCCACTTAATTTCATGACTTTGTCCCTAATATATTATACTACATATCAACTGAAAATTATTTTGTTTTATACATAAACAAAGAAATAATTAAACAATGTCCCAGTACGTCGTGGGTGTGAGAACACCCATACTACTAAAGAATAAACCTTGCACGCCGTACGCCGTGGGTATGTGGCCACCCATACTTACAAAGCTTGCGCGCCACACGCTATGGATGTGACGTCACGCGTCCTTGCTACAGAGAGATAAGAGTCGCGTTGGTAAGAAATTCCTTGCGGCTTTCTTCCTGAGCGGGGCGCGTACTGCCAAGTGTGAGCAATGTACGTCATAATCAAAATGATGCAAAGTAACATTACGTATAAAAAAAAAAAAATTAAAAAAAAACGTAGGCCTTGGTATGTTGCACATTCTAGGAAACGTCATACTGACAGAGGATCAAGTATTTCTAATGTTTTACCAATACACACACACACACGCGCGGGCCCGTGCGCGTGTACTATATAGCATAGCTCATATATATATATATATATATATATATATATATATATATATATATATATATATATATAGATAGATAGATAGATAGATATAAAAAAAAAAAGGAGTTTGTTTAGAACTTACCGCCAATGACATTGACAAACAAAGCACATGACAAGACACGATGCATTTCAACCACTTGGGTCTTCTTCAGGCGAAAAAATAAATCACATTTAACATGTGGGACAGTACGAACAAAGAACGAAAAAAGAAGAAAGAAAAATGACATCCGTTTTCTTCCATGTGGTCGGTGGGCGGAAATGACATGGGCCAGGGGGATTATGGGAGAGGAAACGGAGGGGGGGGGGGGGGGGGGGTTGCGTCGGGGAGTGTGTGTGTGTGTGTGTGATATGATAGGGTTGTGTGTCTAGTTTATTGGGATGGTGTGGTATCTTTGTGATGGTAGTGGTAGTGGTGGATTGATAGTAATGGTAAGGGGAAAGAAGGGGGGGGGGGGGGGGGGGGGGGGTGGGGGGGTGGAGAGAAACTGAGGGGGAGGAAAAAAAAAAAAAGGAATTTAAGGGGAAGGATAAAACAAAATTAAGATTAAATAGATGGAGGGTTGCTGTAACTACTGTATGAAGTGAGTGAAGGGGATGTGGTGGTGGTGTGTGTATGTGTGTGTGTTGGTAGGGGATATTGCCAACTGATGTGGAAGTGGTGGGTATGTGTGTTTGGTTATTGTTGGATGTTGATGCCTTGGGGGTGTAGTGTGCCCAGTGGGCACACTACACCCCCAAGGCATCAACATCCAGTGGGCACACTACACCCCAAGGCATCAACATCCAACAATAACCAAACACACATACCCACCACTTCCACATCAGTTGGCAATATCCCCTACCAACACACACACACATACACACACACATACATACACCACCACCACATCCCCTTCACTCACTTCATACAGTAGTTACAGCAACCCTCCATCTATTTAATCTTAATTTTGTTTTATCCTTCCCCTTAAATTCCTTTTTTTTTTTTTCCTCCCCCTCAGTTTTCTCTCCTCCCCCCCCCCCCCCCCCCCCCTTCTTTCCCCTTACCATTACTATCAATCCACCACTACCACTAGTACTACCATCACAGAGATACCACACCATCCCAATAAACTAGACACACAACCCTATCATATCACACACACACACCCCCGACGCAACCCCCCCCCCTCCGTTTCCTCTCCCATAATCCCCCTGGCCCCATGTCATTTCCGCCCAGCGACCACATGGAAGAAAACGGATAAGTCATTTTCTTTCTTCTTTTTTCGTTCTTTGTTCGTACTGTCCCACATGTTAAATGTGATTTATTTTTTCGCCTGAAGAAGACCCAAGTGTTGAAATGCATCGTGTCTTGTCATGTGCTTTGTTTGTCAATGTCATTGGCGTAAGTTCTAAACAAACTCTATTTCCCAATTTTGCTTCGTTCGCCGCCACCAGTCACTCCATTTTGAAATATATAGATATAAGTAATATATTATATATTGGTATTGCACACCAACCTTTTCTGGATTGCATACTTCTTAAAACTGAAAAGGCAGAGGAGTCAAATTACCACTTTTCCGCGTCACTGAGGAGAAACCACCAAGTTTCGAAATATCGGTATATGACCAGGGGTTATATGTCAGTGAGTTTCCCTCCCTATTGGAGGATATAAGCTTGCTGAAGGCTCATTTTGAGAAGCATTTATTTATTTTTCCCCATTCACCCACTCAAGCACATACTGTAGGCAGAATCATCTACCACTGCAGATAATGAATGCGTATCTCCCCCTATTTCTTCAATCTAAGACATAAGAGCAACCTTTGTTTATAATTCAATATTTCTTGCAGTCATTGCAACACCAAGCTGCTCTGTAAGTTGCTGGAAAAGGTGCGGTACTTATCTTTGGAATTTATAGTTTGTTGTATTTAGTCCCTTGTGGATTCATTCCAAGAACTGGCCCTCAGCACTTGTGTCTTAGAGGATATCTTTTTTATATTTTTTACTTTTCACAAGAAAATGTAGTTTGGTTTGCTCTTTATGATTTCTTTTGCTTCTTA
Source organism: Conus ventricosus (assembly GCA_018398815.1). Lineage (NCBI taxonomy): Eukaryota > Metazoa > Mollusca > Gastropoda > Neogastropoda > Conidae > Conus > Conus ventricosus. The sequence continues at coordinate 85,371,987 of CM031607.1, read as the reverse complement.
GATGGCACCTTTGGTTGGTTTTTTGAAAACTCAACAAACATACTACGGTATTGCACACCAACCTTTTCTGGGATTGCATACTTCTTAAAACTGAAAAGGCAGAGGAGTCAAATTACCACTTTCCGCGGTCACTGAGGAGAAACCACCAAGTTTCGAAATATCGGTAATATACCAGGAGTTATATGTCAGTGAGTTTTCCCTCCCTATTGGAGGATATAAGCTTGCTGAAGGCTCATTTTGAGAAGCATTTATTTTATTTTTCCCCATTCACCCACTCAAGCACATACTGTTAGTTAGGCAGAATCATCTACCACTGCAGATATGAATGCGTATCTCCCCCTATTTCTTCAATCTAAGACAGAGAAACAACCTTTTTTATAATCAATATTTCTTGCAGTCATTGCAACACCAAGCTGCTCTGTAAGTTGCTGGAACGGTGCGGTACTTATCTTTGGAATTTATTAGTTTGTTGTATTTTAGTCCCTTGTGGATTCATTCCAAGAACTGGGCCCCCAGCACTTGTGTCTTAGAGGATATCTTTTTATATTTTTACTTTTCACAAGAAAATGTAGTTTGGTTTGCTCTTTTATGATTTTCTTTTGCTTCTTAATGCACCTTTGGTTGGTTTTTTGAAAACTCGACAAACATACTACGGTATTGCACACCAACCTTTTCTGGGATTGCATACTTCTTAAAACTGAAAAGGCAGAGAGTCAAATTACCACTTTCCGGTCACTGAGAGAAACCACCAAGTTTCGAAATATCGGTATATGACCAGGAGTTATATGTCAGTGAGTTTCCCTCCTATTGGAGGATATAAGCTTGCTGAAGGCTCATTTTGAGAAGCATTTATTTTATTTTTCCCCATTCACCCACTCAAGCACATACTGTTAGTTAGGCAGAATCATCTACCACTGCAGATATGAATGCGTATCTCCCCCTATTTCTTCAATCTAAGACATAAGAGCAACCTTTGTTTATAATTCAATATTTCTTGCAGTCATTGCAACACCAAGCTGCTCTGTAAGTTGCTGGAACGGTGCGGTACTTATCTTTGGAATTTATTAGTTGTTGTATTTTAGTCCCTTGTGGATTCATTCCAAGAACTGGCCCTCAGCACTTGTGTCTTAGAGATATCTTTTATATTTTTACTTTCACAAGAAAATGTAGTTTGGTTTGCTCTTTTATGATTTTCTTTTGCTTCTTAGATGGCACCTTTGGTTGGTTTTTTGAAAACTCAACAAACATACTACGGTATTGCACACCAACCTTTTCTGGGATTGCATACTTCTTAAAACTGAAAAGGCAGAGGAGTCAAATTACCACTTCTCCGCGGTCACTGAGGAGAAACCACCAAATTTCGAAATATCGTATATGACCAGGAGTTAGATGTCAGTGAGTTTCCCTCCCTATTGGAGGATATAAGCTTGCTGAAGGCTCATTTTGAAAGCATTTATTTATTTTTTCCCCATTCACCCACTCAAGCACATACTGTTAGTTAGGGAGAATCATCTACCACTGCAGATATGAATGCGTATCTCCCCCTATTTTCTTCAATCTAAGACATAGAGCAAAACCCTTTTTTTATAATTCAATATATATAGATATATATGTCTTCCATGCACATAAAACACACACACACACTTTCTCTCTCTCTCCTGTTTCTCTTTCTCTCTCGCACAAACATGCAATAATGCTCACATGCACACACACAGATAAACGCACATTCATGCGGCCGCCTGTGCACAGTTATTCACTGAGAACAACAACAACGAACAACCGTTTGACGCAAGTAGCAAGACCAGACCTGCCAACCATTACGCATTTCGCGTAAATTATTACAGTTCAGTTCAGTTCAGTTCAGTTCACTTGGGACTTTGATAGCCTCACAGCTTTTTGTGTCCCAATCATCTTATTTTATAAACATTGGTTGCTTAATGCATGCATATGCTCAGGATATATTTTAATCTATTCTATTACTTTATTTCTATCAATCAAATTGAGATTTTAACATATTTAACTCGGCGTTAGTATCCAGAAGGTTTTTAAAAGTATTCAAATCTTTTGCTTTTTTAATGTGCGCAGGTAGTTTGTTCCAATACGGTGCCACTCTGTTACTAAATGAAAATTTTCTAATATTAGTGCGACAATATTTAATTTGGATTTTGTTATCAGAATTTCTTGTAATTTGATTAGTGGTTAGTTGAAAAAATGTGTTAAAATTTGTACTGTTAAGTCCCTTAAATAGCTTGTAAGTCTCAATCAAGTCTCCCCTTATTCGTCTGAACTTTAACGATGGTAAATTTAACCTTCGCAATCTATCTGCATAGCTAACATATTTGAATTCCTTAATTAACAAGGTGGCTCTTTTTTGTACTTTCTCAATACTTGCTGATTGCCTTTTTAAATAAGGGCTCCATATCACATTTCCATACTCCAGGTGGGGTCTAACTAATGCCTTATATAGTAATGTAAAAACTTCAGTATCCAAATATGAAAAAGACCGTCTGATTATGCCGAGCATTTTATTTGCTTTCATCATTACACTGTTTATGTGCTTGTCAAATTTCAGACTGCTATCAAACATTACACCAAGATCTTTTTCTTCTGAAACGGAATCAACATCTGAGACAGCATCATTATATTTCATAGTATATGTATACTCCGGATTATTTTTTCCATAATGTATAACCTTGCATTTAACTGGATTAAAATATAAATTCCATGTTTCACTCCACTTAATTAGATTATCAATATCATCTTGTAATTTAAGATGGTTACTTACAGGATCATATATTTTCGTATCATCTGCAAATATTTTACATGAACTAATTACACATTCTGGCAGTCATTTATAAAAACTGTGAACAGAATAGGTCCAAGAATACTTCCCTGCGGAATACCGCTTACAACATCTATATTTGAAGAATAATTATTTCCAACTTTCACCCTTTGTACTCGATTAGAAAGAAAACTCTTAATCCAAGCAAGGGTGATTATTATAAGTTTAGAAAGATTGTAAATGATCATGATTGGTCTGTGATGTCAGAAATGAATAGCGAAGAGAGTTGGAACTACATAAAAAGATTACTGCATAATGGTATGGAGAAATGTATCCCTAAAGTTAAAGTTAGGGATACTAAAAAAGTACAACCCGTATGGATGAATAAGACAGCGTTCAGATGTATCAAAAAGAAATATAAACTATTCAAAAGATACCTTATGACTAAATCAGGTTATGCTTATCTGAAATACATAAAGGAAAGAAACAAATGTAAAAAGTTGTTAAAAAGAATAAGAAGAGATTATGAGAAGCAGATCGCCAATGAAGGTAAAATAAATCCAAAAAAGTTTTGGAGGTATGTGCAACAGCAAATGAAAATGACTACAGGTGTAAGTGCATTAAAGAGACCTGATGGTACATTTGCGGTGGATGACATGGATAAGGCTCAAATGTTAAATACATTTTTTTCAAGTGTATTTACCCAAGAAAATTTATGCGATATTCCGGACTTGAGAGAAGGATGTTATTCAAATGGGTAATGTTAACAGAAATTCGAGTCACTCCCAAAGCTGTGGAGAGTAAATTAAAACAACTTAACCCAAATAAGGCACAGGGTCCTGATTTATTGCCACCAAGGGTACTAAAAGAGCTATGTGAGGAACTATCTGTTCCACTGTGTTCATTTTTTAATAAGACACTTGAAACTGGTGTATTACCTGAAGACTGGAAAACGGCAGAGGTGACAGCGATTTTTAAGAAAGGTACAAAATGTGAACCGAGCAACTACAGACCTGTAAGTCTTACTTGTATCTTATGCAAGGTTTTAGAAAGTATTGTCAGAGACTCAATGGTCTCCTATTTTACAGATAATAATTTATATTCTAAATGTCAGCATGGTTTTCGAAAAAAACGATCATGTGTCACACAGCTGTTAGAGGTTATGGAGGATATAACAACAATGCTAGATGGCAGACAAGGAATTGATATCATATACATGGATTTTAGAAAAGCTTTTGATACGGTTCCGCATAAGAGACTCCTTATAAAGCTAGCAGCATACGGTATTGGTGGCACCTTATTAAAATGGATCAAAAACTTTCTGAGTGATAGAACTCAACAAGTCAGAGTAGGGGCAGCCAAATCAAAGAAATGTAATGTACTTAGTGGTATCCCTCAAGGAAGTATATTGGGACCGGTTCTTTTCACTATTTTTATAAATGATCTACCAGACAGCCTTGTCAGTCCATGTAAAATATTCGCAGATGATACTAAGATTTACAATTGTACATCAAAGAGTACTTGTATTCAAAACGATATCTACAAACTGCAAGAGTGGTCTGAGTCGTGGAATCTGTATTTCAACATGACCAAGTGTGGTGTATTGCACGTCAGGAATAATAATCAAAATAATGAATATAAAATGATGGAGAATGATGTTTATCACCAAGTAGTGGCTCTTACTGAAGAAAAAGACTTGGGTGTTACCTTCGATAGCAGGTTGTCATTTGACCCTCACTTACAGAGAGTGGTAAATAAAGCTAACCAGATGTTAGGTATCATAAAAAGGAGTTTTACTTATTTAGATAAAGATACTTTTTTGAAATTATACAAAGCTTTTGTCAGGCCACATTTGGAGTATGCTAATGTGATTTGGAGCCCTTTTTTAAAGCGTCAATCAATAATGTTAGAAAAGGTTCAAAGACGAGCTACCAAATTGCTGAAGCATTGCAAAAACTTATCATATAATGAAAGATTGAAATATTTGAATCTGCACTCGCTGAGGGAAGAAGGATCAGAGGTGACCTAATTCAAGTTTATAAGATCTTTAATGGCTATGATGATATTGACATTGAGACATTCTTTTCTGTTGCACAAACTTCGAGTACTAGAAACTCTGAAGGAAAGATTTTTATAAAGCACTGTAACACTAATCAACGTAAATTTTCATTTTCTTATAGAGTTGCTAACCACTGGAATGAAATACCTACTACCATTAAATTTGCACCTGATATTAATACTTTCAAGAATTTTCTAGACAATGATTCAAAATTTAGAGAATTGTTTCATGACTATGATGGATTGCAATGAAGATATTAATTGTAGCATGCCATATGACCCAAAAAGTGAAGAAATTTAGAGGGACACATGATAGACCGCGAGGTCTAGCTAATGAAGCCAGTCCCTACTACTACTACTACTACTACTACTACTACTACAGTTGTATATATTCCCATTTATACCATAACCTTCTAATTTTTTTAACAATCGGTACACCAAGTGATAATTCTTACGCATTTAGCCAAAAAATTACGCATTGAAAGTTTTCAACAACAACAACAACAAAAAACGGACGAAAAAAAAATCGGCTTATGTACAGACACGCACGGCGCCGTGCGTATAACCAGTAATCTTCAAGAAGCGTTTCTGGTCATGCGCAGTTCGTTTCACCATCTTTACCATTCAGCGAAGTTGGCGTCTTTTTGAAGTTTTAGCTACGAAAATGTCGAAACGTGGAGAAGAAAGTTTTGGACAAGATGCGAAAAAGAAAAAACTTGGTCAAAAGTTCCGAAAAGAATACTCGGAAAAGTTCCCCTGCATACGACCTTCGGCTAAAGGTGTAAATTGTGCACGGTGTACCACTTGCGAGTCGGACTTCACAATTTCCAATCGCGGGATGGTGGATGTGAAGCGTCACCTTGAGTCACGCAAGCACATCGATACCTCTTACGCGCCGAATTCTTCCAGCATCAACACTTTTTTTTCAGACTGTAAACACCTCAAAAGAGGATGAAATTAGGAAAAGGGTAATTGGGGCTGAAGCACTGGTGGCTGGATTTTTCGTCGAGCACAACATCGCTCTTAGCGCAGCCGACCATGCATCCCAGCTTTTTACAGAAGCGTTCTCAGATTCGGAGATCGCCAAACAGTTCAAGAGCGGTCGAACAAAGACAACACACATTGTAAGGACCCTTCTCATGGAAGGCTTAACTGCTGCTGCATCTCGACTGCAGAATGAAAATGACACAATCACCACTGAGCTGATAGCCAACCCCACATGCACAGAATCATCAACAGGGGAGAACATTTTTTAGGTTATGTATTTTCTTAATTTCATGTTCCCAGTTTCTCCATCTTCAAACTCCCCCCTCCCCCCCTATCCCCCCCCCCCCCCCCCCCCCCCTCCTCAAGTCCAAATCTTTGCCAAGTCATTACTATCAAGACAGTTGAGTTGTTGGCCTGCGCTTGTTTTTTCCCCCACTATTAGATAAGATTGTTCGTCTATGTGTATTTGTCTGACCTTATTCAAGTTTAAAAGGTTGTGGCAGTCTTGAATAAAAGTTACTTTGTGTTAGGTTTCCTCATAAAATGGGAGCAAACGTTACCCCACTTGTTTACTGTTTATTGTTTACTGTTCCCTGCCTCATTTCATTTCCAATTTTTTAGGTTGTTTCTGGCGCACTATCAAGCCTTGGTGTGCTATGTCATGATGGTTTAGGGATTTGTGTGTGTTTCCAGTGTATTCTACATTTTCATAATTTGTAGAGATTACTTGTGACACTTTAAAGAAAAGCTTGTATTTGAAGAAAAGTAAAGCTCACAAAAATTGTGTGAACAATTTCATCACATCGTGTTTGTTTGAAAGAAGGTAAATGTCGCGCTCGATTACTCTTAGCTCTCAGAAATTACACATTTCTGCCTCACTGACCTTCAATTCTTACTCATTGGTCTCTTAGGGGGTTGGCAGGTCTGCAAGACTCTCATCTCATAGAAGTCACAATATGAAGAAATGTTGACTGCTGTACCTTTTCCGTATAACTTGAAAATATAAAGGTAAAGAAAAAAGGTACCTTTTGGAGAAGTCTTCAACGTTTCGTGCTGTAAGCACTTGGTCACGAAGTGAAGTGTTGAGGTTGTAGGGGAAGCTGGCAGGTTTCTTGTGACCACAGTTCAGCCAAAAAGGTAGGGGAGGGGTGGGGAAAAGGTGAACTGTATTTATATGGTCAACAAAAGGGGTGGGGCAAAGAGGGGGGGGAAGGTGGGAGGGAGATGATCATCTGGGTGGTGGTTTTCAGAGAAAGGGGAGGGGTGGTGGTAAGGAAAACATGGTATAGAACATGGGGGGGGGGGGGGGGGGGGGGGAGGGCAGGGGGGGGGAAGGGGGGGGGGGGTTGCAGCTTGAGAGAAACAAGTTTATTCCCTGACATTGAGTCCGTAAGGACTCAAAGTGCCAAGGCGTTGTATTAGCTGGCTTTCCATGAATGTGCGGTACTGGCCCTCTTTTTGTCCATTGCGCCAAAGCGCTGCCACTCTGATGTGCGACAGGTTATGGTGTTCAGAAGTAAAGTGGTTTGCCACTGGTGTATCTTTCCTGTCAGAATGTTGTCCCTGTGTTCTTTGAAGCGATCATTGAGTGATCTGTATGTTTCTCCTACATACATCATGGCACACAAGGCACACATAGACAACATTTTGAGTTTGGCATGTGAAATGGGATTTCACCTGAAACTTATGATCTGATGGGCCTTGGATAGTTGTTGCAGGGTTAATAAAAGTACAGGTTTTACATTTAGGTTTCTTGCAAGGGAAATTGCCAGTTTGAGCAGAAGGGTACATAGAATGGAAGGCAGCATGCACAAGATGGTCACCAAGGCTTTTGTCCCTCTTGAAAGCCACAAGTGGAGGTTGGTTGAATGTATCTTTCAGTGTTGGATCGTTCCTAAGGATCGAGAAGTTGTGACACAGAATGTTTTTCATGGGTATGTTGTGTGGGTGATAGGTCAAAGTCAGTATGCATCGTCCGTCTCTACAGCATCCGCTTCTTTGCTTTTGAGAGCTTGGCATCTCGGAATTGACTTGGCTCGTTCAATGGCTGATTGTATCAAGGCTAAAGGGTAGCCTCTGGCAGTGAAAAAAGTAGCCATGGTTGTTGCCTCTTTCACAAAAGCCCTGTCTGAGCTACAGAGTCTGCGCAGCCTCAGGAACTGGGAAAAAGGGATGCTGTCTTTCGATGCAGGTGGGTGGCTGGATGAGAAGAGAAGGTACGAATGAGAATCTGTTGGTTTATAATGTACTGTAGTATGGAGGGATCGTGAGTCTTTCTGGATGTTGACAAGTATGTCGAGAAAAGCAAGGGATGAGTCAGAAATTTCATAGGTAAGCTTGAGGATGGATGGAAGTTGTTCGCAAACTGAATGAAGTCAAGAAGTTCTTGCTCAGGGAGCGTGAATATGCCAAAGCAATCATCGATGAATCTTCTAAAGACTTCTGGTAGGTGTCCAGGAAATTGGGAGAAGATCTGGGATTCAACGTAGCCCATGAACAGGCAAGCATAGGATGGACCCATTCGTGTCCCCATTGCAACTCCCTTTGTCTGTTGATAAAATTCATCACCGAACTCAAAAGTGTTGAGGGTCAAGACAAGCTCTGTCAAGCGTAAAATAGTAGTTGTGTCAACTTTCAAGGAACTCTGGGTCATGAAGTGTTTCACAGCAGACAGCCCATCTTGATGCGGGATGTTAGTGTATAGTGAAGTAACATCCATAGTAAACAGAAAACGGTATTCAGTGTCTTGTGGGAAGACGTATTTGTTCAGGATCTGTAGAGTGTGATTGGTATCTTTCACATATGTTGGCAAGGATTGGACAAGAGGCTGAAACAACTGGTCAGCTAATACAACACCTTGGCACTTTGAGTCCTTACGGACTCAATGTCAGGGAATAAACTTGTTTCTCTCAAGCTGCAACCCCACCCCCCTTCCCCCCCTCCTGCTCCCCCCCCCCCCCCCCCCATGTTCTATACCATGTTTTCCTTACCACCACCCCCTCCCCTTTCTCTGAAAACCACCACCCAGATGATCCTCTCCCTCCCACCTCCCCCCCCCCCCCTCCTCTTTGCCCCACCCCTTTTGTTGACCATATAAATACAGTTCAACTTTTCCCCACCCCCTCCCCTACCTTTTTGGCTGAACTGTGGTCACAAGAAACCTGCCAGCTTCCCCTACAACCTCAACACTTCACTTCGTGACCAAGTGCTTACAGCATGAAACGTTGAAGACTTCTCCAAAAGGTACCTTTTTTCTTTACCTTTATATTTTCAAGTTATCATAGAAGTCAAATTTGCATGACGTACGGCAAGGTCTTACTTCCTCAAGAAAAACCATGGGTTACTGTACACCCACGGCGTACGGCGAGGGGTTAGTTCCTACACAAAAACCATGGGTTACTGTACACCCACGGCGTACGGCGAGGGGTTAGTTCCTACACAAAAACCATGGTTACTGTACACCCACGGCGTATGGCGAGGGGTTAGCTCCTATACAAAAACCATGGGTTACTGTACACCCACTGCGTACGGCGAGGGGTTATTCCTTCTTAGAAAGCATGGGTTTCTGCACACCCACGAAGTACAGCGCGCAAAATTTTAGGCGACGTACGGGAAAGGTTAAAGTCCATGCAGTTTTGTTCATTCACACTCCCACAGAGAGAAGTTGTTCTGTCCATGAGAGTGCCAATTGATATCATTGACCAAAGCTGGCCTCTGATTAGTAATTAGGAAAAATCAGAATTAATTTTGTATATGGTGGAAGTGGATTGCTGGTGGCGGGGCTGCGGCAGGCCCAGCCGGTTTGAGGCTGTGGATGGGGTATCGGAATGAGTGGTGTGGGTGCACTGCCACTGAGGACTGGACAGAAGATGAGGCAGAACAAAAGAAAGAACAGAAAAGGAAGAGAAAGTATTCGCTTCTCTGTTGTCAGCGACTGATGGGATTCTGTAGAAGTGACTCGATGAAGAGACAAAGTTTGCATGAAGTGATAAAGGTTTACATTTTCTGTGTTACAGTCCTTGAATTCTATATATGAAAATAAAATTTTGAAAAGTTCTTAATAAATCCTTGAATGTTTAATTTTTTTAAAGTTCATTAGACATCCCTGAATTTTTTTTTTAACTTTAATTTGTGAGTCTGTAGGAGCCTTGTTAGAAGGATATTGGTGATTGGTGTGGACTCGCAACCTTACTCGGTTACTGGTAATTCTTTTCCCCCTTCCACATGAAAGTAAGAGACTCCAGCTCCCAGGTTCATAAAACTTGAAGTTAACTAGATCTTTAGTTTAGTCAGTTTGAAAATAAGGAAAGCTATTGAAAATCTCCCCCCCCCCCCCCCCCCCCCCCCCCCCCCCACCTGCCCCACTCCCTCCCCCCACCTCTTTATGTCTCCGTTCCTCCATGCCATCATCTCTTGTATATTTTAGGAGAGGAAGAATTATTCCTAGAAGATGTGGAGTTACTAACTTACTTAGAAGAGAATCAGAGTGGAGTAAGTAGAGTGCTCAAGGAATGGTACTGACAGTCTCCTGCTGGACCTCCTGTTGGTGGTGCTCATTTAGTCATCATAACTGCTGTTTCTCTTGGTGATAGACTGGATGGCATAGTCACGCTGGTTGTGTGGGTGGTTTAGGTGGATCCTTTGATGATCTGCTCCATGCAGTGTGAAAGCTGGTTGTGTTGGTTGAGTAATAATAATAACTAATATACACAGTAATGTGTGAAAGGTGGGTGGTTTGCTTGAATCCCATGACCATATAATTTTATATACTCCATGGAAAGTGAAACTCACTGAAAGCAGTTTGGGTGGCTTCCCTTGGTGATGCACTCTATGCAGTGTGATAGCTGATTTGTTTGGGTTGCTTCCCTTGGTGATGTACTGTATGCAGCGTGAAAGCTGATTTGTGTGGGTTGATTCCCTAGGTGATGTACCACATACAGTGTGAAAGCTGATTAATGTGGGTTGCTTCCCTTGGGAACGTACTGCATGCAGTGTGAAAGCTGATTTGTGTGGGTTGCTTCCCTTGGGGACATACTGCATGCAGTGTGAAAGCTGATTTGTGTCGAATCACCTTTGGTCTTACTGTATGCAGCGTGAAAGCTGATTTGTTTGGGTTGCTTCCCTTGAGGATGTGCTCTATGCAAAGTGAAAGCTGATTTGTTTGGGTTGCTTCCCTTGGTGATGTACTGCATGTTGCCCTTGGCAAGTCTTGACTGATGTGTGACAGTGAGCAGCCACTTGTTCCAGGGGTGGCATGGTGTTCAGGGACAGACAGTGGGGGACAGGACACATCCGTGTGGTGTTAGGGACAGTTGGGGCCAGGACACATCTGTGTGGTGTTAGGGACACTGGGGGACAGGACACATCTGTGTGGTGTTATGGACAGTAGGGGCCAGGACACATCTGTGTGGTGTTATGGACAGTAGGAGCCAGGACACATCTGTGTGGTGTTAGGGACAGTGGGGGCCAGGACACATCTGTGTGGTGTTAGGGACAGTAGGGGGCAGGACACATCTGTGTGGTGTTAGGGACAGTGGGGGCCAGGACACATCTGTGTGGTGTTAGGGACAGTAGGGGGCAGGACACATCTGTGTGGTGTTATGGACAGTAGGGGACAGGACACATCTGTGTGGTGTTATGGACAGTAGGGGACAGGACACATCTGTGTGGTGTTAGGGATAGTGGGGGGGGGGGGGGGGGGGGGGGGGGGGGCAGGACACATCTGTGTGGTGTTTAGGGATAGAGGGGAACAAGACACATCTGTGTGGTGTTAGGGATAGTGGGGGGCGGGACATGTCTGTATGGTGTTCAGGGACAGCAGCTGAGCAAGGGGCAGGACATGTCTGTATGGTGTTAGGGACAGTGGGGGGAAGGACATGTCTGTATGGTGTTAGGGACAGTGGGGGAAGGACATGTCTGTATGGTGTTAGGGACAGTGGGGGCAGGACATGTCTGTATGGTGTTAGGGACAGTGGGGGGCAGGACATGTCTGTGTGGTGTTAGGGACAGTGGGGGACAGGACATGTCTGTGTGGTGTTAGGGACAGTGGGAGGCAGGACATGTCTGTGTGGTGTTAGGGACAGTGGGGGACAGGACATGTCTGTGTGGTGTTAGGGACAGTGGGGGCAGGACATGTCTGTATGGTGTTAGGGACAGTGGGAGGCAGGACATGTCTGTGTGGTGTTAGGGACAGTGGGGGGCAGGACATGTCTGTGTGGTGTTAGGGACAGTGGGGGACAGGACATGTCTGTATGGTGTTCAGGGACAGCAGCTGAGCAAGGGGCAGGACATGTCTGTATGGTGTTAGGGACAGTGGGGGGAAGGACATGTCTGTATGGTGTTGGGGACAGTGGGGGCAGGACATGTCTGTATGGTGTTAGGGACAGTGGGGGGCAGGACATGTCTGTGTGGTGTTAGGGACAGTGGGGGGCAGGACATGTCTGTATGGTGTTAGGGACAGTGGGGGCAGGACATGTCTGTATGGTGTTCAGGGACAGCAGCTGAGCAAGGGGCAGGACATGTCTGTATGGTGTTAGGGACAGCGAGGGCATGGCACTTCTGTGTGGTGTTAGGGACAGCGCTCACACACACGCACACACACACACACACACACACACACACACACACACACACACACACACGTACGTGCGCTTGCTCCTATGCACACACATGCACATGCGTGCATGTGCACGTCCACACTCACACGTGTGCGCACATACACGCATACAAATGAACACACAAATGCATACACACACGCACATGCGTACACGCACACATAGAAAGATATACACATATATGTACACATACATATGCAGATCAATATGTGTGTATGCTGAGATTGCTCACACAAACCCACAAATTACACACACACACATGCAATTCTGCATACACACACACACACACACACACTGCATCTACATGCAGGCAAACGTGCACACACACACACACACACACACACACACACACACACACACACACACACACACACACACACGCACACACACACACACGTGTACGTGTGCACACATACACAAGTGCGCACACACTGCATGCACACACACACACAGATGCGCACGCGCACACACATGGCCCCTTGCCCACACATCCACACACACACAATGACACACAAAAAAACAAAACAAAAAACAAAACAAAAAAACAATGTTAGGTAGGCAAGGTCTAAGCAGTGCATTGGGCTGATGCGTAGGTCAGACACTACTAAGGGGGGGGGGGGGGGGGGGGGGGGGGGGGTGATGAATGACACATCTGTATAGTGTTAGGGGCAATGGGGGTCAGGACACGTCTGTATGGTGTTCAGGGACAGTTGGGGTCAGGACACGTCTGTATGGTGTTCAGAGACCGTGGGGGTCAGGACACATCTGTGTGGTGTTCAGGGACAGGGGGGGGGGGGGGGGGGGGGGACACATCTGTATGGTTTTCAGGGACAGACAGTTGGGGTGGGTGGGGGGGGGGGGGAGAGACACATCTGTATGGTGTCCAGGGACAGACAGTGGGGGGAAGAACACATCTGTGTGGTGTTCAGGGACAGACAGTGGGGGGGAAGGACACATCTGTATGGTGTCCAGGGACAGACAGTGGGGGGGAAGGACACATCTGTGTGGTGTTCAGGGACAGTGGGGGGCAGGACACATCTGTGTGGTGTTCAGGGACAGACAGTGGGGGGGGGGGGGGGGGGGGGGGGGGGGGGACACATCTCTACAGTGTGGGCATGTGGTTGTTTGGCTCTGCTGCTGCATAATGATGGTCTTGTCTCCTCTTCGCTGTCCACAGTTTGATGTGTGTGTGTGTGTGATTGGTTTGTACAGCATCATCTTGTTCTTATAGATCACAAATTGTTGGCTAGGATTTATTCAGTAGTTAGGTTTGAAATTTTTAATCATGTCATGTGGATAAGTGCATGCATGTAATTTTAAACTTGTACATTTGCGCTCAGTGCATATGGTGTATGAATATGGGGCAAAGCACCAAAGGTAGCTGAAATGCATTTGCATAGTTCTGATCAAGCCAGTTGATGATACCAGTTGCACGTTGAAGACTGAAATTTATGAACTGGTATTCATCGTGAAAGGGAATGAAGTTTTTACTTGCCTGATTGAGTTGATGAGAAATTCACATGTTAGTCTCTAATCAGTTCAAGTCAATTGAGCCAAATTCCTGTGCAGTAAAATTTAACAAAAATACCTCGGATTCCATCTTCATAGTAATCATTATCCATCTTCTGACAAGCATTGTTGTGGGGGAAATGACCCAATGGGCTTGCAGATACTGAACCGTGAATGCCCAGTGTGTGTAGGCAACTTTTACGTCAGTTTCAACAGTGAGATTCAACTTTAAATAACAGTAAAATGAATAGACTGACTATAGTATGATTATAGAAAAACATAACCGTAAGCTGTCAGTTTTAGAGTGAGGTGACAATAGGTGGAAACTGAAGCAAGAGCAAAAACGAAATAAATGCACAGCCAGACGAACAAATTACACAGCAAACACCCGTCATGTCAACCAGTGGGGTTCTTCAAGCAAGACAAATAACAGTCAAGACAATGAAAATGAAGGACATACAGTCACTTGTGTCTATATATATATATCAATATATATATTGATATGAGTGCAAAATCTGTGTATACAAATGAGACGGTGATGAACACTTTCACCGTTCATACTTTCTGATGGACTTCATTCCTTTTGTATTTTCTGTCTATGCATTTTTATGTTTCTTAGATTGTATCCTACTATCTTTCCCACTTTCTTTATGTTACTATTGTTATGATTATTTCTATGATTATGATCACTATTATGACTACTGGTAGTGGTACATTTCTTTTATTCTGTCTTGCCACGTTTCCCATTCTTCCTTTTCTCCTGTTCTTCCTCCTCCTCCTGATTATTATTATCATGATCATCATCATGATCACCATCATTATTTTGTCATTAGGAGGGGGAGGAGGAGTGTCATTGGAGTATGAGGATGATGATGACCATCATCAATCATCGATCATCATCATCATCATCATCATCATCTATAAGCATATTGTAGCCATCCCCACATTCTTCTCCTTCCTCCTCTTCTGTTATTATCATTATTATTGCTAAAGTTTCTATTATCACTATTGTTAGTATTAAACATGATTCAATTACCATGATTATTGTTGTTTCATTGTTATTATTAATTCTTACCTCCATTATTTCACCATTAGTATCATAATTTTTGGCCCGCATTGTAGCTCCTCCAATCTCAGCTCCATTCCATAGTTTTGGTCGCTCACCCAGGATCAAAGTTTGCACTCGTATTGAAGAGAGGAGTGACTGTATGTTGCATACTTTGTTTTCATGAAGTTGAATGTCACTGGTGGTCTTGCCTGAAGAAGATTCAATAGGTCAAAACATGTGTTTGTTTTGTCATATGTTTGGTCAGTTGTTTGGCAGCACTGTAATTCTGTTGTTGTATTGCTGTTGCTTCAGCTGTTGAATTAGATTTTCAACATTAAAAGAAGCAGTTTTTTTCCTTTTATATTTAAATCTGTGAAACTGACTTTTTTTGTGAACACATGTTATGAACACATTTTTCATGATGTAAAACTAAGTAAATGAGCTCACTTACATAAGTTTGTATATATATATATATATATATATATATATATTATATATATATATATATGCACCTTCAAATATTCCATTCTGGTGCTTGCTTTGAACTTAGGTAACATGTTGTCCATGGTGAAGTGAAGAAATCTGGTTAAACGTTCCTTGTGAAAATATGAATTGCTTATGAGCAGAGTGATTTCTTCACTGCTCAGATATTTTGTTGATTGAGAGTTACAAAACTGCAAGTATAAAAAAAATTCATATTGAACAGAATTAAAGGAATATAATTCTCTTCTTCATCTTCGCGAAAGTCAAACCCTGACGAGAAATTAAAGTGAAGTTCCTTTAAAAACAGTGTCATTGGACAGTGACAATGGTTTTGTATCGGGTGTAGGAGATAATGTTGCTTATAGCCCAGCCGACCACAAAGGGCCACATCAGGGCTGTTGTATCGGGTGGATAAACACAAGTATATATCATATTGATTTATAATTTAGTGTTAAAATCTAATAACTACTTACGGAACACAAGATGAAAAAGCACAGAATCTATGATTAGTATGAACCAATTTCTCAAGTTATCATCATAATCTCTCTCTCTCTCTCTCCTCTCTCTCTCTCTCTCTCTCTCTCTCTCTCTCTCTCTCTCCATCCCTCCCTCCCTCTTCCATTCTCTCTCTCACTGTCCCTCTGTCTCTTTCTGTCTCACTTCCTCCTCCCTTCTCTCTCTCTCTCTCTCTCTCTCTCTCTCTCTCTCTCTCTCTCTCTCCACTCCTTGGCCGTTTCAGCATGTCTTTTTTTCTGTTTTCTTTTCTTTCTTTTTTTTCATCTTTTCATCTTTGCCATATTCATCATTGTTTATTTGTTTCTCTTTTTTTCCTGTATGCTGTTCCAGTTTGTCATACATATCTTATTGTTGTCCGAAATGAATCGCCTGTAACTGCCTGTAGAATGAATATCATTTAAAGAGTGTGTGAGCACATCATAAGCTTAAAGCTTGTTCCTTTTTGATATCCTCTCGCATTAAGATCATCATATGGGTGAACTGACTCCATTACGAAAGGAGGAGATAAGTCGAGAGAAAAGGGGGAAAAATTGGAGACCACATCCCTTCCGAGCATGGTGTATGAAGTAGGGTCCAATGCATAAGAAACAGAATGCAAACTGTATTATTTATAAATCATTTCACTCTGACTTTTTCACAGATCCAGTCAAGCTGCTACCTGAGGGTGACGTCAGAAGGGCTCAACATAGTTGGTGATGGGGGAGTGCTGGGAATTGGAAAGAAATCCAGTAGTCAAAAGGAACAGAAGCAGAAATTCTTTGCCACTCGTTCAGCAGACGGCAACTGGAACTTACTGGTGGCGCCTTCATCTGACCCATCCGCTTGTTTCTGGTGCAGCCAGCCCCTGGCCACAAGTTCCAGATGACTGGTGGAAAGGGCTCCATG
The DNA here is from genome assembly GCA_018398815.1 of Conus ventricosus. Taxonomy (NCBI): domain Eukaryota; kingdom Metazoa; phylum Mollusca; class Gastropoda; order Neogastropoda; family Conidae; genus Conus; species Conus ventricosus. The sequence continues at coordinate 85,355,105 of CM031607.1, read as the reverse complement.
GAGCGCATGGACACTGCAGCAGAAAGCAAGTCAGCCAATGGAGCTTCCTCCAATGGGTATGAGGAAGATTTGTCCGTCCTGGAAAGTGCAGAACAGAGTCCAGGAACATCCAAGTCTTTTGCTGTGCCTGTAGCCAGCTGAAGGCCTCTTCTAGCATCAGTCCTGTGTCCACGTCCCATACAACATTGCTCCTGCGCCTGGAGAAGGGGAAACAACAGCAACATCAGATGGCACACATGACTTTTCCACACCACGCGAGCAGAAGAAACCCACCTTCTTCAAATCACGCACAGCTAAAGACAGGGAAGCCCTGAAGGCCTCTGCCCATCATGTTTTGGGCAAGAAGGTCATCTTCACCAACAAGAGGAGTAGTAAGACAGGTGGAACCTCGCAGGCAGGCCATAGTGCTAAACAGGGGAGGAAGAGCAAGTCGGCGGGATCTCCAAAATTCAACAAAAACATTCCTGTATCGGTAACACCAGATGAACGCACGTTTCAGAGCATCAGTGGTTCATGTCATGTTCCAGCAGTGTCATCTTCTGCTATTTGTGTTTCTTCTGGTGATGTCTCCACTATAGTGTCAGCCTCATTACAGTCTTACACCTCATCAACACATAGTTCATCATCAGGTGCAATCAGTGGTGAAGCAGCATCAGTCTTCAGTTCAGGTTCACCAGCCTCCTCATCCTCTCCATCAAGAAACTTTATTTCAGATATGTCTTGCAGTGGTGACCATTTACTCACTCCAACACCAGAGCAGCATGGCATATCTAATTCTCAGAACAATTCTGTTGGTAATGAGTATAACAAAACAAATGTAGATGACACCAGAAACAAAACACCTGACAAACAGTCTAAAATGCTGAATGATGATGACGTATGTTGTGAAGCAGGTGATAAATCTGTTTGCTACTCGGCCTCAGCTGGACAGTGTAAAAGTAGACCATTGTTAGATCATCATGGTAGTTCTGAAGATGGACAAATAATGGAAAATCCAGCCAGTGATGGAGATGCATGTGTGTGCATTGTTGATGAACTCATGGGCATCAGCTCTTTTTCAGGCATTAATTCATTGGCAGAGGTGTCAAAAGAAATGAGCACTGTGGCATACCACAGCAATGAGACTGTTTCTGGTAGGTCCTCTGGTCATGATTTTGTGAAAGACAGCGCAACAGCCAATGCTTTAGATTCAAGCACAGAAAATGCAGTAGAAAATTCGATGCTGACTTCTGTCTGTAAGTCTAAAAATTCTGAGGCAGCAAGCAGTGAAACATCGCTAGGCAGAAGAAGGCAGCAGAAAACAGCAGTAGGGAAAGAATGCTTAGACTTTTCTTCAGACACTGATGACTATGAATTTGTTTTGTCTGACAGTGAAAGAATAACAGGAACTGAAATGTGTTTTGCGGATACTGTTCCTCAGACCACTTCAGATAAAGGAAGTTCCTCATTGAAACTGCCCACTGACAAGTATGATACAGAAACATTTATGAAGAATCCCACAACAGAAGATAACCGTGTCACAGAAAATGCCTCAGAAAATCCACCGAACAAGTCAGTGTTACAGAGAGTGAAAATTATAGCAACAGAATGGCAGAAAAAGATACGTCTGCTTCAGTTTCTTTGAGGACAAATGTCAATCAGATCTGTTCTGAACAATCAGACAGTCCGTCAAGGACAAATGGCAGCGTAGCTTTTTTGAGCAATAGGACAACAGAAAACACAAAGTGCATACAAGAGAATCAAAAGGGTTTAAAGAATGTTGAAGCTGACTCCAGAGGTGAAGAAAACAGTGGAGACATCGAATCCAGGGAGGGATTCCATCCTAAGCCGCCAACAAGCAGGGCAGTGGATGGTGGAGGTGACCAGGCATCATCACAGAGTGAAGAGACATTATTTCAGAATACAGGAATGTCTTTAGTTGAGGACTGTGATTCTTTGGCCTCTGGAACCACACAAGAAGTGCACGAAGCCGCACATGCTCTGTGCGCCACTTCAGAAGAACAACAGGTTAGAGCAAAGAAACGGAAAAAGAGAAAATCTGTTTTAGATTATATTACAGAAGAATCAGATACAGAATATGCTACTGTGGTTTTTAAATGTTCTAAAGCAAAGAAAAGAAAGAAAAGAAAGAGTGAGCTGGAAAACCTGATTGAAATGCAGGTGACAGAAACTAATGTGCAAGGCATTCCAGAAGGAGAGGGGAAAAGTGAACAAGAGCCTGGTTCAGAAATGCAAAGACCTGGTTCAGAAGTACAAGGACCTGTGTCGGAAGCACAAGAATCGGGTTCAGAAACGAGAGAATGTGGTTCAAAAGTATGTGGTTCAGATATACCTGGACCTGGTTCAGAAATTCAAGGACGTGGTTCAGAAGAACAAGAACTTGGTTCAGCAGTACAAGAACCTGGTACAGAAGTCCAAGAACCTGGTTCAAAAGAACACGAATTTGGTTCAGAAGTACAAGAACCTGGGACAGTAGTACAAGGACCTGTTTCAAAAGAACAAGAATTTGGTTCAGCAGTACAAGAACCTGGAACAGAAGTCCAAGAACCTGGTTCAAAAGAACAAGAATTTAGTTCAGAAGTACAAGAACCTGGGACAGTAGTACAAGGACCTGGTTCAGAAAAGGTTTCTTCATCGGGTTTCCATTCAGTGAGACCGGAGAAAGGGAGCCAGGAGACTAAAAAGCAGAATAAAAAGAAGAAAAAGAAAAAACGACCGTTTCATTCAGATTGACGCGTTGCCTGCTGCTGGGTCTGGAGATAATGGGAGCGCTTCATGTGCAAACGTGTCACAGTTAATGGATGTGGCCAATTCTGGGCCACCCATAGAGAGTGTGTCCCAATGTCTGCCACATGCGGATCAGAATGTGTCTGGAAGTAGCCAGAGGTTGACTAGCGAGGGTGCGGCGAGGGTGTGTTCATACACACACAGATTGGAGGAGGAAACTGTAAGGGAAGTACAGACCTTAGGTCGAAGTGTAGAGAAAGCTAGGAAGAAGAAAAAGAAGCTGAAGATAGTGTTTGGCAATGGTCAAGAGACCACTAGAGAAATTCCAGCCAGTGTGAACATTGATGATTTGGGCCCTGTGTCAGAGTGTGAGACTGGTAGTTCAGTGACCCATTTGCAGAACGTGACTCTGCCTGATGTAGATAATGACAAGCAGACTGATTTGTCTGGTGACTTAAAGCAAAAAAAGAAAAGAAAGAAGAGACTAAGTGAATTGGAAACTCTTATCCACGATCAAGAAGCCTATGCTTTGCATTTAGACACCATTGAAGAAAGTCAGACAACCAGTACCTTTGAAAAGAGTGCAGGACATAATGTGGACATGACTGTGGATGATACGCAATGTGAAGCTGAAGCCAGGGAAAAAGGCAGAGATGAAGTGCCACATGAGCGTGGGTCACAGAGAATGACCAGTCCAAGGAACGCTGTTCATCCAACGGAAGTGGAGTGGGAACTACAGAAACTGCCAGGAAGGATGCTGAACCATCTTCTGCCAGGACCAGAGAAGTTGCGGACTCACTTCCAGTGGGCAGACTTTATGCTGCCTCTGAAAAGCAAGCCAAGAAAGATGTATTGCACACAGTGAAAAGCAAAGTGGACAAAACGAAGAAAAAGAAGAAAAGAAAGAAGCTGGTGACAGCAGGTGTACTCGCAATGCCTCCAGTGACATTAGGCCTGGACACAGACACTGCTAAAGGGGAGAACACTGTAGAAAAGAGTTCCGTGGAGAATACCGACACTGCTACAGGGAAACATTGTGCAGAAAACGGTTCTACGGAGAATACATATAGTACTCTAGGGAAGAACAGTGTAGAGAAGGGTTCATTGGAGAATACAGATACTGGTACAGGAGAGAAAAGTGAAGAAAAGGGTTCCTTAGAAAATACAGATTTGAACTGCTCTTTGTCAGATGATGCATCTCTGTCTGCGGAATGCAGCCTATCAAAAGATGTTTTGAGTGACTCTGAATCTGAAGATGAAGTCACTGAGGCAAACAAGGCTATGAAAAGATTTTTGACAACCCGTTCATTTGGCAAGTGGGAGCTGGCCAGAATGTTTGGGTCTCCTTTTGTTGTGTTAGAACGGCTTTCAGAGCAGGATGTCTACTTCATGAGCAGGAGGTTCCGCAATGCCAGGGTGAGTAGCCGCGCCCGTTGCACTGTCCATTGCCGCTTGAGGACTCTGGGTTATTTGTGTAGATTAAAACTTATTAACTGCAAACCACCACCCAGCTCCGTACAAGATGTTTCTGATAAGCAAGAAGATGCTGCCAGTAATGCTGCTGGAGAACCTGTAAGTAAAAAGAAAACAAAAAGAAGAAATAAAGACGGATGTGAAAAAGACTCGGAAGGCAAGAAGAGGAAGAGAAAGCAGATCGAGGAGGGTGAAAAGGAGTCTGAAGGCAGGAAGAGGAAGAAAAAGCGTCAAGGACATTCCACAGAAAACTCCAGTGAAGGAGATCCTGATGTCATCATTGTAGCGGATTCTCCCAGTAAGACATCAGGTTCAACACCTAATTCCCAAGAAAATGATTCAAGATCTGGAACAGGCGTTTTGCCCTCTTTTCCTAGCGCCTCCTTTGGTCGCATTCTTATGAATTACAGTGGAACATCGGCTCCAATTGCAGTTCCTTCCAACCCAGCGACCACTTCTACTGGTCCCTGTCTGATCACAGTTCCTTCAGCAGTCACGAATAGGACCTCCTCAGTACCTCAGGTCATTGCCATCCCGTCATTTGGAAACTGTGCCAGCAGACCCTCCAGCCTGCCTCAGGTTATCGCTATCTCTTCGCTGGGCAACGCACTGAGCTCAGCCAACAGAATCGTCTTTCCCCCTGTGCTTGTGAACAGTTCAGCTTCATCACTGAGGGATGCCACACGAGCTTCTCTCACTCAAGCTATCTCCAACTCACTCTGCAAGACCCGACTTGTAACACCCAGTCCAGCTACACCTGTAATTGCAACGACAGCTCCAATAGTTTCAGTGCACTCTGCACCTGTTCAGCCAATTGTAGTTCAGGGTACTGTATCTTCTCAGTCGTCTCTTATGCCTAAAGGGCCAATCATCGTTCAGACCACTGTTGCACCACCATCTGCCACTGCTCTACCGAAGGGACCTATACTGGTCCAAACCACCGTGGCCTCCAGCACATTTCCAGCACCTCAGGGTAGCAGTTCTACACCCAAGCAGTTTATTGTGGTGCAGATGGGAGACAAACGGGTATTGGTTCCAGCTTCTGCTCTCACCTCGGCCACCACCACTTCCACTGTGCTGTCCACCTGTGTACCTGCTGCCGCCACGGTCACCACCACTTCCCGACCTCTTTTTCAGTCCTCGCGGAGTTCTGTGGGTGTACAACCATCAGTAACACCTACACCAACAGTTGTGTCTCCACCTTCTGCAGGACTGCGGCAGCAATCTACATCCTTGGTGCCAGGCAGTATGGCCAGGGTTATACTGTCCAATCGTCGCCCCAACACACTGGCTCCCAGGACCGGACCTACAGCATCCACGCTCCTCTTTGCTGGCCGTGCAGGTACTATACCCAACCAGGCATGGACAGGTCCTCGCACAGTTGACAGTCACCGGCGTGTGATGGTCACTCCCAGCAGCCAACCTCAGGGGTCCGGGTTGTTCTGACAGCAGCCAGTGCTTTACCTTCAGGGACGCAATTCACAGTATCCAGTTCCCGAGGTGGAGTATTTGTCACCTCCCGCCAGTCCAGTAATATGATGAAGGTGGCCTCCCCTCGACAGTCCCGTCCTGGCAAGAGAGTGATGACAGAAGAAGAAAGACTAAGGAAAAGAGCCAGGCTGGAGAAGAAGTATCCTCTCCCTCCTGGTGTGGTCATCAAGACAGAACCCGAGTCACGTGGATACAGTGATGAAGGAAAGACCACACAGGCCAACAGTTCAGCACGAGTCTTTGTGTCTACAGTTCCTGTGGGAAGTGGTAGTCGAGCACAAGTGAATCTGGCTCAGCCTATTCCTGTTTTGTCAGCGTTCCGCGGCAGCCCAATTGTCATTCGGCAAGCGCTGCCAACAAGTTCTGCCTCACGCACCCCGTCTATCTTAGGACCAGTCATCATAAGGATGCCCAATGCTACTGCCAACACAAACAATTCTGCGTCTGGCTCTTGTGTAACAAGTAGAAGCATAGCTGTGACAGCATCCCTCTGCTGTCATCTTTGAATCGGGTGTCTAGCAGCACCACTTCCACACTCCCGTTAACCTACTCTTTGCTGAATGGGAACACTACTACTACTAGTGTGACTACTCGTGTGATTCCCTCATCCAGTGTTTCTGTCAGTTCCTCTACATCTGTGGTCACAGTTCTTCCACAGCAATCATCTGCACAATCTGGGATGATTGCTTCTTGTGCACCAAGTCTTAGTGTACATTCAGCCCCATCAGGCTCTTCATCTGTGTCTGGTGGTTCTGTGCAAAGAGGCAATGATCATCAGGAAACTAATAGTGACGATGATGCTATTTATATTGTGGATTCACCTCCAGTAGTGCAATCCTGCGGAGTGGAAGACACGCCTAGTTCCTGCTCGCAAACACCAGTGAGGGAGAGTGTGACATCAGTATCCAGCACTGAACAGGGAACGTCAGGAGTGACATCTGAGCCAAGTTCATCTGTGACGCCTCCTCCATTTTCATCCTCGGCTGTATCACCTGTTACCACCACTGTTGTGTACACTTCTCAGTCTCCTATCATGGTGACTTCCCCCATGCCATCCACCACTACTACCATCACCCCGTCCTCCAGGATGGCATCGCTAGGAGCACTGTGGGTGCGACAGGCTGCAGAATCCCCACACAGCATCCCTTCCATTGACACTCGCTCCTTACAGTCAGACAGGATGCAGAGGCTGAAGGAGATGCTGGCCAAGCAGATGGAAAGCATGGGAGATGAGCGACGACAGAAAGCACTGCAGGCCCTTCATCGCCAGTTCTGTCAGACGGCCTCCTCTGCTGAGGTTGTTTCTGGGGAAGTGTCACAGCCAAGTACAGACGATGGCCTCATGGAAGTTCACACTGTCGACGAAAACAGTGAAGGTCCTGTCCATCAGCCTGCTGAAACGTCCAACAGTTGTGGCAGCAGTGAGACTGGCGAAAGTGGGGACAGTGGTGCTGCAGAGGAAGGCACAGCCAGTGATTCCAGAGAACCTGGGGGGACTGAACATTGTGAGGGAAGAAGTGAAAGAGCAGGTGAGGCTGATGGTTACGGTAGCTTCTCAGACATTGACCAGGAAGAAGTAGAAGAGGGCAATGGTAGTGCCTTTTCTCAGTCTCAGCAGGAAGAAGCAGGAAAGGGTGCTGGTGAGGGGGCTTTGGCAAACGGTGAACAGGACCGTCAGAACAGTGCTGCGCACATCCCATGTGAACAGGACAGAGATGAGACCGGGTGTGTGGTTAGTTCCAACAATGCAGAGGATGCACTTGTGGTAGATGCTGAGCACTTGACTGGAGGACCACAACCAACCGTGACCTCCGGGAGAGATTTAGAGGAAAACTGGCAGCTGGATGGCATTCAAGATGGGGATGCCGCCCAGATGAGCAATGTTGCTGAACCGGCTCACAGTCCTTCAGCAGAAGTAGGTGGTGAGGAAGAACCCAACAGGACTGCTTCTCATGATGGCGGTGATGTTACTGCTGGCAGTGGGAACAACAGTGATTGTGACGTTGATTATCCAAAGGATTCTTGCTACACATGTACAGGTGAATCGGTTGTAGAAGGTCACTCTTTGGTCACAAGCCATTCTGAAAGTAATCCAGAAGAGGAAAACAATGACGCTGACAAGAACGAGACGGACGGTGTAGATGGGAATTGTACCAGTGGTTCTCTAGGTGTCCCTGGTGACGGTCAGAGTGATGCATCTTGACCAGTAGCAACTGGTGGAATCTGTATTCCTGTGGTGTGCATGACCACCGACAGCTGACGTGCTGTCAGACTGTGCATCATGCTGCTCGGGAGACCAGCTTGCTGCAGTCTTCTTACTGCACCATCTCTGTGAAGCTTTTCAGGTCATACCGTTTGCATTGTTTTAATAGCTGTAATTAGTTGTAGTGTTATGAAATATCTTCATGCTATATACCGTCTTTTGTGTATTGTGATTGGAAATGATGTGTAATGGTTTCAGTTTTACTTCATCCCAACATGAACGACTTACAAAGACTTCACAGAACCTAAACGACAAGCGTTGTCTTCAGGAAGGAAGTTCATGGTGTTTTCTAACTCTTTTGTTGGTAAGAAAGTAGATGTTTCCCTGCAAAGTATGTTGTGATGATTCTGATCAACAGTCGACTCTCTGTCTGAAAGATGACATCAACTGTTGACTCTCTCAATAATCTGTTGTGATCATTCTAATCAACTGTTGACTCCCTGTCTGAAAGATGACCATGTTCACTGTGTCAGACCCTTCCCTAGAGTCTGTTGTGACAATTCTCACCAACTGTCAACTCCATCTCAAGTCTGTTGTGGTCACACATTCTCACCAACTGTCAACTCCATCTGAAAAAGTGATAATCTCATCAGCTGTCGAGTTTATACATCACGTATTTCCTAAGACAATTCTCACAAATTGTCAGCTCCACCTCAGAAGTCTCATTTACTGTTCTCATCAACGGTTAACAATTAGTTCTCACCGCCTGTCTGCTAATTCTCAAGGGTTTCTTGTGATCACCCTCAGCAATGGTGAAATCATCTGGGGTTGCCTGGCAATAACTGTCGCCATGTCAGCAACATCTCAAGAGACGGCTATGATTACTCTGTTGCTGTGAGCTCGCATGTCATGATCTGTTGTGAGAAAAGTCACTGGGTGTCAGTGCCATCAAAGAGTTGACTTTAAGTAAGGAACAAGCGTGCCAAATAAAAAAAAGAGACTAATTTCGTGTTTATTTGGACCTGTCAACAAACTTAGACCTCGAGGCTATTACTGGTTAGAACTGTGACAACAGATATTGAGATGGATGACAACAGCTTGGCGAGAACTATGATAATAGATTGGCAAAAACTATGATAATAGACTGGCGAGAACCATGATAATAGACTGGCGAGAACCATGTTAATAGATGGGTGAGAAGTATGATAATAGATGGCAAGAACTATGATAATAGACAGGCGAAAACTATGTTAATAGATGAGCGAGAACTATGATAATAGATTGGCGAGAACTGTGATAATAGATTGCCAATAACTATGATGGTGAGAACTATATGTTAATGAGAACTATGTTAATAGGTGAACGAGAACTATGATAATAGATTGGTGAGAACTATGATAATAGATTAGTGAGAACTATGATGATAGACTGGCGAGAACTCTGATAATAGATTGGCAAGAATTAATATAAGAGATTGGCGAGAACTATGATAATAGATTGGCGAGAACTATTATAATAGATTAGCAAGAATTATGATAATAGCTTAGTGAGAACTATGCTAATAGATTGGTGAGAACTATGATAATAGATTGGTAGAACTATGATAATAGATTACTGAGAACTATCTTAATAGATGAGCGAGAACTATGATACAGGTTGGCGAGAACTATAATAGATTGGCAAGAACTGTGATGATAGACTGGCGAGAATTATGATAATGGATTAGCAAGAATTATGGTAAGAGATTGGCGAGAACTATGATAATACAGAGCTTAATCCAGAGCGCGGGATTGGTACAATCCCCCGAAAATCTGTTCCTTCCCGCAATTATCGAGTCTTAACGCGGGCAGACTCCCGCACATTTGCATAACTGCCCGCCCTGTTGACTGATCGTTGCGGGCGCTCGTTTGTCGTCTGCTTGAAAAACTGAAACTAGGACTGAGCAGGAGTGAACGATTTCATGATATTTCATTGGCTGTTAGTGCAGATCAACCAATCGGCGGCGTTTATCTCCTTCTCGATCACCGACGAGAAGTTGCGAGAGTTTAAGGCGCCATATTGGATATTTTCCAAAATGAAGCGTGCACCCACCCTATTCGACTTCGACTTTCGTGGAGGAAAAGTGGAAAAAAAAAAAAGATTCTCTGCCATGCGAGGGTGAAGATCATGAAGAAACCGCGACTACATCCAAAAGCTCGGAGAAGCAGCCCGAAATTGGTGCCAGTGCAAGGGAACACTGGTTTCAAGACGATTGGCTGAAGAAGTGGCCCTGGATACCTAAGCTGAAGACCGGTGTGATGCGATGTGAATTGTGTTTGAAACACAAGAAACAAAACGTATTTACGTCGCCCCAAGGTGGTTGTTTAATCTAGATGATTTGATCAAGGTGTGTTGAAGTCTGTGTACAAAGGTGGAGGAGGTATGTAACGTGGGGTTGTAGGGGGGGGGGGGGGTGGGGGAGTGCCCCCCCTTTTTGATATGAGGGGGGGACTGCCCCCCTTTTTCAAAAATCCTAGATTAAGCTCTGTAATAGATTGGTAGACCTCTGATAATAGATCAGCGAGAACTATGATAACAGATTGTAGATTTACAAGAACTATGATAATGGATTGGCGAGAACTATGATAATAGATTGGCGAGAACTATGACAATAGATTAGCGAGAACTAATGATAATAGATTGGCGAGAACTATGATGATAGATTGGCTTGAATTATGATGATAGATTGGCGAGATGTGAGATAATGGATAGGCGAGATCTAAAATGATAGATTCATGAGAACTTGATAATAGATTGCCCAAAGCTATGACAATAGATTGTCAAGAACTCTGATAATAAGTGAGCGAGAACCGTGATAATAGATAGGTGAGTGAGAACTAGGACAGTACTGGTGAGAACTAGGACAACACAGAGCGGAGGAGAATTAACTAAGACGGCAGACCGTAAAGGAGAAGTAGGGCAGTGGAGGAGAACTAAGAGAAAAGACTCGGGAGAACTAGGACAATAGACTGTACAGGAGAATTAGGACAAAGGATTGTGCAAGAGAAGTAGGACAACAGACTTGTACTGGAGATGTAGGACAACAGACTGTACAAGAGGACCAGAACAACAAACTACAAGAGAACAGGAGGACCACAACAACAAAACTGCAAGGGAAATATAGGACAACAGACTTGTACTGGACAATTAGGACAACAGGCTGTGCAGGAGAAGTAGAATAACATATTGCAGGAATATTGTGGAGAAGCATTAGCAACAGACTTTGCAGGGTGTGTGTGTGTGTGTGTTTTCTTATGTTCTGAACCTGTTCTCTGAATTTTTCTGCCATGTACTAAGTCGCTGTTTTCAAAAATACGTGAAGGCATGTTGAGTCAATTGGGTGATGTCAGTAACGTTGGGAAAGAGCCTGTGTTTCATGTTGCTGCTGGCACACAATGCTGTTTCCTGGAAGGTTGAGGGTTTGAATGTGCAGGAAGACTCCAGTTTGATGTTAGCAGCTAGAGAAACATCTTTGCTTATAAGTCCACACTCTTGGTCCTACTTACCTAATCAGTAATCTGTTGTGTGCCCAATGTGTGGCTTTGAGGTAGAGAGGTGCACTTCACGAGCAGGGCCGAATGCTGTACTTACAATTCATACAGGGTGCTGAATGGATTTTTTTTTTTAGATTGATGGGGAACAATGTAGAATGTTTGGGGTTCATTATTTATATTTGTATTGTTATATGATCTTAACTTGAGTTTTCCTGGAAGCCAGGGTTTTTGTACATGATTCTCATTTCAGACCATCCCCATGTAAAGGTTTAGTTGTATGGTAAGTGTATGTTCAGCAACAGCATGTCATATTTGAAGGTTTAGAAGGAGGGCATTGTCAGTGCACAGTGTGACAGCGCTCTGAGGCTGAGCTGTGTCAGAAGATTTTCTTCAGGCATGGTCCACTGAGGGTGAACTTAGGTGGACCAGTGTCAGAAGGCTTTCTTCAGGGATGGTCCACTGAGGGTGAACTTAGGTGGACCAGTGTCAGAAGGCTCTCTTCAGTTATGGTCCACTGAGGGTGATCTTAGGTGGACCAGTGTCAGAAGGCTTTCTTCAGTGGTCCACTGAGGGTGATCTTAGGTGGACCAGTGTTAGAAGGCTTTCTTCAGTGGTCCACTGAGGATGATCTTAGGTGGACCAATGTCAGAAGGCTTTCTTCAGTTATGCCATATGGTCCACTGAGGGTGATCTTATGCTGGCCAGTGTCAGAAGGTTTTCTTCAGGCATGGTCCACTGAGGGTGATCTTATGCTGGCCAGTGTCAGAAGGCTTTCTTCAGGCATGGTCCACTGAGGGTGATCTTAGGTGGACCAGTGTCAGAAGGCTCTCTTCAGTTATGGTCCACTGAGGGTGATCTTAGGTGGACCAGTGTCAGAAGGCTTTCTTCAGTTATGCCATATGGTCCACTGAGGGTGATCTTATGCTGGCCAGTGTCAGAAGGCTTTCTTCAGTGGTCCACTGAGAGTGATCTTAGGTGGACCAATGTCAGAAGGTTTTCTTCAGGCATGGTCCACTGAGGGTGATCTTATGCTGGCCAGTGTCAGAAGGCTTTCTTCAGGCATGGTCCACTGAGGGTGATCTTAGGTGGACCAATGTCAGAAGGCTCTCTTCAGTCGTGTTTGATTGTTGACTGTGAAGTGCCAGAGGAAGCAGTAGTGGTCTCCTCGCAGCACACTGGGGTTTGACATGGGAAAGAAAGTTCCACCTGTCTTCACCACCACTCCTTCCTTCTTCACCAGCCTGATAGATCCAAAGGTGTGGTGGAGGTCAGCCAGTGCTGACCTTACCTGCGTTACCATGCCAACGAAGTCTGCGCCAGGCTGCCTGAGGCATTCCAGCTCTGCATTTCATGGTAGGGTTTACGTTCATCCCTATGCGTGGTCTTTGACCCTTAACGCTCAGTTAAGGTGGGGAGAGGAATGGAAGTCTGTGGTAGGGAGGTTCCGAGTTAAGGCTGGAAGTCTGTCAATACGAGGAAATCTGATGAAAACAGCTGCCCATTGGTGAGCTATCGATCCAGGCTTGGGGGAAAGACTGACTTGACATCTTGATATTTGTGTCCCAGTATGTCTGTCACACACTGTGCACACGGTGACATTACCCCAGCCCTGCCACCTGGTGGACATGCTCGGCTCCAAGCTGTCTTAGATGCCTGTTTGATTTCTTTCACCTCTGATTTGTTTAGTACATAGCCCCCACCCCCCAATCCACCCGCTCCTCAAAGAACTCGTTTCCCTTCACCTCTGAGCTGCTCAGTATGTAGTTCCAACATTAGTACATAGCCTCCACTCCCAACCACCCCCACCCTAAATAAAAACAAAACAAAACTCGGTTTTGTTTACCTTTTATTTAGTCAGCATGTACTGCAGTTCCTTTCACCTTTGAGTTAATTACGTTGCCCCTCGAGGCCCGCCTCTCCCTCCTCTCCCCCCTCCCCCTCCCAAACCCCCCCCCCCCCCCCCCCCTCACGCATGCACGCACACACACACACACACACACACACACACACACACACACACACACATGCACACTTGACATACACACGTATTTGTACGCCAGTACATCCACAAACACACGCACATGCACATACTCGTGTGTATGTGTGTACATGTGTTCGTGGTTGGTTGGTTGTTTTTTTTTTTGTTTTTTTTTTTTTAAATTGGAGGAGGTGCCGGTTGTGTAAAGACTGTTTAGAGCTTTCAGGCTATAGTTCCAGCCTGAAGATAATGCTCAGAACTCGGATTAAGGATTCTGGACCCTACCATATTTGCTTAGAACTGCCTGTCATGTGCAGTTTTTGCTGGTTTCTTTCTTTTCTACCTTCAGTTGTTCAAGAAACTGTTGCCCTATGTTGCGGTCACAGCCCATGCATCATTGCATGTCATGCCAGGAGTTTGTTGCTGGTGTCCGGCACAGACCACTGGGGAAATGACCAGTTTTGTACACTGTCCAAAAGCCCACCTGCCCACTGGAAGAAAGTATTCGTCCACATGGAGTTGTCAGTGGTTTTCATTTATTTTTCATTTTGTTTTTGTTATAGGGTCACCGGTGCGTTTAAGTTTTGGAGATTTTTTTTTTGGTCTTTATTTCTTTTTGTTTAATCTGGGAGTTATAAACGAAGCTGAAGGGTATGCGTGTGTGTGTGTGATAATTAAATTGAGGCCTGACAGATCAGTATGCTGTGTGTTGATGTTTTCATCAGGGTGGTGGGTGCCACCATGTTATACATGTTTAGCAGCGGAATAAATGGGCAACAAAATATCTCTGGTCAGTAGTTTTCTCCAATAATGTTCGTGAACATGTATTGATGTATACACGCACTCTCCCCCCCCCCCCCCCCCCCTTCCCACTCTCCTCTCTCTCTCTCTCTCTCTCTCTCCATTGTTTTCTAACTCTTGGCTCCATTTTCATCTTTCCCCATCTTCAGTTCATAATGTTATAGTCTCTGTTCACCGATAGAGCGTGCGCATGTGTGTGTGTGTGTGTGTGTGTGTGTGTGTGTGTGTGTGTGTGTGTGTGTCCTGACGCGCAAACTCAAACATGTTTGAACGATTTTTGAAAAGTCCTCCTAAACTTTGCTTACTAGATCTATCATGTTCTATATGTATGAAAAATATGCTTTGTTTACTATTAACTGCTTTGTTATATCCCACCATGATTGCTTTTTTTGTTTGTTTATTGTTATATTTAGCGTCACGCTATTTGAAGTGTAATAATCATTAAAGCTGGAGTCACAAGAATCGCAATTTGCAAGTCCACAAGCAAAGGCCATTCTGTATATAGAGAGATACTGGTTCTGGCAGTCAACCCACGAATATTGTCATATGAATGGTCTATACTATTATGGTTGTAGGGTTGGTGGTTTCTCTGTAAACCCTGTCAAGAGTGTTGTGAATTGGTGCTGCTGGGTTGTCCACTCGCTGCAGGAAACGCTTGGTACTGCACCACTAGAACGTCTGCCCTTTGGTGGTGTTGTCCTCGTCACCTGCTGCTTTACGTTTGTCTCTCTTTTCTCTGTGTCGGTGTACGTGTATAGACCCTTTCTGCCTGGACCAGTGGTGGTCCATTCAGCTGTCACGTTTCTGTCTGATGGCCCATTCAGCTGTCACGTTTCTGTCTGGTGGCCCTTTCAGCTGTCGTGTTTCTATCTGGTGGCCCATTCAGCTGTCATGTTTCTATCTGGTGGCCCATTCAGCTGTCATGTTTATATCTGGTGGCCCATTCAGCTGTCGTGTTTCTGTCTATTGGCCCATTCAGCTGTGATGTTTCTGTCTGGTGGTCCATGCAGCTGTCATGGTTTTTTTTTTCTGGTGGCCCATTCAACTGTCGTGTTTTTTTTTCTTCTGGTGGCCCATTCAGCTGTGTTGTTTCTGTCTGGTGGTCCATTCAGCTGTCTGTTTTTTCTGGTGGCCCATTCAGCTGTCGTGTTTTTTTTTTCTGGTGGCCCATTCAGCTGTCGTGTTTCTGTCTGGTGGCCTGGTCCATTCAGCTGTCATGTTTTTTTCTGGTGGCCCGGTCCATTCAGCTGGCGTGTTTGTGTCGTCGATCCCTGTTTATCTGGATGTCTTGGTTTCCTCAACTTGCAAGGCGTTGGGTGGACAAAGACACTGGAGCCCCAGGGTGATGTCATAACATGGGAGGGGCACAGCTGAGTGACCTAGCGGCAGTTCCTGCAGGGTTGCTAAAAGTCCCTTCCATGTGATTTGCCCGCTGCCACAAGTTTGTTCTTGGGTTTTGTATCTTTCTTTATTTTTCTGTGATTTCTTTGTGTCTCCCTACCTTTTCTGAATGCTGTGGTTGACTGTGCAACAGCATTCATACATGCATTCACACTGTCAGAACTTGCACAGGTCATGCTCTTCCTGGCCAGTGTTGTTCCTAGCCGACATTCTATGAATTGGATTATTAAATTAACCATACGCTCGTCTTCTGTCCAATCGGAAGTTGTTCGTATGTATTAAAACAAAGAAACAAACCAACAAACAAAAAAAAGAAAGTTTAGATCCGCCTCTGTTGGTGTGTGTTTTGGCAACCTCATAAGTAGGTACAGTAATATGCTCATCCACACAACACAAAAACGAATGCACTTCAGTTTTCTCATATACACCCACATGGATATAAACGTAAGTGAATAAAAATAATCGCTTTGTGTCATACATTACAATGCGTGGGTGCCTGCGCACCTAGATGATAAAGTATGCTATTTTCTTCACCTCAGACAGAAAAATTAATGAATAAATTATCAGGTAATAAAGTCAAGCGGAAAGGCTGAGAGAGAGACTGCCAGTAGCACCGTATGTTATTTAAAGTGGTGTGCTTCACTGTGGATATCTTGCATGTTAATCGGCTGAGAAAAGGCACGCTTAGGATGTTGAGTGATTACAGGAAGGGTGTTTGTGTCGATTGTTGGTGTATTGAACAAAGGGGTGTTTGTTTGGATAGTTGGCTGACTGAAGGAAAGGATGTTTGCTGAAGTTGTAAGCTGAGGGAAGAAAGGAGAGTTTGGATTGTTTGTGGATTCAAAGAAGAGTTCGTTCTGGTAGCTGGCTGGTTGAAGAAGAAAGGGGATGTTTGGATCGCTAGTCGACTGAAGAAAAGGGATTTTTATTTTTCTTAGTTGATCGAAAAAAGGGGATCTTAAGTTTGGTGGTTGAAGACAGGAGATGTATGTTGGAGCTGATTGTGGTGTAGCATGTTGGCCGTTTCTTTTGGTCTTGAGTTTTGGCTTGTCTGTGTCATACTTTGTTTTGGGTTTTTGTATTTTCTAGGATTATAAAATTTATTTTGTGGTTTATTTTGTAGAGGACGGAGGGTGTTGAATGAAGGGCAGCGGTGTTCCATACTTACGTCATTACTTAAATTACATGCAGTATTCTTTAATCCTCATGGCAGATAAGGTTAGACCAGGATTGCCAAAGAACAGACGTCGGAATGATATGATTACCAAATTTATTTGTTTTTCTTTTTATGTCACAAGTCCTGAAGACGGTCTATGACCGAAACATTGTAGATTTTTGTTTGTTTTTGTTGTTGGTTTTTTTTTTTCTATTTTAAAATCTTCTAAGCATCCTAAGAGATTTTGAATTGATACGATTACCTTTTCTTTGACGTCTATTTGAAGACCGATAGTTTCTATGTTGACTTTTGCTCTGAAGCTGTTTTCAGTTTCATGACACGTTTTCTTTTGTTGTGTTCGATGTGAAGTCGATTGAACTTACCTGTTACAGTGACATGTGTGTGTCCCATTTCATCGCAGACATTCAGGCTGTCTTCTTCCAGTGGGAATGACATGTTAGAACGTTTTAGGAGCTGTCTGCATCCACTGGAATCACGTGTTAGAATGACGTTGTAGGAGCTGTCTCCTATTTGAATAAAATGCTTGAACGACCTTTCAGGAGCTGTCTCCTTCTATTGGATTGACGTGCTAGAACGTTTTAGAGCTGTCTCCTTTTAGAATAACGTGTTAAAATGACGTTTTAGGAGCTGTCTCCTATTGGAAGACGTGTTAAAAAGACATTTTAGGAGCTGTTTCCTATTCGAATGACGTGTAAGAATAACGTTTTAGGACCTGTATCCTTCTATTGGAATGACGTGTTAGAATGACGTTTTAGGAGCTGTCTCCTATAGGAATGACGTGTTAGAACGACTGTCTCCTATTGAATGACTGTTAGAAAGACATTTTAGGAGCTGTCTCCTATTGGAATGACGTGTTAGAACGACGTTTTAGGAGCTGTCTCCTATTGCAATGACGTGTTAGAAAGACATTTTAGGAGCTGTCTTCTATTGGAGTGACGTGTTAGAAAGATATTATAGGAGCTATCTGCTATGGAATGACGTGTTAGAACGACGTTTTAGGTGCTGTCTCCTATTGGAATGATGTGTTAGAAAGACATTTTAGGAGCAGTCTCCTATTGGAATGACGTGTTAGAAAGACATTATAGGAGCTGTCTCCTATTGGAATGACGTGTTACAACGCCGTTTTCGAGTTGTCTAGTATTCGAATGACGTTTTAGGAGGTGTCTCCTATTGGAATGCCGTGTTAGAAAGACATTTTTAGGTGCTGCTTCCTGTTTGAATGACGTTTTTAGAACGACGTTTAGGAGCTGTCACCTATTGGAATGACGTGTTTAGAACGACGTTTTAGGAGCTGTCTCCTATTGGAATGACGTTTTAGGAGCTGTCTCCTATAGGAATGACGTGTTAGAACGACTGTCTCCTATTGGAATGACGTGTTAGAAAGACATTTTAGGAGCTGTCTCCTATTGGAATGACGTGTTACAACGACGTTTCGAGTTGTCTGCTATTCGAATGACGTTTTAGGAGGTGTCTCCTATTGGAATGACGTGTTAGAAAGACAGTTTAGGTGCTGCTTCCTATTGGAATGACGTTTTAGAACGACGTTTTAAGAGCTGTCTCCTATTGGAATGACGTGTTAAAAAGACATTTTAGGAGCTGTCTCCATTGGAATGACGTGTAAGAATGACGTTTTAGGACTGTATCTCTATTGAATGAGGTTAGAATGACATTTTAGGAGTGTCTCCTATTGGAATGACGTGTTAGAAACGACATTTTAGGACTGTTATCCTTCTATTGGAATGACGTGTTTAGAACAATGACATTTTAGGAGCTGTCTTCCTATTGAATGACGTGTTAGAACGACGTTTTAGGATCTGTCCCTATTCGGAATGACGTTTTAGAAAACATTTTAGGAGCTGTCTCCTATTGGATTGCGTTGAAGACGTGTTTAGATCTGTCTGCTATAAAATGACGTTTTAGAGCGTCTCCTATTGGAATGACGTGTTCAAAAACTTTTAGGAGCTGTTTCCTATTGGAATGACGTGTTTAGAACGCGTTTTAGGAGCTGTATCCTTCCTATTGGAATGACGTGTTAGAATGAGGTTTTTAGTCTGTCCCTATTGAATGACGTGTTAGAAAAACATTTTAGGAGCTGTCTCCTATTGGAAGACGTGTTAGAACGACGTTTTAGGAGCTTCACTATTGGAATGACGTGTACCAAGACGTTTTAGGAGCTGTCTCCTATTGGAATGACGTGTTAGAATGGCGTTTTAGGAGCTGTCTCCTGTTGGAATGACGTGTTAGAATGACGTTTTGGGAGCTGTCTCCTATTCGAATGACGTGTTAAACGACGTTTTAGGAGCTGTCTCCCATTCGAATGACGTGATAGAACGACGTTTTAGGAGCTGTCACCTACTGGAATGACATGTTAGAACGACGTTTTAGGAGCTGTCTCTTATTGGAATGACGTGTTAGGACGACGTTTTAGAGCTGTCTGCTAATGGAATGCCATTTCAGGAGCTGTCTCCTATTGGAATCACGTGTTAGAAAGACATTTTTGGAGTTGTCTCCTATTGGAATGACGTGTTACAACGACGTTTTAGGAGCTGTATACTTCTATTGGAATGACGTTTTAGGAGCTGTCTACTATTGGAATGACGTGTTGGAACGACGTTTTAGGAGCTCTCTCCTATTGGAATGACGTGTTAGAACGATGTTTTAGGAGCTGTCTCCTATTGGAATGATGTGTTAGAATGACGTTTTAGGAGGTGTCTTCTATTGTAATGACGTTTTAGAAAGACATTTTAGGAGCTGTCTCCTATTGCAGGGTTTGTACGCCCCTTGAAGACCCTTGAAAACCCTTTAAAATACAACTGGGTCAAAAAGGCCCTTGAAAACCCTTGAATACTGCAGATATGCCTACCATCCCTTGAAATCCCCTTAAAAATCGTTTTCGGACCAAAACTGACCGTAACATTTGAAGACGAATCGGAGAACAAACGTGAACAAGACTTCGGACATCGATTTTCGCCTCTCGAATCGTTTTGTGTGTCGTCTGCTTTTCAAGCAAAGGGAAGCAATTCAATAGTTGGTTATTGTTTGCGCATTCGCAGTTCGACTTCCGACAAAGTGCGCCATGCTCCCTAATCTTCGGTGAATGCCAACACTGTTGCGTCTGTCATCATGCCTAAGGGAAATTGCGCATTTGATCCGTTGTGGTTACAGAAGGAAGAATATCGAAGCTGGATCACTGAATGCAGAAAACAACAAACATGCGTTTTTTTCCGTAAAGTGTGCAAAAAGACCGTTGATGTTCGGGCAGTGGGCGAATCCGGTTGCAAGTCACGGAAAGAGGAAAAATATGTGGAATTGGAAAACGCGAGTAGGCTGGTAGTTAGTCTTTCGGACTTCGTTCGGCAATCATCAAATTCATCAACATCAGGTCAGACCCTTTCCTCAGTAAGAATCGTCAGCCAATCCACAATAACAGCAAGTGGGACAGATGTGTTAAAAGTTAAAAGCTGAAGTGTTGTGGACGATTCATGCCATCAACAATCATCACAGTTTCCGATCTGCTGAAGACGACACGAAACTGTTTGCAGCAATGTTTCCCTACTTGATTGCGACGAACTATCGGTGTGGGGGAAACCAAAATTAGATATCTTGCAACTTTTGGCATTGCTCCTTTTTTTCTGTTAGAACTGAAAAAAGAGTGAAATCATATACTGAATCTTCAAATCAATCGTCACGTCGTCTCCATAGTCTAGACACAAAGTGACTCGTGTGTGCGCATTTGTAATTAAAAAAAAAAAAATCCTACTTCCTTGTTTAATTAAAAGACAGCATTCATACCACACCCCTAACCCCCCCCCCCCCCCCCCCCCCCCCCCCCCTAACTTACCTACCAGCTAGCCTGCACACACACACACACGCACGCACGCACGCACGCACGCACACACACACACACACACACACACACACACACACACACACACACACACACAAGAGACACACACACACACACACACATAGAGAGAGAGAGAGAGAGACACACGCGCGCGCGGGCGCGCGCGCGCACACACACACACACACACAGAGAAAGAGAGAGACTAACAGACACATCCACACACACACACACACACACACACACACACACAGAGAGACACACACAGAAAGAGACAGAGAGAGAGAGAGACACACACACACACGCACACACACACACAGACACAGAGATACACACACACACACACCAAACTAAAAAACAGTTCAGTGTGGAGCTGCAGGAAGGCTACCCACGTTCACCTTTTCAAGAGGGGTTATCCCGCTCCCGATCCTGCCCCAGAACAAGCATTAGGCTAGTCCAGGCCCGCCAACCATTCACACACACTTCCACACGACAACGCATACAGTGGCTGTATTTTAAAAGTAAAGTTTGCAGAGCTCTCTCCTGAAATGTGCCAGAGAGGGGGCCTCGGCTGCAGCTGCTTGAAGAGAATTAATGAATATGTCATGCTTTTTGATGAATCATTGAATAAGGACTTGAAACGGGAGCAGCTGGACATCCCATGTCAGATACTGGTCCAGAAAGCAGATTGAAAGTTTTCTTTTTCTGATTTCTCAGTTTCTGTATAAAGACTTCATTTTTTTATTTTTTTGTATATGATATTGAGCATGGAAAAGACTACAGAAGTGTAATCACCTTATCATCATGGCTGGATTACATGTGTAAGGTAATTTATTCACTCTTTTTTTTCAATCGTACGGCTAAATTTGCCCCTTAAAAATTAAAAATATCCCCTTTAGAAACCCTTGAAAAACCCTTGATTGTTTTTCCTGTGAGGAAGTGGGAACCCTGTATTGAAATGACGTGTTAGAATGACGTTTTAGGAGCTGTCTCCTATTGGAATGACGTGTTAGAACGACGTTTTAGGAGCTTTATCCTTCTGTTGGAATGACGTGTTAGAACGATGTTTTAGGAGCTGTCTCCTTCTGTTGGAATGACGTGCTGGAACGGCGTTTTAGGAGTTGTTTCCTTCTACTGGAATGACGTGTTACAACGACGTTTTAGGAGCTGTATCCTTCTATTAAATGATGTGTCAGCACAAAGTCAGTGTTTGGTCCTGTCTTCTTCCATTAGACTATTGGCGTACTGGAGGGACGTGTTTGGACCTGTCTCCTTCCGTCCCATTCTTCCCGTTGTCATTGTTTTTCTAATCCGGACTGTTAGGAAATTTATGTATGTGTGTGTGTATGTCACTGCGCTGATTGGGTGTATAATTTGTTTGTAGATGCTCGTAGATGCCGTGTCTATGGCATGAGCAACACATTGTGTGTGTGTGTGTGGTGGTGGTGGTGTGGCTTTCGTGCAGAACATGGAACTGCAGACATGATATTTGCTGCACGACAGCTCCAGGAAAAATGCCAAGAGCAGCAGAGCGATCTGTTTGTGACCTTTGTCGATCTGACCAAGGCCTTTGATACGGTCAGCAGAGATGGCTTGTGGAAGATCATGGAGAAATTTGGCTGTCACAGCAGGTTCATTACGATCGTCCGACAGTTCCACGACGGCATGATGGTGAAAGTACTGGATGATGGAGACGAGTCAGAAGCCTTTCAAGTGACCAGTGGCGTAAAGCAAGGCTGTGTTCTCGCCCCATCACTTTTCATCATGGTCTTCTCCGTCATGCTGACAGATGCTTTCTGTGACTGCCAGGGTGGTATACACGGCAGGTACAGAGCTGGGCTGTTCAACCTCAGGCGACTGCAGGCTGTTATAAAGGTGAAAGAGACCATCATCAGGGACTTCTTGTTTGCTGATAACTGCGCCCTCAATGCCAGCACAGAGCAGATGATACAGCACGAAATGGACTGCCTCTCATGAGCCTGCTACAACTTCGGTCTCACCATCAGCACCAAAAAGACCACTGATGTATCAGCCTGCGCCAGGTAAACCCTACCGGGAACCACACATCACGGTAAAGGGACAGAACTTACAGGCAGTTGACAACTTCACCTATCTGGGCAGCACACTCTCACGAGCTGTGAACATTGACGCAGAGGTCAGGAACAGGATTGCCAAAGCCAGCTCTGTGTTTGGGAGACTCTGTGAAAATGTCTGGGAGTGGAGAGGACTAAGCCTTACCACCAAGCTGAAGGTCTACCATGCAGTGGTACTAATCACTGCCAGTGAGACCTGGACTGTCTACAGCAGACACGCCAAAGAGCTCAACCATTTTCACCTCAGCTGTCTCCACAGACTCCTACACATCAGGTGGCAGGACAAAGTCCCAGACACTGAGGTCTTGGAAAGGGCCAACATCCCCAGCATATACACTCTCCTTCAGAAATCCCAAGCCAGATGGTCTGGCCACATGGTCAGAATGCCAGATAGTCAACTGCCGAAACAGCTACTGTACCAAGAACTGAGTCAGGGCGAGTGCAAAGTTGGGGGACAGAAGAAACGTTTCAAGGACTGCCTCAAAGTGTCCCTCAAAGGCCTGGACATCAACCTCAACACCTGGGAGTCGCTTGCCCTGGACCGCCCAGCCTGGCAAAGCAGCCTCACAAAGGGTGCATGTACATCAAAGAAGAGACGCACAGCAAAAGCTGAGAGAAAGCGAGCCACGCGCAAGGCTAGAGCTATCTCCACCTCCACTGTAGCACCCACCCACAAGTGTCCCATATGTGGGCGTTCCTTCCGGACCCAGATCGGCCTCACCAGCCACCTGCGGATCTACACTCGGTGATCTTCCATCTGAGATTGAAGTTATGGTCATCTTCGAAATCAAAGGACGAACAACTAACTATGGCATGAGCAACACTTTTTTTTTAGGTGGTGGTGGTGTGTGTGTGTTCATTTTTGCACAACTAGCTGTGTTTCCTTGCGGTATGTTTCGGATGATGATGATGAAGGCAATGATAATAGGTTGACTCTTGCAAAGACACTGACGGGAGCTATGTGCGGTAAGCAGTGGACGGTAAATTCCAGAAGTGCATTTTTGCAGCAACTGGCAATGCTAAAGACATTTATTCAGCGTAAAAAAGTTTCTTGATGTTAAGTGGAAATGCCTTGGGTATTTCCGGGTGTTGAAAGTATGCCAATGTCAAAAGGTATTATCCACTCTTTCTCGCTCTCGCTCTTTCCTTCTCCTCCTCCCCCCCCCCCCCCCCCCCTGGGATTGCTGGGAATGGTTTTTTTTGTTTGTTTGTTTTTCTTATTTTATAACATGAATTATATCCAAGCCCTGTGGAAATTTTGTGCTTGTATTTTCGTCTTTTCAGTCAGTTTCCTTGACTGTCTATATCGACGTCAGAAATGTGACTACCATATACATGCATTGCTCTTGGTCCGTGTTTGTTTGTCTTGATGGATGTCGGTAGTGAAACTACCATATCGTGCAATGCCTTTGGTTTAGGTTCGTTTGTTTTTCGTGATGTAATCTTTTTTTTAATGAGTTGACTTGTTAAGGGTGTGATCATTTTCATGATTTGGCCTGTTCAGGTTTGTTTGTTTGACCTGTTCATGTTTGACCTGTTTGGGATTTTTTCTTCATATGACCAATTCAGGATTTTTTTTTGGTAATCTTTTAATGATTTGACCTGTTCAAGATGCTTTTTTTCTGATTTAACCTGTTTGGGATTTTTTTTTAATCATGATTTGACCTGTTCAGGAATTTTTTTTCATGATTTCACCTGTTTCGGAATTTTTTAAATATTTTATTTATTTTTTTGTTTGTCATGATTTGACCTGTTCAGGATTTTTATTTTCATTATTTGGCCTGTTCAAGTTTGTTTGTTTTTTGTGCATGATTTTACCCGTTCAGGATGTGACCTTTTTCCAGTATGAGTTTGACAGCCGTTAATTGGCCCTGTGTGGTCGGATAGGCTAAAATGGTAGAAATGATAAACTATAAACTTGCTGTCGTCTGCTGGTTGGTTTGTTGTCTGCCCTGTGGGGCACAGGTGGGCGTCAGTTAGCCTGTGAGATAGTTTGTTGCACATTGTCATTTTCTCAGCATAAACACGAGGCGCTGGTCATGGCATCGCCACTGCTGTATTGAAATGTTTGGTTTGCTTTGGTTTTTGGAGGCCTGGGCATGGGCTAAAACTAGAAGTTGGACTTCAGTTGAAAAAAAAGTTAGCATGGAAATGATTGTAAAAAGTAAATACGATGCCATCGTTAAAGTTTTCTACATGCTTTTGTTTGATTGTTTTTATCTTATATTTTCATACATTTCATCCGTATGTGAAATTACTGTGATCGGAAAACTTTTTTCCTGTAACGAAAATTTGGTCAACGTTGAATGGAAGTTACTTTGCCCCCCCTTCGCGCGCCCCACCGTTTTTTTTTTCTTTAAACATCTACAGATATACCCTCTGAGACACAAAGTCGAAGTAGAGTTGCAAGCAGGGTTGATGGGAGAAAAACGACATTACTTGGGGCATTGATTCACACAGAGTGAAGAAGGGCCTTGCTTCTTGTTATTGCTGATGTCATTTATGGTAGATGTCGCGTAGCTTTTGTGGTAGGTGTGCTTTAAGGAGGGAAAGGGGGGGAGGGAAAGTGGCTTCACTTGGAAACGAGAATGGTCGGTGACTGAACATGTGACTAAATATGTTGTGAAGAAGGACAAGAACGTTGATTGCAGTTGTTTTGACAGCATTGTTTTTTATGTTTTGTTCTTTTAATTGTTGAGTGCATATGTATTTTAAACGATTGCTATTCTTTAAATACGGTACAACAAATAAAGACAAATATGACTGGCCAACATGCGTGTCTGCGTATTGGAAACGTAACCTCATCTCTCTCCTCTCTCTCTCTCTCTCCCTCCCCCCCCCCCCCCCCCCCCCCCCCCCCCCCCACTCCGTTTCTATGCCCCCCTCTCTTTCTCCTTGATCTCTATGTCCCTCACTCTTTCTCCCTCCCCCCTCTCCCTTTCTATGCCACCCCTTACCACCATTCTCTCTCTCTCTCTCTCTCTCTCTCTCTCTCTCTCTCTCTCTCTCTCTCTGTGTGTGTGTCTCCACACCCCACCCCTCCTTCCCCTAGATTGTAGAGTAAAATTCCCATGGCACGTGTCTTCGAACCAATCTGCAAACTGCACAGATTGTTTTCACAGACAACTCTTCTGGCACCATTTTGAAAGGATCTGGCGGGCGCGCGCGCGCACACACACACACACACACACACACACACACACACACACACCACGCACGCACGCACACACAAGCACGCACGCTGAAAATGTTATTTCTGTTTCTTTCGCCTACATATCTCTGTCAACGCTGCGACACATAATCGTGAAAAAGGTGAGGGAAAGAAGCGAGAGGGACATGGCTATAACACTGACTCCCTGAACAACATGGCTATCATACTGACTGCATGAACAACATGGCTATGATTCTGACTGCATTGACAACATGGCTATGATACAGACTTCCTCAACAACATTGCTCTAACATTAACTCCCTGAGCAACATGGCTGTGATACTGACTGCCTGACTTGGTTATGATACTGACTCCCTGAACAACTTGGTTATGATACTGACTGCATGAACATCATGACTATAATACTGACTGCCTGAACAACATGGCTATGATACTGACTGCCTGAACAACATGGCTATGATACCGACTCCCTGAACAACATGGGTATGATACTGACTGCCTGAACAACATGGCTATGATACTGACTCCCTGAATAACATGGCTATGATACTGACTACCTGAACAACATGGCTGTGATACTGAGTGCGTGAACAACATGGCTATCATACTGACTCCCTAAACAACATGGCTATGAGACTGACTCCCTAAACAGCATTGCTATGATCCTGACTGCATGAACAACATGGCTATGACACTGACAAACTGAGCAACATGACGGTGACACTGACTGCATGAACAACATGGCTATGACACTGACTCCATGAACATGGCTATGATACCGACTCCATGAACAAAATGGCCATGATACTGACTGCATGAACAACAAGGTTATCATACTGACTGCATGAACAAAATGGCTATGATACCGACTCCCTGAACAAAATTGCTTTGATACTGACAGCCTGGAAAACGTGGCTACTATACTGACTGCTTGAACAACATGGCTATAGCACTGCTTGAACAACATGGCTATGATACTGACTCCCTGAACAGGTTGGTTATGATACTGACTGCATGAACAACATGACTATGATACTGACTGCCTGGTCAATATGGCTATGACACTGACTCCCTAAACAGCATGGCTATGATACTGACTCCCTGAACAAAATTGCTGTAAAACTGGCTAAGTGAAAAAACATGGCTATGCTACTGACTCCGTGATCAAGATGGCTATGATACTGACTCCCTGAACAATATGGCTATGACACTGACTCCATGATCAACATGGCTATGATTCTGACTGCATGATCAACATGGCTTTGATGCGACTGCATGATCAACATGGCTATGATGCCGACTCCCTGAACAACATGGCTATGATACTGACTCCCTGAACAACATGGCTTTGATACTGACTCCCTGAACAACATGGCTATAACACCGACTCCATGAACAACATGGCTATGATATTGACTGCCTGAACAACATGGCTATGATATTGACTCCATTATCAACATGGCTATGATACTGACTCCATGAACATCATGACTATGATACTGACTCCATAATCAACATGGCTATGATTCTGTCTTCGTGAGCAACATGGTTATGACAGAACTCCCTCAACAACATGGCTGTAATACTGACTCCCTGAACAACATGGCTATGCCACTCACTCCCTGAACAACATGGCTATGATACTGACTCCCTAAACAACATGGCTCTAACAATGACTTCCTGAACATCATGGCTATGATACTTATTCCCTGCAGAACATTGATACTGGCTCCCTGTATAACATGGCTATGAGACTGATTGCATGAACAACATGGCTATGACACTAACTCAGTGAACAACATGGCTATGATACTGACCCCTGAACAACATGCCTATGATACTGACTGCCTAAACAATGTGGCTATGATACTGACTGCCTGAACAACATGGCTATGATACAGACTCCCTAAATAACATGGCTATGATACTTACTGCATGAACATTATGGCTATGACACACACTCCCTGAAAAACATGGCTATGACACTGACTGCCTGAACAACATGGCTATGCCACTCACTCCCTGAACAACATGGCTATGATAGTGACTGCCTGAACAACATGGCTATGATAGTGACTGCCTGAACAACATGGCTATGCCACTCACTCCCTGAACAACATGGCTATGATAGTGACTGCCTGAACAACATGGCTATGCCACTCACTCCCTGAACAACATGGCTATGATACTGACTCCCTAAACAACATGGCTCTAACAATAACTTCCTGAACACCATGGCTATGGTACTTATTCCCTACAGAACATTGATACTGACCCCCCTTTATAACATGGCTATGAGACTGGCAGCATGAACAACAAGGCAATGACTCTAACTCCCTGACCACCATGGCTATAATACTGACTCCCTGAACAACATGCCTATGATACTGACTGCCTGAACAACATGGCTATGATACAGACTCCCTAAATAACATGCCTATGATATTGACTGCATGAACAACATGGCCATGACACACACTCCCTGAATACCATGGCCATGACACTGACTGCCTGAACAACATGGCTATGCCACTCACTCCCTGAACAACATGGCTATGATAGTGACTGCCTGAACAACATGTCTATCATACTGAATCCCTGAACAACATGGGTATGATACCGACTCCATAAACTTAATGGCTATGACACTGATTCCCTGAACAACATATTGACTGCCTGAACAACATGGCTATGATAGTGCCTCCCTGAACAACATGGCTATGATACTGACTCCCTGAAGAACATTGATACAGACTCCCTGCACAACATGGCTGTCAGACTGATTGCATGAACAATATGGCTATGATACTAACTCCCCTGAACAACATTGCTCTGATACTGACTCCCTTGACAGCATGGCTATGATACTGACTGCATGAACACCATGGTTAAGACATTCACTCCCTGAACAACATGGCTATGACACTGACTGCCTGAATAACATGGCTATGCCACTCACTCCCTGAACAAGATGGCTATGATTGTGACTCCCTGAACAAAACTGCTCAAAAACTGGCTACCTGAAAAAACATGGCTGTGATACTTACTCCCTGAACAACATGGCTATGATACTGACTCCCAAAACAACATAGCTATAATACTGACCCCCTGGACAACATGGCTATGATACAGACTCCATGAACAGCATGGCTATGATTCTGACTGCATGAACAAAATGGCTATGATAATGACTGCATGAACACCACCATTTCGATACTGACTGCATGAACAACGTGGGTATGACACTGACTCTCTGAAGAACATGGCTTTGACACTGAGCGCATGAAAAAAATATGGCTATGACACTCATGGCTTTGACACCGAGTGCATGAACAATATGGCTATGACACTTGAGTCCCTGAGAAACATGGCTACGATACTGAGTCCCTGAACAACATGGCTATTGTACTGACTGCCTGAACAGCATGGCTATGATACCGAGTACCTGAAGAACAGGGTTATGACACTGAATGCATGAACAACATGGCTATGACACTGACTCGTTGAACAACATGGCTGTGACACTGACTTTCTTGAACACCATGGCTATGACACTGACTGCTTTAACAACATGCAATGTTACTGACTCCTTGAACAACATGGTTATGACACTGACTCATTGAACACTTGGCTGTGATACTTACTCCCTAAACAACATGGCTATGATACTGACTTCCGAAACAACATAGCTATAATGCTGACCCCCTGGACAACATGGCTATGATACAGACTCCATGAACAGCATGGCTATGATACTGACTGCATGAACAAAATGGCTATGATAATGACTGCATGAACACCACCATTTTGATACTGACTGCATGAACAACGTGGGTATGACACTGACTCTCTGAACAACATGGCTATGATAGTAACTCCCTGAAAAACATGGCTTTAAAACGGACTCCCTGAACAACATGGCTCTAACAGCGACATCCTTAACATCATGGCTATGATACTAACTCACTGAATAACATTGCTCTGATACTGACTCCATGTACAACATGGCCCTGATACTGACTGCATGAACAACATGAGTATGACACTAACTCCCTGAACAACATGGCTATGACACTGACTGCCTGAACACCACTGCTATGATACTGACTCCCTAAACAACATGGCTATAATACTGACTGCATGAACAACATGGCTATGACACTGACTGCCTAAACAACATGGCTATGCCACTCAGTCCCTGAACAACATGGCTATGATAGTGACTGCCTGAACATCGTGGCTATGACACTCATTCCCTGAACAAATACTGACTGCATGAACAACACGGCTATGATAATGACTGCCTGGACAACATGGTTATGATACTAACTGCATGAACAACATGGCTCTAACAATGACTTCCTGAGCATCATGGCTATGATACTAACTCCCTGAAGAACATTGATACTGACTCCCTGTACAAAATGGCTATGAGACTGACTGCATGAACAACATGGCTATGATACTAGCTGCCTGAACAACATTGCTCTGATACTGACTCACTAGACAACATGGCTATGATACTGACTGCCTAAACAATATGGCTATGATACTGACTGCCTGAACAATATGGCTATGATACTGACTCCATGATCAATGTTACGGATAGTGTGCAGTGCGTGTTTTGCTGTCCGACTCTCACTTGAAGTTTGGATGCGTGTACGTCTTTTTCCCTACACATACGTGTACACCCACACCACACGAACATAGATAGCTAGGCAACAAGTTAAGTTTCTGCCTTTTTTCTTTTGCTACCTGAAGCATCAAATCATAACAAATACATATTACATAAGAAGAACAAGCAGAAATATTAATTCATGCCACCGCCATTAAGGGCGTGCAACAACAGCAGATGCTATTGTGTCATGTTAAACATATACTTTCCTTCTTGCACAGACTAGGCTGGCATCCACAGCAGTGTTACCACAAACAGTTCCTGCACTTGGACGCGTCGACACGACGGAAAACAAAACCACTCACGATGGTAGGTTCGTGGAGTCCTTCCGGAGACTCCCTCACAGCAGAAAAAACACAAGTCGTTGTCCCGACGAACTCTGAAGCCCTTTCTCACTCCAGCTCGTTGCTGACCACGCGGACAGGCTCTCAACCCCTGTCTGTCTACCTGTCCGTCCGTGGTCAAAATGTGTTCCACTCGCTCCAGACAAAACTACTGGGCCGATCTTTCTGAAAATTTGAAGGTATGTTCATAATGGGTCACAGATGATGCATGATGTTTCATTTATCTGTTATATCCGTTACTAACGGCTATAACGGCCCATAACGGTTTATCTTCTTTATGGAATATCTCAGAAAGTACTTGGCTGATCTTTCGGAAAATTTGTAGGTATGTTCATTATGGGTCACGGATGATGCCCGATGTTTAATTTTACAGTTACAGCCGTTACTAACGGCTATAACGACCCATAACGGTTTTCGTTCTTTATGGAATATCTCAGAAAGTACATGGCCGATCTTTCCGAAAATTTGTAGGTATGGTCATCATGCGTTACGGATGATGTCCGATGTTTATTTGTCCGTTATATCCTTTGATAACGGCTATATCGGCCCATAACGGTTTTTCTTCTTTATGGAAATTCTCAGAAAAACACTTGGCCGATCTTTCGGAAAATTTGTAGGTATGTTCATTATGCGTCACGGATGATGCCCGATGTTTCATTTTACCGTTATATCCGTTACTAACAGCTACAATGGCCCATAACGGTTTTCTTCTTTATGGAAAATCTCAGAAAGTACTAGGCCAATCTTTCTGAGAATTTGTAGGTATGTTCACTGTGGGTCACAGATGATGGCCGATGTTTACCAGAATAGCCGTTACTAACGGCTATAACGGGCCAAAACGGCTTTTCCTCTTTATGGAATATCTCACGCGTATTCAAAATAAACTGGGAGTACGTTTATACGCTTTGCATCTTGTTATCTTTCCACAACACGAATCAGAATACTTTTTCCGATAATTTATGCACAATAATTTTCATTGCTCACTTCCAGAGCTCGCCACCACTCACCTCATTATGATACTCTTGGGAACAAGATAAACAACACCTTTTTTCCCAATAATACAGTCACTTAACTAGATTTTTTTCCGATCACATATCAGTATACATAATATTATTCTCTCTTCTTTCTACTCACTCCATTCTCTCATCCTCCTCTCAACTCACATTCACCAACTACAATTTCCTACTGTCACCCTATTATGTTTCGTCAAATCATAAGATATATCAAGGGAACAATCAACCATGTTTAGGCCTTTAACAAGAGCTGGAAAGTCCCATCCACCTGTAGGAAAAAACAACTTCGTTAATACAAATCCTAACTTCAATTCAGTTATCAACATATACCTGACTGCCAGCGAAGATACGCCTTCAGTCTCACTTCGGCTCTCTGATGAAGATGCTCGGCCAGTAGGTATGCGGAGACTGAAGGGAAATCTTCGCTCACCTGACTTACACAAAACGCAGGCGAGTAGCTGTCAGATAAACAGGTCAACCGGTTTTACAGGTTTACATGTTCCGGTCAAACGTGTCCGCAAAATTTGGGACCGGACGAAATACGGTCCGTCACAATCAACATCGCTATGATTCTGACTCCCTGAAAAACATGGCTCTAAAACTGGCTACCTGAAAAAACATGGCGATGATACTGACTGTCTGAACAACATGGCTATGATACTGACTGCCTGAAAAACATGGGTATGATACTGACTCCCTGAACAACATGGCTATGATGCTGACTGCATGAACAACATTGCTCTAACACTGACTCCCTGAACTACATGTCTATGACGTTTTTGTACACATGCAAAAACGAGGGCACGCGCTGCTTTAACACTGATTCCATGAATTGCACAGCTGTAACAGTGAACACCTGAGTTGCACAGCTGTAACACTGATTCCAAGAATTGCACAGGTGTAACACTGATTTCATGACTTTCACACATGTAACACTGACCCCCTGAATTGCACAGCTGTGACACTGATCCCCTGAATTACACAGCTGTAACACTGACCCCTGAATTGCACAGCTGTAACTCTGACCCCCTGAATTGCACAGCTGTAACACTGACCCCCTGAATTGCACAGCTGTAACACTGACCCCTTGAATTGCACAGCTGTAACTCTGACCCCCTGAATTGCACAGCTGTAACACTGACACCCTGAATTGCACAGCTGTAACACTGATCCCCTGAATTACACAGCTGTAACACTGACCCCTGAATTGCACAGCTGTAACACTGACCCCCTGAATTGCACAGCTGTAACACTGACCCCCTGAATTGCACAGCTGTAACACTGATCCCCTGAATTACACAGCTGTAACACTGATCCCCTGAATTACACAGCTGTAACACTGACCCCTTGAATTGCACAGCTGAAGCTCTGACCCCCTGAATTGCACAGCTGTAACACTGACACCCTGAATTGCACAGCTGTAACACTGATCCCTGAATTACACAGCTGTAACACTGACCCCTGAATTGCACAGCTGTAACACTGACACCCTGAATTACACAGCTGTAACACTGACACCCTGAATTGCACAGCTGTAACACTGATCCCCTGAATTACACAGCTGTAACACTGACCCCCTGAATTGCACAGCTGTAACACTGACCCCCTAAATTACACAGCTGTAACACTGACCCCTTGAATTGCACAGCTGTAACACTGATCCCCTGAATTACACAGCTGTAACACTGACCCCTTGAATTGCACAGCTGTAACTCTGACCCCTGAATTGCACAGTTGTAACACTGATTCCAAGAATTGCACAGCAGTAACACTGATCCTGTGAATTGCACAGCTGTAACAGTGAATACCTGAGTTGCACAGGTGTAACACTGATTCCAAGAATTGCACAGGTGTAACACTGATTTCATGACTTCCACACATGTAACACTGACCCCCTGAATTACACAGCTGTAACACTGACCCCTTGAATTGCACAGCTGTAACACTGACACCCTGAATTGCACAGCTGTAACTCTGACCCCCTGAATTGCACAGCTGTAACTCTGACACCCTGAATTGCACAGCTGAAACTCTGACACCCTGAATTGTACAGCTGTAACACTGACACCCTGAATTGCACAACTGTAACCCTGACCCCCTGAATTGCACAACTGTAACTCTGACACCCTGTATTGTACAGCTGTAACACTGACACCCTGAATTGCACAGCTGTAACACTGACCCCCGGAGTTGCACAGCTGTAACTCTGACCCCCTGAATTGCACAGCTGTAACTCTGACCCCCTGAATTGCACAGCTGTAACTCTGACACCCTGAATTGCACAGCTGTAACACTGACCCCCTGAATTGCACAGCTGTAACTCTGACCCCCTGAATTGCACAGCTGTAACTCTGACACCCTGAATTGCACAGCTGTAACACTGACCCCCTGAATTGCACAGCTGTAACTCTGACCCCCTGAATTGCACAGCTGTAACTCTGACCCCCTGAATTGCACAGCTGTAACACTGACCCCCTGAATTGCACAGCTGTAACACTGACCCCCTGAATTGCACAGCTGTAACTCTGACCCCCTGAATTGCACAGCTGTAACAGTTACACTGACCCCCTGAATTGCACAGCTGTAGCACTGACACCCTGAATTGCACAGCTGTAACACTGACCCCCTGAATTGCACAGCTCGAGCTGTAACACTGACCCCCTGAATTGCACAGCTGTAACCCTGACACCCTGAATTGCACAGCTGTAACACTGACCCCCTGAATTGCACAGCTGTAACACTGACCCCCTGAATTGCACAGCTGTAACACTGACACCCTGAATTGCACAGCTGTAACACTAAACACCGGAGTTGCGCAGCTGTAACACTGACCCCCTGAATTGCGCAGCTGTAAAACTGACCCCCTGAATTGCACAGCTGTAACACTGACCCTCTGGTTGCGCAGCTGTAACACTGATCCGCTGAATTGCACAGGTGTAACGCTGACACAACTGGCTGATGAGTCAACTGCAATCCACAGGATTCTCATGTTTCACGCGCCGGGTGGCAAGTTCAAGGGTGAATGTAGCCCCAACACTTCACCAGTTACCTCCGAGATGATTGACGGCCCCAACACTTCACCAGTTACCACCGAGATGATTGACAGCCCCAACACGTCACCCATTACCACCATGATGATTGACAGCCCCAACACTTCACCAGTTACCACCATGATGATTGACGGCCCCAACACTTCACCAATTACCACCGAGATGATTGACGGTCCCAACACTTCACCAGTTACCACCGAGATGATTGACAGCCCCAACACTTCACCCGTTACCACCATGATGATTGACAGCCGCAACACTTCACCCATTACCACCATGATGATTGACAGCCCCAACACTTCACCAGTTACCACCATGATGATTGACAGCCCCAACACTTCACCCGTTACCACCATGATGATTGACAGCCCCAACACTTCACCCGTTACCTCCATGATGATTGACAGCACCAACACTTCACCCGTTACCACCATGATGATTGACGGCCCCAACACTTCACCCGTTACCACCATGATGATTGACAGCACCAACACTTCACCCGTTACCACCGAGATGATTGACAGCCCCAACACTTCACCAGTTACCACCGAGATGATTGACAGCCCCAACACTTCACCCGTTACCACTGCGATGATTGACAGCCCCAACACTTCACCCGTTATCACCGTGATGATTGACAGCCCCAACACTTCACCAGTTACCACCGAGATGATTGACAGCCCCAACACTTCACCAGTTACCACCGAGATGATTGACAGCCCCAACACTTCACCAGTTACCACCGAGATGATTGACAGCCCCAACACTTCACCCGTTACCACTGCGATGATTGACAGCCCCAACACTTCACCCGTTATCACCGTGATGATTGACAGCCCCAACACTTCACCTGTTACCACCGAGATGATTGACAGCCCCAACACTTCACCAGTTACCACCGAGATGATTGACAGCCCCAACACTTCACCAGTTACCACTGAGATGCTTGACAGACTTTGGCCAGTTGCCTTCCGCACAATGTATAGAGCAATGGATAGAAATAAAAGAGACAGAGACACAGAGGAAGAGGAAAGTTGAGAGAACTCAACCAGTCGCCTCCTGCACAATGTATAGAGCAATGGATAGAAACAAAAGAGACACTGATGAAGGGGAATGTTGACAGAACTCAACCAGTCACCTCACTGGACACTAACTTAAATGGAGCAATGTAAAGCTTGCTTGGGTGAGTGCAGACTAAATTTGATTACTTTAATCTTTCTAAAGGACGTGCTATTGAATGTTTATCAATGTTCCTCTTTGAATGTGTGTTAATTCAAGAACTTTTATCTTTTCAAGTAGCTCTGAGAATACTGACTGTTTATGAATGTTCTTCTTTGAATGTGTGTTAATCTAAGTACTTTGATCTCTTTGAGTAGCTCTGAGTTCCTGTTCTCACACAGAAATTAGTTGCTCTTCTCTGAACCTTTTTGACCTCATTGACTGCCTTTTAAAACAGTAAGAATCACATTATGTTACCATAATCGAGATGTGGTCCTACCAGATCAGGCGTCATTAACTCTCCGAAAAATTTCCCTGTTCAAATAAG
Source organism: Conus ventricosus (assembly GCA_018398815.1). Taxonomy (NCBI): domain Eukaryota; kingdom Metazoa; phylum Mollusca; class Gastropoda; order Neogastropoda; family Conidae; genus Conus; species Conus ventricosus. The sequence goes on along the minus strand of CM031607.1, from coordinate 85,318,584 downwards.
AGCAGGCTGCTTTAATCAGTCCAACCGTTTGATTGAACTGATTCAGAATATTGTTAACTTCCGTTGATGTTGTTTATGGCTTAGCTGACCATAATGGGCAATATTAGGACTGTTGCCTCGTCAGTATTAAAACAGCACTATACGACAAACAAATAAATAAATAGATTAAAAATAACAGCAATTTGTAGTAGTAGTAGTAGTAGTAGTAGTAGGGGGAGGAGGAGGGGGAGGGGGAGGAGGAGGAGGAGCAACAGTGGTAGTAGTAGTCATAGTCATATTATTATCGTTGTTGTTGTTGTCGTTGTTGTTTTTAATCACCACCATCATCCTAAGATCCTCATTTTTGTTATGATGATGATGACGATGATGGTGATGATTAGATTACTACGACGTTGTATTACTGTTACTTCGTTTTTATAACTATTATTATCATCAAAAATTTTATTGTTACTATTATCATTGTTATTGTTGTTGTTGTTAGCATTATCATAGTTATCATTATTAGCATTGCTGCTGTTGTTGTTGTTGTTGTTACTAAACACATGTGAACATAGAAATCCAGGTGTGAGACCGGTGAGGGTGGCTGAGAGGTGAGTCAACAAACACAAACGCAAAAATACACAATAAAACTACTCATCGTCATGCGCCTATGCATGACGTAGGAATTTGTTTAGAAAGGGTACGTTATTAAGAAGACAGTAAGTTACTGGGGCACCTGCAGTGGAGCAGGTGGGATTACCCGCTAACTTCTGCAACGCAGAACACAGTGCACCCGGTCTTCGCCAGAGCGGGACTTGGTCAAAGACAAAGGGATGGACATGTGAACACCAAGGTAGGTAGTCAGGAGGTAAGTTATGTCTTCCCTGTTCTTGCTTTGGTTCTAGAAACGTGATCAGTTTGTCGCTCAAGCAGGAAGTGATTTCCAATCTCTCTCTCTCTCTCTTCTCTCTCTCTCTCTCTCTCTCTCTCTCTCTCTCTCTCTCTCTCACACACACACACACACACACACACACACACACACACACACACACCTCTATTGACTAGACAATTGAATAACTGTGACAGAGATAATGAAATTAGGGGAGCGTCTCCATTAAGAAAGACTGGACATTCAGTCTGCAGTACGTCGCTCTTGCACCTACACAAACACAACACAACACACAGAGGCAGACATACAACTGCGTGAAGTGTTCCGTTGCGAAAAAATAGTCACACTTGAATGCGTTTATTTTGGGATACCACCTCGCCAAACCTAAAACCTGTCAGTGGCCATCTGTTACACGCTAAGGCGATTGCTTCCTCAGTACAAGGTGCAGTAGCCTAGCTCGTAAGAGTTCGTTGGAGATCCTGTGGTAGGTGTTCGGCTTGCAGACGACAACATAACCAGACGGTATTGAAACGAAGAGGATCCTTTCATTTACAAACGTTGAAAAATATAGGAACAAAAAACAAGCCACTGACCTTCAGGTTCAATACGTCGCACAGAAACTCAGTCGTACATGCAGCGGGCAATATTTTACCAGTGACAGCTTTTCATGGACTAGACTCAACTCAGTGAAGACCCGAACACTTTTATGCTCGACAATGACTAGAACTCTTAAAAAAAATTCTCTCTCTCTCTCTCTCTCTCTCTCTCTCTCTCTCAGTCGCACAGCTCTTATTCTATGTTATCTAAAGAATATTCTTGAACATGCTCAATTATTCTTTTCTAGAATATTCTGCATATCAGTAAGCTTAACCAATGAAATCGTGACGAGTGCATGCGAATGTAATTCGGTCAGGTTCTACAACATTCTCGAACCTTCGGTAATGCACTATCAACTTACGGAAACCTAGTATACATTCTAACATAATCTTGAATATTCCAGTCGCATTATCAATCGATCCAAAAACAATACTGAACAATTAGGCATACGTTCACTGTCCAAATGTTTTAAATAAAGCAACAATTGCACTACATACACTGACCAAAGATACAAAGATCTAAAAGCCATAAATAAAGGAGGCTTGCAACTCGTCATTATTGCTATGACGTCTTTCGCAAAAGCTCCTCCTCTCTTGTCTCCCTTTTAAATTGTAACATAACCCCCACTTAAAGAAATGTCCCAAATTTCTAAAAACTTTTACAATTTAAAAGAAATGTCAAATGACTTTAAAACAAAGATCAACTGGCCACACACACCCAGTTCAAAGTCTACAACTAGAACAAGCCTCATTTACTCATGCACGACTTAAAAAAATCTGCTACCAGCTTGTCTGTGCCTTTTTACATATTCAACCTTCATATCAAAGTTCTTAAGGTACATGGCCCAGTGCATGACCCTACTGTTCACAAACTTGGCAGATTCTAAAAATGATAAAAGGTTTATGGTCAGTACGCAATATTAAGCGAACCCCCTGGAGAAACACTTCGAACTTTCGTACTGCCCACACAATAGCAAGGCACTTCTTCTCCATGGTAGCATACCTCCACTCTGCCCTGCATAGTTTCTTGCTGGCGTAAGAGACTGGGAACAGCTTCCCATCATGTTCCTGCATGAAGACTGCACCAACACCCTTGTCAGAGGCATCAGTGCTGAGCACAAACGCCTTGTTAGGGTCAGGCAACCGTGGCACAGGTTCCTCGGACAGAAAGTTCTTCACAGTGTTGAAGGCTCGGTCTTGTGCATCTCCCCACTCTAGTTGGTTGGGCTTCCCCTTGCGTAGAAGGTCCTATATGGGAACCGTCACAGTTGCAAGTGAGGCATGTATTCTCTTTAGAACCCCACTAAGCCGAGAAAGAGCTGCAATTGTTCCTTTGTCTGGGTACGAGGTGCTTCCAAAATTTTTGTCACATTATCCTTGAGCACCCCTTTTATTCCTTCCTGGAGACGGTGACCAATGAAGTCAATATCATCTGTACCAGTAACACACTTGCTGGGTCTTGCAGTCAAGTTAGCAGAAGACAGCCGTTTGAACAGCTTCCAAAAAATGTCCAGGTGTTCTGTCCATGTTTTGGAATGGACCATGATACCATCCCAGTAGTATATGACATCTTCTGTGTTGCCCAATAGTTTTCTCATACCCCTCTTGAGTGTTGCTCCAGAATTCTTCATACCAAAGGGCATTCGGAGAAAACTCATATGCCCCATCTGGAGTTACAAAGGAAGTCTTTGGAATGTCTTCTTCTGGTATGGGGACTTGCCAGTACCCCTTGCTTAGCGATCTTGGAAAAAAAAAAGATCTCCACTCAGTCTCTGGAATAGGTCAGCAGCTGTAGGCATGGGTTCAGGATCTAGGTAAATCAGCTTGTTGAGTTGCCTAAAATCTATGCACACCCGGTTAGTACCTTCTTTCTTTTTAACAGCGACAACTGGCGACGCGTATGACGAGCCTTGGGACTCCCATATAACTCGAAGTTTTAACCTTTCCCGTACGTCGCCTAAAATTTTGCGCGCTGTACTTCGTGGGTGTGCAGAAACCCATGCTTTCTAAGAAGGAATAACCCCTCGCCGTACGCCGTGGGTGTACAGTAACCCATGGTTTTTGTATAGGAGCTAACCCCTCGCCGTACGCCGTGGGTGTACAGTAACCCATGGTTTTTGTGTAGGAACTAACCCCTCGCCGTACGCCGTGGGTGTACAGTAACCCATGGTTTTTGTGTAGGAACTAACCCCTCGCCGTACGCCGTGGGTGTACAGTAACCCATGTTTTTTTTCGAGGAAGTAAGACCTTGCCGTACGTCATGCAAATTTGACTTCTATGAGATGAGAGTCTTGCTACTTGCGTCAAACGGTTGTTCGTTGTTGTTGTTTCTCAGTGAATAACTGTGCACAGGCGGCCGCATGAATGTGCGTTTATCTGTGTGTGTGCATGTGAGCATTATTGCATGTTTGTGCGAGAGAGAAAGAGAAACAGAGAGAGAGAGAGAGAGAGAAAGTGTGTGTGTATGTGAACATTATTGCATATTTGTGCGAGAGAGAAAGAGAAACACAGAGAAAGAGAGAGAAAGTGTGTGTGTATGTGAACATTATTGCATATTTGTGCGAGAGAGAAAGAGAAACACAGAGAAAGAGAGAGAAAGTGTGTGTGTATGTGAACATTATTGCATATTTGTACGAGAGAGAAAGAGAAACACAGAGAAAGAGAGAGAAAGTGTGTGTGCATGTGAACATTATTGCATATTTGTGCGAGAGAGAAAGAGAAACAGAGAGAGAGAGAGAGAAAGTGTGTATGTGCATGCATGGAAAGACATATATAGAGCTATGCTATATAGTACACGCGCACAGGCCCGCGCGTGTGTGTGTGTATTGGTAAAACATTAGAAATACTTGATCCTCTATCAGTATGATGTTTCCTAGAATGTGCAACATACCAAGGCCTACGTGTTTTTTTTTTTTTGGTTTTTAAAAATACGTAATGTTACTTTGCATCATTTTGATTATGACGTACATTGCTCACACTTGGCAGTACGCGCCCCGCAAAAGACAAAGCAGACGGAACTCGGTGGCACCAAATCGTGGGCAGGAAGGAATTTCTTACCAACGCGACTCTTATCTCTCTCTAGCAAGCACGCGTGACGTCACATCCATAGCGTGTGGCGCGCAAGGTTTTTAAGTATGGGTGGCCCCACCCCACGGTGTACGGCGTGCAAGGTTTATTCTTTGGTAGTATGGGTGTTCTCACACCCACGACGTACTGGGACATTAATTGTTTAATTATTTCTTTGTTTATGTATAAAACAAAATAATTTTCAGTTGATATGTAGTATAATATATTAGGGACAAAGTCATGAAATTAAGTGGAAGTGGCTTCAAAATTACTAGAGTTACAGAGCAAAAAACACGTGTCTGGGTGATTTCACACCCACGGAGTACGGGAAAGGTTAATTAACATGTCTTTGATGTCCACTTTCAGTGACTCTCTGGTAGCATAAGGCAATGGGTAGGGCTTTGACCTGATAGGCTCCGGTGATGTCAACTTCACTTCATGCTGAATCAGATATGTTTTCCTGGAAACTCAGTGAGTACTATTTTATACTTGAGTACTCATTTTAACAGTCCACGTATTTCTGTTGCTGATGGCTGTTCAGTTATGGCCCCAAAACTACACTGTCAACAGTTCCCTGGGATCTGAAATCATTTTGTTCTAACAGTTCTTCATCGTTCACAGAACTTCCTTCAGTGAAGTTGTCACCATCACCGGAGTGGTGAGGTGGCTCCCATTCTTGGAATTCAGCAACATGTGCATCTGTAGCTGGCTTTTCTTCTGGTTCAAAGTATTTCTTGTACTGTCTGCACATGATGCCATTTTTCTTCACAAAGGATACCTCGGTATTACCCTTGGTCATGGCGTCTGTTTTGCTGGCGTAGTTTTGCAGAGAAGGGTCAGCTTGCTGTAAATGGATTAGTTTCTCTCTGGTTATTTCTGGAATTTCTGTGGACTTGCTGATCTTCAATGGTGTAGATCTCTCTTCTTTCTTCTTCTTGGATTGTGTGCGAGCTGTTACTGCACAGGTGTGTGGCCATTCAGGGTCAGGCTCTTCAGCTGCGCGGGCGCCTTCAATATTGCCGATGATGACGTCATAAGGAGGACTGTGCAGGCACAAAGTATTCACCTTCCCAACAAAAAAAGGTGTAGAAAATTCAGTGTCAGCTGTGGGGACAGCCTCAACATGTCTTTGGACACATCGTAGGTAGCCGTTCTTGGCAGTAAACTTTTTCAGGAACAATGTCCTTCTTAAGGACTCCACTGCACCGTGTGTCTCTGAGCAGCTGCACTTCCGTATCATCATAATGTCCCTTCACCACAGGCATGACACTCAAAGTACTCTTGGCATGGTTTAAGAAGGCACATTGCACCACTTTCTCATGCTCTTCAGAGCTGTCACGGGCTTGACGTGAAGTAGATCTCCACCTCCTCTGCGACAGGTGTCTCTCCCGACTCCTTTCCCTGATGGCAACATTGGCAGGTGTTAGGTTTCTTTTATTTCCACCTTGGCGCTGGTCTTTCCGGTCTTCATGACTAAAGTGTGGAGGGCTGCGCTTAACTGAATACTTGGGCAGTCTGCATTCAGCAGCCGTGTGACCCAGGCGTCCGCAGTTGAGGCATTTCAATGGTGGGGTTGATATACTTGGAACCTGGACTGGTCGTATCCGGTCTGTAGATGGTTTTGATCTAGTGTCAATGGTCCAGTTGTGAGACTCCAGGAACCTCTGAGCGGCTTCAGTCAGGGATTTCTGGCTCTGGACTTTTTCTTGTAGAAGGTGGGATGCGAGGTCTTTACGACAGGATTCTACAAATTGTTCGTTCAGGACCAGATATGACAAGCCATCATAGTCTTTCTTTCTTCCAGCCAACTTCAGCCATCTCTCTAGATAGTTTTGAATCCTGGTTAGGAATTGAGCAGGACTTTCGTTCTTCTCTGGCCTACTGGACCGAAAACGTGTGTGGACGCCTTGTTCGGAAAAATCATAACTTCGAAGAAGCTGTTTTCAGTGTTTTATATTCATTTGCTTCTTCTCGGGGTAGTCTTGAGTAGACCTCAAGGGTGTGACCAGTCAAAAGGGCACTTAAGCTGGTAGCCCATTGCTCTTTTCGCCATCTCATTGCTTCAGAATGGCGTTCAAAACGTTCCAGATAACTGTCGAGGTTGTCTTTCCCATCTACAAAAGCTGGAAGACGTGGTCTCTTGGCGACTCCAGTTTCTGACTGGGAAATGCGTTCGCCATTTTGAACTTTCACTTTTGCCATCCGCTGTTCAAATTCTCTTTGTCTCTCTTCCTCTTGATATTCTATTTCAAGTCTTTTCAATTCTCTTTCAGCAGCTTGCTCTTCTCTTTTTCTATCTTGCTCTCTTTTCCTGCTTTAACGTTCTCCTTCTTCTAGCCTTCTCTTCTCTTCACGTTCTTCCTGCTCCAGTCTTTTCTTCTCTTCAGCTGCCAATTCTATTTTTCTTCTTTCCAGTTCTCTCGCTGCAGCCTTTTCCTCAGCCTCTTGAACATATTTCCTGAGTTCATCACCTGCAAGGCCTAGTTCCATTCCAATCTTCACGTATTGCATGGTAACTCAGACTAATGTCAACGATCAGTCACTGAAACAATACTTTCTGGTGTTCAACTAGGCCTACAGACTCACGCAGCAGTCTTCCGTTTGACTCTCCTAGCTCTGTAGAACCCTAATTGTTCTTGCAGACACAGGCGACAGTTTCCTCCATTTCCCTGGACCTGCTCGATGCACTAAACGCTGTACACACCCTGGGTGTACGAAAACACCGCTGAAGACTTTCTTGACGCTGAGCGTTTTGATCTAAGTTTCGTTTCTCCTCAGACGACAGCCGATGCAGTACGTGGCGGCGTATATCGACGTGGATCTAGACTGGTGACTTTATGATCGCAGTTGGTTTAGTACAGGCCAGTGAATAATGTCTCTGGAAATTGGAATAAACACCAATGTAGCAG
>CM031607.1:85285955-85311045 GCA_018398815.1 Conus ventricosus | reverse complement strand
GATCCCGGCTTGGCCCCCAAATGTTACACGCTAAGGCGATGACTTCCTCAGTGCAAGGTAAGTGCAGTAGCCTAGCTTGTAAGAGTTCGTTGTAGATCCTGTGGTAGGTGTTCGACTTGCAGACGACAAAATACACCAGGCGGTATTGAAACGAAGAGGATACTTTTATTTACAAACGTTGAAAAATATAGGAACAAAAAACAAGCCACTGACCTTCAGGTTCAATACGTCGCACAGGAACTCAATCGTACATGCAGCGGGCAATATTTTACCAATGGCAGCTTTTCATCGACTAGACTCAAACTCAGTGAAGACCCGAACACTTTTATGCTCGACAATGACTAGAACTCTAAAAAAAAAAATTCTCTCTCTCTCTCTCTCTCTCTCTCTCTCAGTCGCACAGCTCTCATTCTTTTATATGTTATCTTAAAGAATATTCTTGAACATACTCAATTATTCTTTTCTATAATATCCTGCACATCAGTAAGCTTAACCAATGAAATCGTGACGAGCGTATGCGAATGTAATTCGGTCAGGTTCCACAACATTCTCGAACCTTCGGTAATGCACTATCAACTTACGGAAACCTGGTGAACATTCTAATATAATCTTGAATATTCCAGTCGCATTATCAATCGATCCCAAAACAATACTGAACAAGTAGGCCTACGTTCACTGTCCAAATGTTTTAAATAAACCAACAATAGCACTAACTGACCGAAACTACAAAGATCTAGATCTAAAAGCCATAAATAAACGGAGGCTTGCAACTCGTCATTACTGCCCACCGTGTGTCCTGAGAGCTGCACTTCCGTATCATCATAATGTCCCTTCACCAGGCATGACACTCAAAGTCTTTGGCATGGTTAAGAAGGCACATTGCACCACTTTCTCATGCTCTTCAGAGCTGTCACGGGCTTGACGTGAAGTAGATCTCCACCTCCTCTGCGACAGGTGTCTCTCCCGACTCCTTTCCTGTTGGCAACATTGGGCAGGTGTTAGGTTTCTTTTATTTCCACCTTGGCGCTGGTTTTTCCCGGTCTTCATGACTAAAGTGTGGAGGGCTGCGCTTAACTGAATACTTGGGCAGTTGCATTCAGCAGCCGTGGGACCCGGGGCGTCCGCAGTTGAGGCATTTCAATGTGGGGTTGATATACTTGAACTGGACTGGTCGTATCCGGTCTGTAATGGTTTTGATCTAGTGTCAATGGTCCAGTTGGTGAGACTCCAGGAACCTCTGAGGGGGCTTCGTCAGGATTTCTGGCTCTGGACTTTTTCTTTAAGAAGGTGGGATGCGAGGTCTTTACGACAGGATTCTACAAATTGTTCGTTTCAGGACCAGATATGAAAAGCCTTCATAGTCTTTCTTTCTTCCAGCCAACTTCAGCCATCTCTCTAGATAGTTTTGAATCCTGGTTAGGAATTGAGCAGACTTTTCTTTTCTTCTCTGGCCTACTGGACCGAAAACGTGTGTGTGGACGTTTGTTAAAAAAAAATCATAACTTCGAAGAAGCTGTTTTCAGTGTTTTATATTCATTTGCTTCTTCTCGGGGTAGTCTTGAGTAGACCTCAAGGGTGTGACCAGTCAAAAGGGCACTTAAGCTGGTAGCCATTGCTCTTTTCGCCATCTCATTGCTTCAGAATGGCGTTCAAACGTTCCAATAACTGTCGAGGTTGTCTTTCCCATCTACAAAAGCTGGAAGACGTGGTCTCTTGGCGACTCCAGTTTCTGACTGGGAAATGCGTTCGCCATTTGAACTTTCACTTTTGCCATCCGCTTTTCAAATTTCTTTGTCTCTTTCCTCTTGATATTCTATTTCAAGTCTTTTCAATTCTCTTTCAGCAGCTTGCTCTTCTCTTTTTCTATCTTGCTCTCTTTTCCTGCTTTAACGTTCTCCTTCTTTTACCCTTCTCTTCTCTTCACTTTTCTTCCTGCTCCAGTCTTTTCTTCTCTTCAGCTGCCAATTCTATTTTTCTTCTTTCCATTTTCTCTCGCTGCAGCCTTTTCCTCAGCCTCTTGAACATATTTCCTGAGTTCATCACCTGCAAGGCCTATTTCCCATTCCAATCTTCACGTATTGCATGGTAACTCAGACTAATGTCAACGATCAGTCACTGAAACAATACTTTCTGGTGTTCAACTAGGCCTACAGACTCACGCAGCAGTCTTCCGTTTGACTCTCCTAGCTCTGTAGAACCCTAATTGTTCTTGCAGACACAGGCGACAGTTTCCTCCATTTCCCTGGCCCTGCTCGATGCACTAAACGCTGTACACCCCCCTGGGTGTACGAAACACCGCTGAAGACTTTCTTGACGCTGAGCGTTTTGATCTAAGTTTCTTTTTCTCTCAGACGACAGCCGTGCAGTACGTGGCGGCGTATATCGACGTGGATCTAGACTGGTGACTTTATGATCGCAGTTGGTTTAGTACAGGCCAGTGAATAATGTCTCTGGAAATTGGAATAAACCCCAAATGTAGCAGGACCCCGGCTTGGCCCCCAAATGTTACACGCTAAGGCGATGACTTCCTCAGGGGCAAGGTAAGTGCAGTAGCCTAGCTTGTAAGAGTTTCGTTGTAGATCCTGTGGTAGGTGTTCGACTTGCAGACGACAAAATACCCCAGGCGGTATTGAAACGAAGGGATACTTTTATTTACAAACGTTGAAAAATATAGGAACAAAAACAAGCCACTGACCTTCAGGTTCAATACGTCGCACAGGACTCAATCGTCATGCAGCGGGCATATTTACCAATGGCAGCTTTTCATGACTAGACTCAAACTCAGTGAAGACCCGAACACTTTTATGCTCGACAATGACTAGAACTCTAAAAAAAAAAATTCTCTCTCTCTCTCTCTCTCTCTCCCCTCTCAGTCGCACAAGCTCTCATTTTTTTATATGTTATCTTAAGAATATTCTTGAACATACTCAATTATCTTTTCTATAATATCCTGCACATCAGTAAGCTTAACCAATGAAATCGTGACGAGCGTATGCGAATGTAATTCGTCAGGTTCCACAACATTCTCAAACCTTGGGTAATGCACTATAAAACTTACGGAAACCGGTGAACATTCAAAATATAATCTTGAATATTCCAGTCGCATTATCAATCGATCCCAAAACAATACTGAACAAGTAGGCCTACTTTTCACTGTCCAAATGTTTTAAATAAACCAACAATAGCACAAACTGACCGAAACTACAAAGATCTAGATCAAAAAGCCATAAATAAACGGAGGCTTGCAACTCGTCATTACTGCATGGACGTCTTTTCGCAAAAGTTCCTCCTTTTCTTGTCTCCCTTATAAATTGTAACACTATCATTCCCCAAGTTTTTGTGAATTAGTGAATGTGTGGTGTGTGGTGTGTGGGGGGGGGGGGGGGGGGGGGGGGGAGGGGGGGGGGGCAGAAAAGGGGAAAGGGAAAGTGGATACGGGAATTTTCAAGAGTGGAGAGTGAGAGGTGGAGACGTGACGTTGAACAGTAGAACTCTCAGTGGGGAAACCCTTCACAGGGCATGCTGGTTAGCTCGGCGGATAGGGCTTCAAGGCTTCCAGGTTGGAATCTCATCTTGAGACAGTTTGAATGGAGGAAATGTTCTCAAAGAGTCAGCATCACTTTTTGCAGACTCCCAAACCCTTCCCCATGTTTTCTGACTGAGACTGTAACATTCCCAGCATTTGGGAGAGGGGGGCATTTTCCATTACTTGGGGGTCCATACTTGGAAAATCAAATTCCTCACTCTCTTTCGTCTTGCGCCAAATTATTTTTGGGTTTTAAAAAATCTTACAAAAAACTCTCTCTCGCTTCCCCTTTTTTTCATTTTTTTTTTTTCATTTTCTTTTTTGGAAGAGTACATTTTTAAACCTAATCCCTTTAATAAAAATACGGGCATGGGTGGGAGTGGGGGAAGGTGTAGGATGTGTCTTGTCTCCTCACGCGGTCATTTCCTTCCTTTTATGTGTGTGTGTGTGTGTGGGGTGTGTGTGTGTGTGTGTGTGTGTGGGGTGTGTGTGGTGTGAATAGAATAATAGAATAGAATAGAACAGAATAAATGTTATTGTCATGAAACCTCAGCGTTTATGAGACACAATCTGGTTAATTACAATATGGTTGACACAATATGTGTGTCGGCGTGCGTGCTGCGGCGGGCATGTGGTGTTGTGTGTGTGTGTGTGTGTGTGTGTGTGTGTGTGTGTGTGTGTGGTGTGTGTGCGTGCGCGCTTGCACGTGCGTGTGTTTGTGTATGTATTTTGGTGTGTTTTGTGTGTGTTTGTGTGTGTGGGGTGTGTGTGGTGTGTGTTTTGTGTCTCGACGGACACTGTCAATGACTTCCTCTTCACGGACGACTGTGCCCTCAACCCCTGTCTGAGAAGCCACAATGCAACACAGTGTTGACAATTCTCTACTGCAGAGAACAGTAAAATGTTCATTCTAGCTTTTAACTGCCCTCAACAAGTTTCGGGCAGTAAAAGCTAGAATAAATATTTTACTGTTCTCTGACAAGTAAGCCTTCAACAATGAAATTAAAAATGATAATCCATCACACATTTTTTTAATAAACAAAAAAATAACGAATTTTTTACAAACAAAAATACTGTGTAGGGTTATCCGTTTTTCAATACTAATTTACAAAAAACTTTTTTAGATTTTAGTTTTTGCTTAATCCTGCGTTTTTCCTGATCATTTTCAATAACATCATTTTCGCGCAGACATTCATCAAATGATCTCTTCTTTCATGTGAAATAAAACTACAGTCTTTAATGTTCTCTAAAGTCTTTTAAAACTGAGTTATATTTTTGACATAAAAAACCACACACTTATCCCCGCATGTCTTCCACTGAAGCAAGTTTTGACAAAGCGTTTTTTTTTTTTAAAATATGTCTCTTTTTGCCGAACAGTCATCTGTAATAAAAATGTCTGCGTTCCTTCAAACAGCCTATAAAAGCGTTCTAAACACTCACTCAGTTTATTTCTAGGATCAACTAAATATATTTCATCATCTGTCCATATAAACCTTCTATCATGTTTTGCTTTGTTCCATTTAAGTGTTGGACAGAAAATCACAATATGATCAAAATTATAGCGATAAACTGTTTTGCAATAGGTCTAGGATAAAATATTGTTTTTCCACAACCAGTCTGTCCACAAATCAATGAAAAAATGAGGCTTTTTTATCATAAAGTTTAACATCGCATTGACACCAAAGTCGTCTGCTCCATAGTTTTATACAGAATTTAATCTAAACCAGTTATTATGTTTATTATACTCTCCGTCAAAACTTGTTCATATAATAAAACCCTATGAGGCCTAAATGTGTAAGATTAATCCAATTTAGTTCTGTAAGATTGTTTCTATTTAAGTCAATATTGATTTTGTTGCTTGTTGTTATGACCTTAATATCCTCACCATTGGAAGAACGACGATTTTTAACTTTAAAACGTTTTAACATCTAAGTTTTGCCAGCAATTTTTAATTCCCTTTTATAAGTATGTCACTAACGCCCACAACCCATCCCCCTCCTCATCTTTTAAGACAGAAATTTTAAATATCATTGTGAACGTGTCTCCTAATTTCCTGCGTGGAAAGAACTGAATTTGAGAAGCTCTTTAAAACCGTTCTTTTCTGTGGGGTGTACTGTTTCTCCCATACGGCGTTTTTCAATCTCCTTTCCGACTATTGTCCTCGCATAAGACTTACATGTAAAGACCAGAGTTGAAAGCTTTCTAAACTTTTTTGACGGCTAAAAAATGTAAATGGGCTTATGAATTCAAATTTCATGTCCCATTCAAAATTATGGTTTCTAAGTGCCATTTGCTGTCAGGTTTTCGAACTATTTTATATTCATACTGGCCAGCATTTTTTGCTTCTACATTGCGCAGTTGGTCTAGTTTAGGAAACTTTTTTGTTGTCGCCAACCTCTTTGCGTTTATAATCACCATCTTTAGTGTACTCAAAACCATACAAAGCGCCTATCTCACCATTCTGTTCAAAGTCCGCAACGTCTGCAAGGTCTTTTAATTCTAAAGTTATACACCTCACAGGCGCTAATGTAACTCCGGATTCTTCTGGTCCACGCGACATTATTTTTTTAGTACAACTTATTTTATTTCCAAAACAATGTGCAGGTTATCACATTTTACGATTTTCCCCTGTTTTGTCTGCAATTTTTATATTAAAATGATCCAACCCTTCCACAAACTAATTTTTTAAAACTGTAAATTAGGAATTGTAAAATTTTCATAATCGCAATATGCAGCTTTCCCTGATGGAAGAGCCTTAAAACAGTTGGGGGCCTTCCTCATATAAGTTTTCATCAGTGCTCAGCTCATCCAAATGAACATAGAGTAATGAATGTAATGAAGATTGAGCGGATTTTCCCCCTCATAAGTAGTTTTGTTTGGTGTAACTCTAAAACTATGAATGGGTTGATTGGCAGTTGAAAAGGGCCTAACATTTTAGCTACTCTCCATCAAAATAGTAACCCACTTCTTCTCTTCAGGTTTGAAGGTCAACATTGTTTTTGATTCGCATTAAATTTAAATTTGAGAGTAATGTCAAAGTTACTCGTTGCTTTTTTTTAGCGAGCAAAACCATAATAACCATCAGGTATGGTTAACTTGCTAACTAAATTGTCCTCTATTATTAACTTTTTAATCTTATTATTCTTTTTGGATTCAGTAATATTAAACCCAAAAACTTTGTAAAAAATTTCATGAAGTGCAACCATTCTGGTTCCGCAATTGTTATCAATAGCATGTTCTAAAAACGAAGGACGGTCTTGAGTTGTTATTGTTACAAAAAATTTTTTTTAAAAGAAATAAAAATGAGCGCATTCAAATATACTAATGCAAAATATTCTGTTGGGCCGCACTACAATCTTTTAAAAAAATAACAACTGATACTCTTGACATTTCTGTGACTCAGTCTGCACCTTTCGAGTAAAGGTTATTACTCCCTTGAAGAGCTATCTTAACCCTCCTATTAAAAACGACTACATCCCAAAAAGGTGGTTTAGTCCCTCCATGCAGTTTTATCAGAACCCGTTAAACTTTGCTGTGTTTTGTGCATCAACTGGGTTTTGGGGTGTCGTATGCTGATCATTTTAAATCATCCTGTCCTTGGTGAGGTCAGTGTACAGATTTTATTTTTATTACACCTTCAGACGTATTTTAACTGAACTGCAAGCGCCATTGCCAAATGACAAACCGTTTAATCCATTCAGCAACAGAATAGCCCTGAAGGCTTTTGAAAGGATCTGTAACGAATTCAATATTAAAGCCAAGACAGACTTTTGAAAAGTCAGATCTTAATCATGGTCTAGGCACCCCTATTTTTGGGGCGTGCACAGAAGTATAACTATGACTGGAATCCTCCTTACATATCTTTCTTAAAGGCACGCTTTTCACCCCGGGTCCATAGAGCAAGAGCACAAAACAGCATGGACAACATTTATCTTAGACACTTCTAAGGGCCTAACTAAAGCGGAATAGAACGGATAAACGACTCTGTTCGTACTTACGTTTGGGTGTTTGCTAGGTTCGCAAGCACAAACGAATCGAGCATAACTGATCCTTCTACTGGCTTTGATGCACAAAAACAATACTTAGCAAATTTAGAGGACGCCATTAATTCTACAGTTGATTTCCCTTTCAGTATTAAAAGGTACCAGAATGTTTTACAATCGCAAGATCGAAAGTAGATTTTGCTGTTGGAAACTGGTTTAAAACATGCTGCCTTCTGACCTCAGACTCCAGAGAGGAACAATAATAAACTACAATAATGAAATCCTCGTGGCAGGCAATGAACAGAAGGTTGGAAAAAACGAAATAAATTCTGAGCCAGTAATATTGCAACAGTAAACAAACAAGATGACCCTCCAAGAATAAGTCATCCAATCCCCGCGGCCCAAAGCCCAAAGGCCGTTGAAGAAATAAAAAAAAAAATTTGACCATGAATATGAAAAGACAGACTTGTTTTTGGATTAACTGGCCTAGGATTACTTGGTCTTTATCTTACTAAAAATTAACCCGACTATTAAGGGAGAACTAACGCCCATAAGTGCTGGGCCCATAAAGCCAACTACTTTGCTTGCAGTAGACAAAAGCCAGCTAACAACACCCCCTAATATACCTGGTAAAGCGTCCATGGCTTTACTGGCTAATTTTTTTAATAAACCCCAAAAAGATCAAGCTGTTTTTTTACCCATGATTTATTAGGCGGTGATGGAGGTGATGGCGTTGGAGGCACTGGGATTTGACCACCGCCGCCTGTAATAGCCATCGCCATGTACTATTGCAAATCCTAAGGCCGTTTATAACGCTTGCTAATATGACTCTTCTCTCTAAACAGGTTCGTAATTCGTTTTTGCTAGCGTCGTGTCTTCATATAAAATTCTTTGGATAGTTTTCTCTTATTCTGCTCACTTGAGTTCGTAATTGTTCTCGGTTAGTAGACGCCGCTTCTATTCTTAATGATCTCAGTTCTTTAAGCTCTTTTAGTCTTTGGGTTATCTTTCTTTATCCCCAAGCCTAAGTTGGCGTCATCAACCTCAACGAGTTTTTCTTTTTCTCTTTTTATATCCTCATTTAGTTCACTCAGTTTTGCTAAATTGTTTATTAATTCGCCTCTAAAGGGTTCTTAAAGTACGTTTAAAGGGGCTAATAATTCTCTTATAGGCAATGAAGAAACATAAATTTGGGTTTTTGGTACTGTTTCTTCGGAAAAACTGGTTTCTGCATCTATTGTTTTGGTACTGTTTCTTCTGAAAAACTGGTTTCTGCTTCTATTATTTCCCCTGCTGTTTGACTTAAATCTTGAAGTTCCATGTTTTGTATTTGGTTATTGTTGGGAGTTTTTGTAGTGTTTTTGAAGTTTCGCAACTGCATCCCTATTTAAATTTTTGGGTTTTAGAAATGCCAAGGCAAATTTTGTACGCTCACAGGAGTCTTTGTCTAATTGTACCTATGGCATAAAACTTTGAGGGGTCTCGTTTAGTTGAAAAGCTGAACGGGTTCTCCTTGATCGTTTTACACATACAAAGGGCCCTTTTATCTTTTACTTCAAAATCTTTAGGGTCTATAAATTCGGGGTTCTAGGCCTAAACTTTTGAAAAAATGCTCCGACCGTACTTTCTTTTTAATTCACGCCGCAATGGGCCGTTGAGCGATGCTGTGTCAAAGGAGTCATTTCACTCATGTCGTCTCCAGGATCAAAAACATCATAATCTTTTTCCCCTTTCAATTCCTGCCATGTTTCTTAAATAATAAACTTTTTATTTTGTTTTATAAAAAATGTCACAAGCATATGGCTCAATATTTTGACCCGCATAGAAGACTGAAAGAGCCCCTTGGCGTGAAGGGAAATAAACGGAATATTACTGTTCCAATAATCCATCTACTATTGATGCAGATCAAATTCTTACTGTCAAATTTCCAGACCTAGGAGCAGATGAAGTAAATTGTGCCGGGCTCTGCGCAACTTACTTTCAAAATAGAACTCGCTTCAACAACAGACCAAAACAGGACAGTTGTTCAGAATCTGGGGTGGGCAATCGTTAAGAAAATTTCTATAAAACTTGGGGGGCAAGAAATATTTTTTTTTCACAATGCAGACATATTTTTAACCTATTCTGATCTATGGCTAACCGGGAATGAAAGGGCCGATCTTGCGTTTCAAGGAATCGAAAATGAAGAAGCACTAAAACCTAGAATAGGCGCCGCAGATGGTTAAAGACGGCAAAAAAGTATGTAGCAGTAAATTTTGCGTATGGAAATCGCTTTTCCATTCCCTTGATTTGAGTTGTTAAAAGCGCATCCCTCCATACTTTCAAGGAGCATTAAAAGACAGATTGTCATATGAACTAACTTTTAATAATACAAACTGTTACAGATCTCAGACACGGAAGAAAAGTACAGCATTTCTGACATCTCGTTAGAGTTTACGTTGTGAGCAACCCTAATTTAGCAAGGCTGATTGACAACAATATCAGTCAAAATTAGCAATATATTACGAAAGAGTGAGTCATCATACAACTTTATCCCAGAAGCAGGGCAGACACTAAATGGAATTTTTATTTTTAGTGCCGCAGCAAGATCACTTAAAGGTATTTTATTGCTGTGTGAAGATGAAGAACCATTCAAAAGAGGAAGTGAAAAGTTTATGAATCCTAAAATAACGAAAGTACAATGTTCGATTGAGGGTAGTCCTAACCAATCTACGCTAGCGGGCTTAAACCTTATCAACATTTTGATGAAATAAGAAAACTGTTTGGAGGCAGGAGGTGTAGAAATCCGCCCAGTAGACCTTGTGTCTAAAAAATCTACACCTTCACAGCGTTAGGCTCGATGAATTATTTAACAACAAAATACGGTTTATGGATTGACCTAAGATCGACAGAGGATAATCAGTTGCATGGAAGTGGGAGAACTTTTTAAAGACGGAAAAACCATTCAAATTGATAAAGAAAAAGATGGCGATAAACCAGTTAATGTACATTTGTTTTTAATAAAATGATGCGCAGCTGAATATTCAAGATAATAGTTTAAAAAGATATAAAATACTAAATTATTTTTTATTTTTAAAAAAGCATGTCTTTCGGGTTTATCCAAATGTGACTACAGCGCCAGAGCCACCAAAAGAAGGGATAGTAGAAACCCCCAACATAAAACCTTCAGATTAACAAACATTACGCAAATGCAACAAAAACTAAGCAAGACCTTTCAAAATACAGCAAAACCAAACGAAGGTATTCTGCTGCCTTTAATGCTGTTACATATTTAAAACTGGAGCATGGGCTTGGATGGTCTATCGGCTGGAACAAGTGTTTGGTCTCTTAGCAACAGGCGTTGGTGCACCCGCAGCTTTACCTCTAGGGGGTTTGTCTTTAGCTCTCGGCCCTTTGGGGTTCATTAGCTGTATATGCTGCAAGCAAAAAATTAAAAACTAAACTCCAAAAGCACACAGCTATGGTTCAACTAATAACACTAAATTTAAAGTTCGTTCAAACTGACAATAAATAAAGCGCTAGTTGACTCAAACATCACGGATGAAGAATTTAGTCGTTTACAAGCCGATTTTGATGACTATAAAAGACAAAAGTTTGATCTTCAAAAAAGGCAAGGGCAATTTTTTTCTCAACAGCCGACACCGAGCAGATAAAAATGGAATGTTTAAAAAAAGAAAAACGAGACATTAAAACTCTGTTCAAACAGCTCACATTAACAACATCAAAGGGCTTTTATACTTTATTTTATGAGTCCAAGCACAAAAAGACCGTTGAAAATTGTTTCTGTTTAAATTTTTTTTTAAATTTTTAAAAATATTTTTAAGTTAGAAAAGAAAACTTAAGATGGATAAGATATATGAAGGACCGGGACGAATTGTTTGAAGGAATGCTTAAGGGAGAGCGTTTGTCAAGAGCTTTAAATGATATTAATCTAGAAGTCATTGATCCAACAAACGTACGGGCAAGTGTTGTTCATGCTATTTCTCAAGTTCCAGGTAACAAACCCAATAGACCCGCCAGTTAAAGTAATGTTAGCTGTTTTAATCGACTATATAACAATAAATAAGAAAATCTAGAAGTCGGGTCTCAACTAAACAACAGGTTATTCTTTCTCATAATGACTTAACACCTGGTTGGGCAGACCCCCTTTGCTACACAGTTTGATGAAGCCGCTGAAAAACCCAAAAATAAAGGGGCTCTGGTTGGGCAAGGGCGAAGTCTTAGGATCAATTGAAACAGGCTAAGTATGAGCCGATTGTAGGCAAGTCTTACTTTCCCCTACTTCCAGCATTAGTCCAAAAAGAGCAGTTCAAAACATAAAAAATTTCGGACAACAAATGTTTTATGTGGTGTGTTCTTGCAAGGCTTCATTACGTCCGCAAAAACGGCAGAGAAAGTATCTAACTATGAACCTTACATCAATGATCTTAACTTTAGTGGGTATCCTTTTTCCCGTTAGTGTAGATCAGATTGATCAGTTTGAAGAACAAAACAAACCAAAAACTGTTAATGTATACCCCATGGTCTGAGAAAACAAAATTTGGGGCCTATTAGAGTGTCTAAAGACAGCCCAACAATAGGTACCCAGACAAAAGCCCCTGTGGACTTACTCCTAATGTCTTCACCAACAGGTTGCCTCAACATTACACATTGATACGAACAATGGGTAGACTAATGCGGCATACTTTAAAAAATCATGGGAAACAAGAATTCTGTAAAAATGTTTAACAAGAATTTTCCCTCCGTTCCAGCCGTGCTTGAACATATAAAACATTGTAAAAGTTCTGTAGACTGTAATACAGAACTAACTACCCCCCACCTGGATCTAAAGTTAGTTTAAGAACTGGAAACGGCTGCAAACAAGTCCATATGAGTTTACGCAGACTTTGAATCACTTATTGTTCCTTATGAAGGGCCAACCCCACAAAAACTTCCTAAAACAGCCTTTGTGAGTAATCATCAGATTTGCTCATTTGCTTTTATCATTGTTAGGTTTGGGTGGGGTCCATTCAGAACCGATTATATAGAGGACCTAATGCGCAGAATACTTCTTAAACGCATGCAGCAATGCGTAACGCCTGTTCTAATAATTGAATTAATCTGAAATTTATAATGACGCCCGAAGACCGAGAACAGTATAAATCAGCCACACATTGTTGGATTTGTGGTTTAGGCCTCTCATCCAAAAACGCAGCGAATCCACAGAAAGAGACCATGATCACATTAGCGGAAAGTTCAGAGGAGCAGCGCACAGTAAATGCAATCTCAACTAAAGTTTGATCCTAAGACATGGAAGCTGCCCATCTTCTTTCATAACTTGCGAGGTTACGACTCCCTCTTAAATGAAAGCAGTAATGACGCCTTCAGGGTAACATGCATTGCACAGTCATCAGAAAAGTACATGTGTTTCACTTTAAATAACATGTCTTTTTTGACTCTATGCAACACTGATGGGATCATTAGAGTCACTGGCTATGCCTTAAAGTCCTGCCCAATAACAGAAGAAAAATTTTGACCCAACTCTTGTTAGAAAGGGCGTTTACCCTTACGAGTACATGAACAGTTGGGAAAAGGTTTGATGAAGATACACTTCCGCCTAAAGGCGCGTTCTTTTCTATCTTAGAGGAAAGGACATCAGTGATTCTGATTACCCCGCAGATCAAGAAGCATGGCAGAAGTTTGATTGTAAAACGATGGGAGACTATCATGATGCATACTTGATGGTCGAGGTATGTTTGTTGGCGGACGTCTTGAAAATTTCAGAAAGACCTGCATGAAACATTATAGCCTGGATCCTGCGCATTAAAATTTCTGCGCCCGGGATGAGCTGGGACGCTTTCCCTTTAAAATTTACTGAGTACAGATTTGATTTATTGTCAGATTTACCATGATTCGATGATTGAAAACGGATTGCGTGGAGGAATTAGTATGGCGTCGCATCATTACGTAAAGCAAACAACAAATACCCAGATGATTTTATCCAAGTAAAGGTCTAACTATCTCATGTATTTAGATGCAAACAATCGTATGGAGGGCAATGGCGCAATCACTTTTCCCTTACTAACTTTAAAATGTACAAAAGACGGCGGTGCGAATAATTTTTCAAGGAGCATTAAAGTGGGTTTAGCAGTTTTTACGCCAGATAACAGCGTGGTTTCATTCTAGAAGTTGACTTAGAATATCCTCAGGAACTCCATGACCCGCATAATGACTACCCATTAGCAGCAGAAAGCCTAAAGATGAATCCAACAGAGCCGCCTAAAAACTGTGCCTAATCTTCGAGTAAAAAATATTATGTCTGTCATTTCAGACTTCTACAATTTTATTTAAGGCACGGGTTTTAAAACTAACAGTAGTTCATCGTATTTAAAAGAATTAATCAAGAACAGTATTATGAAACCATCATCATGAAGAACACTGATCTTAGACTAAATCCCCAGAGCTTCAGAAAAAGACTTTTCAAGCTGATGAACAACAGCGTTTTGGGAAGACTATGGAAAAACCGCACAGCGTAAAGATGTCAGATTGGTCACCAAAGAGAACGAAGCAATTTAAACTGACTTCAAAACCTAAATTTTCAGATTTTAGAAGATTCATGTCAGCTTTTTGGCAATAAGATGAAAAAAAAGAAAATCAAATTAGACAAAAACCCGTAAATTTAAATTGGGTTTACTGTTTTAGAATTATCAAAGCTTTTTTATGTTAGAATTTCTTTATGACTACTTTAAACCCCGGTATCCAGAGTCCAGAGTACTTTACACAGATTTCAGATAGTTTTTTTATAGATATCCCTACTGAAGACATCTATAAAGACATGGAATTAGAAGTACTAAAGGGCATGCGGGATGGTATGACACATCTGATTACCCAAAGATTCGCCTTTACATTCATCCGTTAATAAGAAGGTTTTAGGAAAGATGAAGACGAATTATCGGAGGGGTGATCAAGGAGTTGTTGGTTTAAGGTCGAAAAAAGTACAGTATTTCGAGCCCGGAGAAAACCATTAAGAAAGGAAAGGGAATATCTCGCAGTGTTGTGCAGTCAAACATATCGCATGACAACTACAAAGAACATTGTTCAATAAACATACTTTTCATCATGACAACGTAAAACTGCGATTAATCTACATGAGATCAACACAACTGTTGTAACAAAGAATCATTAGATAGAACAAACACTAAACGAGTAAATTTTTTAATCCAGAGTTTTCATATGCAATCGGGCAATTTGGGGAACAGCATAAACAAGGGTTTATATTTTTCATCAACTTTTATTATAAGATCAATCATATCTTCATCCAATTCAGCTAAATCTTTTTTCATGTTTTCTTGAGTGCTCGAATTTTTTTATTATTTCAAGATATTCTTTTCCCCAATCAAAATTTGGATTTTGGGTTGTAGGTGATCTGGATTTTTTAGCATCTCTTGATAAATCTTTTGCAAATGTTTCTTTAATAACAGAATTCATATCATAAAATTCCCGTATCAATTCCAAGGTCTCTTTCTTTATCATTCTTGTTTCGTTTCCCGTCTTTCCCTTTTGAGCTTCCATTTTTAGTCTCAAATATATTTTTGTAATTAATTAAGCAACTGGAACTGTGATTAAGAGTTTATGGTTTAAGACCCAAAATATACAGTATTTCGGGCCAGGAGAAAACTTTTTCCTCAAGTTTTATTATAAGCTCAATCATATCATCATCCAATTCAGCTAAATCTTTTTCATGTTTGCTTTATGTGCTCGAATTTTTTTTTTTACTTTAAGATATTCTTTTCCCCAATCAAATTTGGGATTTTGGGTTTGTAGGTGATCTGGATGTTTTAGCATGTGTTGGTGAACCCTCACAAGTTTTCCTTAATAGTAGAACTCGTATCATATGATTCCTGTATCAATTCCAAGGTCTCTTCTTTATCATTCTTGCTTCATTTGAAACTTCCATTTTAGAACATAAATATATTTCTGTAAATTAATTAAGCAACTGGAACTGTGTCTGGCGGGATTATCTGCAGTTCTTCCTTCACAAACGATCTTGAGGAGCTGGTTGATTTGTTTGTCAGTTTCTCGTAAATAATACACGGGCGGATTCATTTTAAAAATTCTTTTTATTTCATATGGATCAACACTCCAAACTGGATCTGTTGCCCTGATGCGAGTGTCCCTTCTGCTTCCCCGGGGGAAATAAAGGTACCTTACTTTTAAACCAAACGGTAATAGTTTGCTGGTTTACTGGAGTCTTCAGCAACATTTTTGTTTGTTTTTTGATTGCTTGTACTGGTTTTAGACCTTTAAATTCTTCATTATTCATTGCGCGCAAAACTGAGGGCAGTTTTCTAACCTTCGTGTTGCGAGAATTGTCAATCAGCTCTCTGTGATACTGTAGGAAAAAAGTCTTTCGGATAACTGTTTGTTAAAGTTTTCAACTAAAGCCTGTTTATCTGGAACTCCAGGAATGCCTCTTTTAATGGTAACTCTATGTTTAACAATAATTTATTCACTTGGCCTTTAAAAATTTTTTTCCATCATCAACTTGAATCAGCGAGGATAATTAAGGGGGCCCCGCTGGTATATCAGTTGTATGGCAACAGCAACAGCAGAAGCACTCTTTTTTGTTAATGGTTCTGCATCTTTGTATCTTGAAGCTATGTCAATGACTGTGAGGGCGTACTTAAATCTTTTTCTTTAAAATGTATCAGGGGGTAAAATAGAAGATCTTTGATGGGGTCGTTGGGTTATGTTTCACAAAGTGGGTCCTGTATTCGTCTAGGTGCTGGTAATAAATTTCCCAAATGCTTGTTTAGAAACTTTTCCTTTCTGTTTTTCATACTTGCTGCTGGTTAGTTTTTATTGCCGTGATTCCCTTCCATATCCTTTTGGCAAAATAATAGATTTGTTCATTTTTATTCAGCCAATATATTTTGAAACAAATACACGACGGTCATGCCAAAGACAATAAACGCGATTCTTGCATCTTTTTGTTTTTTCGATGGTTGAAAAAAGTCGCCAAATTTTGGTGGGGCAAGTCTCGATTGTTTGCCTGTATACAAGATAATATTTTTATTGCTTGATAACGCCCTTTAAATGTTGTAAGCTGCTGTCCCTGTTTTTCATTTTTGTCGTATAAAATTAACTGCTAAATTCTCGCTTTTAAATAGGGTCTTGTGCTGCGGCTAGTTGCTCCATAGCTTTGTTATGTCTTTTTCTCTCCCCGTCATCCCGCAGTTTACTAAATGTATTACTTCCTAAAAGAAGCGCATTAACACAGCGCCGCCTATCATCATTACGAATGAAGCCATTTTTATAAATGTATTTTTTTATTTTACATATGACTGTCGGGAAATTTATTCCTTGCTTAACTAGAAAATATTTCGTAGCAAATGAACTGTTATAACAGCAATCATTTTGCTGATCCTCAAAGTCTAGCTTGCCAAGATCGCTTTTTTAATTTTAAAACAACTTTCCCCAAAATTGTGACCTGCACTTAGACCACCTAACACAATGTATCAAGGTTGTAACAGTTTTTTCGTTCTCATTTTTAAAAAATAAATAATTATTTTTTAATAAAAACATGAACACATGTCTCTACAGCAATGGGCAGCTAAACCATCAACTTATGATTACAAATGATCAATTTTGATGACCAAGCTATTTTCCCAAAAAGGAAAGACTGTTTCTTGGCACATGGGAAAAACAAAACAGTCCTGGGAAATGATTCAGATAGAACAGATTCACATTCGCACAAAAATTTGTAAAGTATAAAACCAGGTACAGCGCAACTAGGATCAGAATGGAAAAGTGTAGGAACAAACGTCTTAGTTTGACACTAAATAGTAAGTAAATTTGCGCCTATTGATTCTGAACAAGACTTTATGTATGATTTAACGCAGATCCAGTTTTACAAAGCAATTAGTCCTAGGAGTGATCTGTATACAATTTGGAACATATTGTCGCCGCAACAGGGGATTAATACTTAATCATATAGTTTAAATTTCCCCTTAAAAATTGACCAGCCAGAAAATCAGCAGAATCAGAAAACATTGAATCAGGTGGAAAAGTGACCAGTAAAAAGCCTGGGTGCGTTGCAGCAGGAAAAGAGTACGGAGTGGAAAAAAAAGAAAATTACGTTACAATCACATATAAAATAAAAAGAAAAAGTGCTAGACCCGCAGCCAGTTTTTCAACGCCACCCATAAAACACCAGAACAAGTTGATTCAAGACTAGCCGCCAAAGTCTTCATGGAAAAATTACTGAAAGCAATGTCATTTTTGCGGCATTGCTGCGGGTGGGTATTACGTTATAAAATATATAAACAACGACAGCAAAAACCCAAGCTGTCAAAAAATCTCAACACTAAATACAGAAGCGAACACAAAGCATGCAAAACCGCCAACAAAAAATTTTCATTTTTGATCCATTTAAAATTTGCAATAAAATTATAAAGTGACTTAAATAAAACTTGGTTGTACTTAGGGTGTCTTAAGTTAAGAACTTAGGGTGACTTAAGGGCGATTTGGGTCAAGAACTTATTAAAACAGAGGAGACTTGTTTAAAAACTAACAAAAACTTGAGGGACTTAAAGGCATTTAAAATAAAAGGAACTTGGGGAGACTTGATAGAACTTAATTAAAGAACTTGTGGTGATTTGGATAAAAATTTAAACTAAGAATTGAGGTGATTTTAATTAAGAACATAGAGTTACGATTAAGAACTTGAAGAAACTTGAGAGACTTAAGTTAAGAACTTAGAATGACTTGGGTGGGAACTTAAAAATTTCTTGATAGAACTTGATTAAAAATTAGAAGTGACTTAATTAAGAACTTGGTGTGGGTTAGGGCGGGTGGTAAGAAGGTGTCAAGGGGGAAACAAAGCGAATTGGGGGATTAGCTTAATGCAAGTTGCTCCTTAAGAGCGTTTTGGAGTGCGGCAAAAACGTTTCCTGGTCAGGCGCATGCGCAAGCCCCGCATTATCTTCCCTTACATGTTTTTACTGTGGGACTTGGCTTAATGCAAAAGTTCTCCTTAAAGAGCGGTTTTGGAGTCGGCCAATGAACCTTCAACTGTTTTGGGGCAACAGTGTGTTCTCTTATCGGGGGGAGAAGGTGGTTAAGTTTTTGTGTCTAAAAATTGTTATAGAAAGTGTACAATTAGATGAATCAAAAGATGAATGAATCCGAAGTGTCCCAGAAGTCTGACTTACTTAGAGAAATAAATCAGAGCAATCCAACAGGACTTGCCAAGATATAGAAAAATTTGGATCAGTGAAGCCATGGAACCTATAGACGAATACAACAAAAAATGGGAATTCAACAGCACCTTGACTATTATGTGCTATTCAACAACATTGGAAAAAAAGTGCAATCTGTTTGAAGCAAAGAGGAATTAAAGAGGCGGAACTTACAACAAAGAACATAAAAATCAGTTGCCAAAGCAACCTGCTGCTGTCTTTCAGACAAGAAGGAAAAGAAAACGTAAACTTATACACTTATCAGGAAAAAATCTGTTAGAAAACTAAGATTTTCAAGGTTTGAAGACAGGCTGTTAGTTGAAAACACCCGAATGCAATTCCAGAGTATGATGAAAACAAAACTGTTGAAGAAGAGAAACAATCATCACCACAAGTCAAACAAACCTTGAATTAAGAAAATCAAAATCTTAAAATATCTACATATGCAAGTGTTAAAAGGCGTGGGAATTAACAAAAAGAAATTTTTTAACTTGTAAATCCCCTTGCAGCATTCTCCCCGGTGATAAAATAAACTGAGAGAATTTACACGCCTGTTTGAAAGTACAAGCACTTTCAAAACTAGCAATACAGTTTCAGAAGCCATCTCTATAACCGCCAAAAAAAAATTGCACTTCGAGAGAATCCCTTGAAGCCGACTTGAAGTAAATAACCCTGCTCGACTGGAGGCGAAGAAGGTATGGGCTTGGGGTGTTGGCGTTGACAACTAATTGACTGTGTGCCGTGTTCTGTGTAAACGAAGACCTTATCTGTATCAAGTCGTAAGACCCTAGCATAGAAGAGCAAAATTAAGTGATCGGGTGTGGCTTAATGGCGGGTCTCTTTCGCCCCCGTCGCCCCATCGCCGCCTCGGGGTCTGTCTGTCTGTTATGCAAAGTTTTGTATAACTCAGTTTTAAAAGACTTTAGAGAACAGTTAAAGACTGTAGTTTTATTTCACATGAAAGACAGAGCCTTATTTTAAGAATGTCTGTGCGAAAATGAGTTATTGAAAATGATCAGGAAAAACACAGGATTAAGCAAAACTAAAACGAAAAGTTTAGTAAATTAGTAATTGAAAACGGATAACCTACACAGTATGTTTGTTTGTAAAAAATCGTTATTTTTTTGTTTATTGAAAAATGTGTGATGGATTATCAATTTTAATTCATTGTTGAAGGCTTACTTGTCAGAGAACAGTAAAATGTTTATTCTAGCTTTTACTGCCCGAAACTTGTTGAGGGCAGTAAAAGCTAGAATGAACATTTTACTGTTCTCTACTGCTTGCAACAACTTCGGCTTGACAACAGTACGAAAAAGACTGAAATGATACACCAACCAGCCCCGGGAAAGCCCTACGTTGAACCAGTCATCACCATCACTGGACAGCAATGAACACGGTGGACAAGTTCACCTACTTAGGCAGCATTCTGTCCAGAAACGTTGTCATCGACGATGAGGTGAATGCCCCGGCTCGCCGAAGCTAGTGCCGCTTTTGGCAGACTCCCCAAGAACGTATGGAACAGGAGAGGCATCACCTTAGACCAAGATCAAGGTGTATCGGGCCAAAGTTCTCACCACACTGCTCTATGGCTGTGAAAACATGGACGGTTTACCAGCGTCACGCAAGAAGCTGAACCATTTCCACACCACCTGCCTCAGAAGACTTCACTGACATTAAGTGGCAAGACAAAATTCCGGACACCGAAGTGCCCCACTTGTTTCTGGTTGCCTAGCATCATCACCATCTTGATGCAGTGACAGCTTCGCTGTGCAGGTCACGTAGTTCGCATGCCAGACCATCGCCTGCCAAAGAAACTACTGTTTGGCGAACTACAACAGGGCAAACGCTCTCATGGAGACCAGAAGAAGCGTTTCAAAGACAGCCTCAAATCTTCGCTGAAGGCCCTTTAACATCAGCCAACAAACATGGGAGCAGACTGCCCAGGACAGAGACGGGTGGCAATCACTGTCCACAAAGGTGAGAACCTGTGAAAGCAACAGAATTGCTGCGGCTGAACAGCGCAGGATGGTCAGGAAGACCTGTGTCAACAGACCTCCAACTGCTGTCACCATCCCCCTGTCCGTACTGTGATAGGTCTTTCCGGAGCAGATCGGCCTGATTAGCCCTCTATGCACTCACCCTTTACTCCAGGATGACTGGATGGTCTTCGTCGTCTCGACGGAAACAAAAGAGAGAAGAAGAGAGAAGAGAGAGAAGAGAGAGAGAGAAAGAGTGGTGTGTGTGTGTGGTTGTGGTGTGTGTGTGTGTGTGTGTGTGTGTGTGTGTGTGTGAGAGAGGGGAAAGGGAAAAGAGAGGGAGGGGGGGGGAGCTTGCAGAGAGAAGTGGGGTTTTATGGACGGAGAAAGGAAGGGGGTGGAGATGGAGGTGAGGGGAGACGGGGCATTAGACAGAAATAGAGATTGATCATTGTAGTTTGGGCCAGTGGTGTTCTTTTCTTTTGTTTTTCTCCCGTTTTTTTTCAACACTTAAGCAAGCTCCCCCTTGTATTAAAAAAAAAATTGCATGTCCTGAGTCCCACTCCAAATTCTGTAGCGCGCGCACGCACGCACACACACACGTACACACACGCGCGCGCGCGCGCACGCACGCACGCACGCACGCAAAGCACGCACGCCGCACGCACGCCCCACACACACACACACACACACACACACACACAAAACACACACCGCGCACGCATTTTCACACAAATACATCATATCTTTTAAAAACTTATATAAATCTCCCTAATGGCTACCAGACTAAACAGGGCACTCAGTTAAAGAAGGCTACTCACTGTGTGCGTAGCTTTCGTCGGCAGTCCGGTGTCGTATATAATACTGTCGCCGTGGAATTGCATCGCAGCGATAGCATTTTTCGTGAAATATTGTTGCAGCGACAAAAATGCTGGAAAAAAATGTCGCGCGACAACTTTTCACGAAAATGCCCCATAGAATATTGTAGCTGTTCCATAAAATGCAGTATTTCCCGGGAAATACTGTCGCTGCGACACGATTTTATGAGCGACAGTATTATATACGACACCGGCCGACTTCTTCAGCGCAACTGCTGGGTTGAGAACTGGATTCAGTGCGCACCGCCGTGAGCGAACTCACGACATTGCGACTGAATGAGTGAGGAGTACACCCATGGCAGGTTGTGTCGGCCCCGGTCGCGGTTAAGGGTGGGGTTCCTGGCGGCGATGTGGACTGGCTCCTTTACACCCCCTGGAACCATCTTGCTTCTCTGTCGAGCACTTACACGTTGTCCTTTTCAAATTGATGTTGGGTGTGGGTCAGATGTTCACCCCCTGGAGAGGACTCACGTTTGTGTTCCTTTAGTCTCTTGTGCAGGTTGCGCTCAGTTTCACCAATGTAACTATGGTCACAGTCCTGGCAGTGTATCTTGTATATCACCCCTGATTTGTCCAGTTTGTTTTGTCCTTGGGGTGGATTAACTGGCTTCTGATGGTGTTCGTGGGCTTGGCGTGGACACTGACTCCCAACTTTCGGACCTTCCTGCTGAGAGCTTCAGTGACGCCGCTGACGTACGGCATGGGGACGTGCCCTCTCGAAGGGGTTTGAGGTTCAGTGGAAGGGTGGGGTATGATTTTCTTGTCCCCCGGGATATCTCAGGCCCGCTTCTGGTATCCCGATATACTTAACACTTTCTTGATGTGCTGCACCTCGTCTTCCTAGCAGTGTCAGTAGAGCAGATGGTCATCGCTCGGTGGGTGAGGGTGTGAATAACTCCCAGTTTGAGTTCTAGTGGCTGGTGACTGTCAAATTGCAAATACAGGTCTGTGTGTTTCTGTAGACGGAGAAGGCGAGGCCTGTCTCTGTCCGGGTGATGCAGGTGAGAGAACAGGGAAACCTTCATTCTGGGCCACCTTCGCCCTCAAACCAGTTTTCGGGCGAAAGTGGCCCAGAATAAAGGTTTCCCTGTTCTCTGACAAGTAAGACTTCAATAACCAAAAAATAACGATTATCTACAAACAAACATACTGTGTAGGGTTATCCGTTTTCAATACTAATTTACTAAACTTTTCAGACTTTAATTTTTGTTTAATCCTGTGTTTTTCCTGGTCATTTTCAATAATATCATTTTCGCGCAAACATTCATCAAATGAGTCTCTGTCTTTCATATGAAATAGAACTACAGTCTTTAACTGTTCTCTAAAGTCTTTTAAAACCGAGTTATATTTTTGACATAAAATCCACACACTTATTCCAGCATGTCTTCCACTGAAAGCTAGTTTTGACAAAGTATTTCTTTTTTTAATTATGTCTTTTTCTGCTGAACAGTCATCTATAATAAATAGCGTCTGCGTTCCCTCAAACACTTTATAAAAGTATTCTAAACACTCACTCAGTTTAGTGCTAGGATCAACTAAATATATGTCATCATCTGTCCATATAAACCTTCTATCATGATATGCTTTGTTCCATTTAAGTGTTGGACAGAAAACCACAATATGATTAAAATTATAACGATAAACTGTTTGTAACAGGTCGAGGATAAATATTGTTTTTCCACAACCAGTCTGCCCAC
Organism: Conus ventricosus; assembly: GCA_018398815.1. Lineage (NCBI taxonomy): Eukaryota > Metazoa > Mollusca > Gastropoda > Neogastropoda > Conidae > Conus > Conus ventricosus. The sequence goes on along the minus strand of CM031607.1, from coordinate 85,287,766 downwards.
AAATCAATGAGCAATGAGGAGTTTTTGTCATAAAGTTTAACTGCTCCATAGTTTTATAACAGAACTTAATCTAATCCAGTTATTATTTTTATCATACTCTCCGTCAAAACTTGTTCAGTATAATAAAACCCTATGAGGCCTAAATGTGTAAGATTAATCCAATTTAGTTCTGTAAGATTGTTTCTATTTAAGTCAACATTGATTTTGTTGCTTGTTGTTATGATCTTAATATCCTCGCCATTGTGAAGAACGACGACAACAACGTTAAGGCGTTTAACGTCTAAGTTTTGCCAGCTAATATTAATTCCTTTTATAAGGTCGTCACTAACGCCTACAACCCCATCCCTCTCCACATCTTTAAAGACAGAAATTTCAAATATCATTGTGAACGTGTCTCCTAATTTTCTGCTTGGAAAGAACTGTAATTTTGTAGAAGCTTTTTTTACAACTGTTTCTTTTCTGTGGAGGATGTACTGCTTTTTCCCATACGGCGTTATTTCAATCTCTTTCCGACTATTGTCGTCTGGCATAAGACTTACATGTAAAGGGCCAGAGTTGAATGCTTTTCTAAAACTTTTTTGACGGCTAAAATATGTAAATGGGCTTATAAATTCAAATTTTATTTCCCATTCTAAATATGGTTCTAAATGCCATTTGAGGTCAGGTTTTTGAACTATTTTATATTCATACTGGCCAACATTATTTGCCTCTAGATTGCGCAGTTGTTCTAGTTTAGGAAACTTTTTGTTGTCGCCAACCTCTTTGCGTTTATAATCGCCATCTTTAGTGTACTCAAAACCATACAAAGCGCCTATTTCACCATTCTGTTCAAAGTCCGCAACGTCTGCAAGGTCTTTTAATTCTAAAGTTATACACCTCACAGGCGCTAATGTAACTCCCGGTTCTTCTGGCCCATGCGACATTATTTTTTAGTAACGTATTATTTTATTTCCAAAACAATGTGCAGGTTATCACATTTCACAACTTTCCCCGCTTTGTCTTTGATTTTTATATTAAATGATCCAACCCTCCCACAAACTAATCTTTTAAACTGTAAATTAGGGAATTGTATAATTTCATAATCGCAATATGCAGCTTTCCCTGACGGAAGAGCTCTTAAAACAGTTGAGGGCCTTCCATCATATAAGTTTTCATCAGTGCTCAGCTCATCCAAATGAACATAGAGTAATGAATGTAATGCAAGATCGAGCGGACTTTCCCCCTCATAAGTAGTTTTGGTTGGTGTAACTCTAAATATATAATTGTTAGCTGTAAAGCCTAACATTTTAGCTAGCTCTTTATCAAAATAGTAACCTACTTCTTCTTCAGGCTTGAATGTTAACATTGTTTTTAGATTCGCATTGTTAAGTTTGAGAGTAATGTCGAAGTTACTCATTGCTTCTTTTAGTGAGCAAAACCCGTAATAACCATCAGCTATTGTTAACTGGCTAACTTTGGCCCCTGTTTTGTCAATTTTTTGAATCTTATTATTCTTCCTGGATTCACTTATATTAAACCATACGACTTTGTAAAATATTTCATGAAGCGCAACCATTTTGGCCCCGCATTTGTTATCAATAGCATGTTCTAAAAACGAAGGACGGTCTTGGTTGTTATTGTTACAAACATTTTTTAAACGAAATAAAAATGAGTGCTTTCAAATATACTGATGCAAAATATTCTGTGGGCCGCACTACATCCTAAAAATATAGCAACTGATACTCTTGAATGCTGTGACCACTGCTCTTCTAAAGTGAGTACTCCATTGAAGAGCTATCTTAACCCCCCTATTAAAAAGCAACCAGAAACGT
>CM031607.1:85263410-85280910 GCA_018398815.1 Conus ventricosus | reverse complement strand
GTGGAATTGATCTTTAATTTCAGAAAACCCCCATATACAAAACAAAATTTGTTTTCCTCTCTCTCTCTCTTTTCCCCCTCTCTCACCTCCCCCCTCCTCCCCTCTCTCTTTTCTCTCTCTCTCCCCTCTCTCTTCTTTTCTTCCCCCCCACACAAAACACACACACCCCACACACCAAAACACACACACACACACAAAACACACACCACACTCACCCCACAACACCCACACACACACCACACACACCACACACACACACACACACCCACCACACACACCACACACACCATACACACACAAAAACACCGAAAAACCAAATTTTATTGTCAATTAACTCATGGTTGTACTGACATTTAAGAAAACATTAAAAACCCAAATATCAACGTTTTTTTCAAAAAAAAGGGAGCATAAATTAAAACCACAAAAAAACACGCGGGGTGCGCCCGAAACACGCACAACACACACCACACCCCCCACACACCCCCACACACACACACACACACACACACACACCCATACACACACACCGAGCACGCACGCGCACAAAACACGTACACCCACATACGGGCGCGCGTGCGCGCTTTCACACGCACATACATAAATACAAAATTCAATATGAACACCCCCAAAATCCTCACATGCACTAAAAACTTACCCCACTCACAACAGAGACATAACACCTCACTCACACGCACGACCCCACCACATTTTGCGCGGGGGGGGCACCACACACACACACATATGCGCGCGCCCCACGCACAACACACACACACCACACCCCCAACACACACAACCACACACAAACACACACACCACACACACACCCCAATGCGCAGGGCGCACGCAAAAACCCCCAACCCCAACAACACTCCCCTCAAAAACCCGGGAGCATCGTACAAAACTGCACTCACTCTCCCAAACACACGAAATACACGCACAAATCGCCCCGGCCGCCCCACACACACACACACACACACACACACGCACACACACACACACACACACCCACACCCACACCCACACACACACACACACACACACACAAAACCACACAAAAAAAAAAACTTTAAAAAAATTTAAAAGAATAAATTTCTGCCCATTTTTGTACAATCTTGTACCCCTTTGGGTTTTTGCCACCATCCTCCCCCCCCTTTTAAAACATCAAAGGGGGGTCTGTCGGGGGTCAAATTCGTTTTTTCCGGGCAAATTCTTTTGGCCGTGCAATATTTTGACCACCCCTGACCCGGGGCAAAGTGACCCCAATATTTCGGGTTGGAGTAGTATGGTATAGTATTAGTAGTAACGTATCAGTCAAATTCATTGCCGGGTTTCAAATTCATTGCCACTACGGGTTTTGGCAAAAAGCCCAAACCCTATTCTAGTAATTAGAAAATTAAGTATAGTAGTAGAAAACAAAAGTAGCCCCGGGGAGGGGGCGGGATTTTTCCCAGGGGCAACAATTTGGGACTGGAGAAAACGAATTTGACCGAATCATAAATTCATTGCTGGTAAAAATTAAAAATCCCAAAAACTGCCAAAAAATCGAGTAGAAATTTAGTGGCGGGTCTTAAATTGGGGAGTTTTCCCGTTCCCATTAAAAAAATACACGTTATAAACTTTCATTTTTTTCCTAAGGTCGTTTTCCAGAAAACTAGCGGGTCAAACCACAACAAATTTTTTGCCCGGGGAAACATGTGGTCACACCAGGAAAAAATTTGGATCGGGACCGGGGGAAAAACTTGCAGCCGCCGTAAAAAGACGTGTTTTGGGGCTCTGCATGCTTGGGGTTCCCGATTCATTTTCCTTTTCCCGAGGGCGGGCCCTTTTTTAAACCCAAAATTCCCTTTCCGAGGGACATTTTTTTCTTCCGCTTTTTCAAACCAGAATAAAAATCGTTTTCCTAAAAACGGATCGCAGGAAAATTCTAAAACCCAAACTTCGTCCAATTCACACACAGCAGCACCCCACATCACCCTTTTTTGAGGGAAAAAAAACCTTTTCGAAAGCTTGATTTCAGTGTGGATTCGAAATCGCTCTGCACCTGTCGTTTCTGCCCAGAGTAGGGGTTTTTAACCCAAAAACCCCAATTTTCCCGTGTAAAAAATCAGTGAAAAATTTTGTCTTAGCAGCCCCAAATTTTGGGAGGGCCAACCCCCAACACAAAAACCAACACACACACACACACACCCACACACAAAACACCACACACACACACAACACGGGGCACCACACCCCACACACCACACAAATCGCGTGAGGGGCAAAAACACACAAAAATTTCTCCCTTCTCCCTGCCTGTTTTTTTGTCTTTTCCCTCCCTCTCTTTCTCCTTCTGCCCTCCTTCCCCTTCCCCCCTCCCTCCTTTTCCCCCTTCACCTTCCTCTTAAAAACCTTTTTTCGCCCGGGGAAATTAAAATTTTTCAAAAAAGTTTTTTCCATGGCATGAAATTAAAATTTTTGGTTTTGATCAAAAATTCTCATCCTTATTAGTTGATTCACAAGTGGTAAATTTTCCCCCTAAAGCACTAAAAAAACGCTTTGGGACGGGTGGGGTGTGTTTGTGTGGGGGTTGTTGTGGGGGTTTTGTGTGTGTGTGTGTGTGTGTTTGTGTGGTGTGTGTGTGTTGTGTGTTGTGTGTGTGTGTGATGGTGTGTGTGTGTGTGTGCGTGCGTGCGCGGGGCGTGCGTGCGTCGTGCGTGTTTTTGTGTTTTGTGCGGTTATTTGAGTGAGAATAAGGGCAGGGGCCCCTTTCCCAAAAGGGGGCAAAAATCCCTTGACAGGGCCGTAAAGTAAAGGGGACGGGGTTTCCCTGGACCAAGAAAGACAAAGACAGGGGGAACCACCTTTGGGATCTGTTACCTGTTTTGAACAATTCACTTTCCCCCTTTAGGCCCAGAGGGGAGACAAAGAGAAAGGAGAGAGAGGGATACGGATACGGAAATTTAATCATTAAAGGCCATACCCCCTTAATGATGGGGGGGATACACATCGACAAAAATGATTTTGGTAAACATACTGAGAGGGACCGAGAGGGGGGGGGGGGGGCGGAGACAGCAAGGAAAATTTCTGGGCACATGTGTGTGTAGGAAAATTGCGTGTTTTATTGTTGTGGTGTGTGTTGTGTGTGGTGTGTGTGTGTGGTGTGTGTGTTTTGGTGTTTTTTTTGTGTGAGTGAGTGTGCGCCCGCGCACGTAAATTTGTGTGTGGTTTCCCCTTCCCTTGTGTGTGTGTGTGTGTTTTGTGTTTTGTGGTGTGTTGGGGTGTGTGTGGTGTGTGGTGTGTGGGGGTATGTGGGGTTGTGTTGCGCTTTGCGATTTATTCATGATAAACTATGACATTGCGTTTCCTGTATACGTTTTTTTTTTTGTTGTTATTATTTTTGCGTTTCTTTTTTTCGGTTTACAATCCCTTTGTTGGGCTGGAAAAACCCCCCCCCACCCCCCCCCACCCCCACCTGTGCCACGTCCAGTCCTCTCACCTTTTTGTTTTTTCAAAAAACGGGGAGCCCAACGGTGAAAGGGCAACTTGATTTTGGGGCCCAAAGGAAAACACTGATCATGGGACCTATAAAAAACCCAAAGCCCAATTTCCCATCCACCCCCCGGAAGGTCGAGCACTACGAAAAACAGTGGCTACTCCCGGGAAATCACAGGTACAGGAAAAAAAACCCCGCCACACGTGCATCCCCCAGCCCGGGGTTTTAGATCTGTACTGGAGGGGTTTATTTTTTTCTTTCGGCCCTGTTGGGTTTTTCTGTCTGTCATACGATTATGACCAAACTAGAGAACCAGTTTTGGGGAATTTTGGTGGAAAGACAAAATATGGCCCGGGGTTTTGATTCCGTCAAAAGCCTTTTTTTTATGTGTGGCCCATGACGGGCGCCTCCCAGAGGTGGTTTTGCTAGGGGCTCAGCGGGGGAAAACGGGAACCCCCACAGTCGGGTTTTTCATAAACGAAAACGGATTTGAAATCTGAAAAAGGGTTGCCCCAAGATTTTCTTCCCAACACTGCGGTATTCCCGGGCCGGTTGACGCCAGGAAATAGATGACGGAAAAAAAGCATAAAAGAAAAGGGCCCTGTCATGCATTAAATATGGGGAATGGAACTACAGAGTTTCATTGTCATCATTCCCTTTCTTATCGATCAGCATAAAAAGGTTTCAGATTCTTGTCCCTTCATCCCTTTTCTCTCAAAATTTGACCTCACTTTTAAATTCCCTCTCCATGCCCAAAGGCCCCAAACGGTGATTTTCGTTCGTGTTGAGTTGATTTTTGGTTTCTTCATCAGGACTTTTTGCGGGAATGACATGGTGGGGCCCTTCCCCGGCGTGGCCCCATCCCTAAATCCCTGGCTCTACGAGTAAGCAATTGTTGTCATCAGAAAGGGGGCTTTGTAGAGGAAACCATGTGAAAGTTGGTCAAGCAGACCCCACTAAACCCCCAAACCCCAAAGTGCCCAATCCCGAAAATAAAGTTTTCTTGTCTGGTTTTTGGCCTCACACTGAAGGGACTTTATTTTCCCGTGGGGAAATTCCCTTTTCCAGGCCATTACGGGACAAGGGGGGAGAGTGACTGTGGGGGGACAGCTAGAATGACTATTGGTTGGGGAAATATCACAGAATGCCACAAAAAGATGGGGGGGGGGAGAGGAAAAAAAAAAAAACCCTTTGGCATTTAGCTGTGGGCCCCTGCAGTGTGAGGGGATCAAAAGCAGAATTAAGGCGTGGTCGAAAAAGGGTTTGCGGGTCAGCAAGCTCCCGATTCCCTTTGTTAAAGGGTTTAAAGGGAGAGCGTATGACTTTCAATTACATTATTATTTTTTTGGGGGAAATTTTTCGCATCTATTGCAACTGGGAAGATTGAAGTAGGGGGTCATTTCACGGTGAAAAAATTTCTGTTTTTTCGTCTTTTCGATAAACGAGGACCATTAAGCCATCTTGGGAAGGGGAAAGTTAAAAACGATTTGGGGGTGGATAGGTGGTTATAAAGGCCAAATGTGGCAGGGAAATTTATGAGGAGAGAGCCTAGACAGAAAATGTAGCAGACTTCCTCTGACTGCTGGTGGGGGGTTTTTCCCACCCTGTCTTTTTGTTGTATGCTGTCCTCCTTTCTTCACATGAATTGGTGCCTTTTGGGTTAGGTAGCGTCATTTAGTTCGATCCAAGCACTTGTTCCCAGGGTTTCGGGAATATCAAACACTTTCAGGATGTTTGAGAGGGGTCTTTGAAGCGTTTCTTTGTCTCCATGGGGAACAAACCCCTTTGTTGCAGCTCATTTTAGAAAGTCTTTTTGGGTAGCCTTTGGTCAGGTAGCGAGCTACATGTCCATGGAAGCTGGGGCAGCATCAGGATGGTTGGATGCTGGGAAGGGCCCTTTGTTTGGGTAAAGCCCCCCTATGGCTGGGTTTTTTCCCCTCCCCACTTATTTTACAACGTTGAGGCAGGTTGGGGTGGAAGGTTTTCGCTTTTTTGGCATCCCGGTTGGTCCACTGTCCACTTTTAAACATGCATAAAGGATTTGTAGGGAGAACAACTGCTCTGTACCCCATCGGGTTATTTCTCTAGGTTTGATCCCTTTTCTTCCATTTAAACCCATTTTTGTGCAGTCTCCCCAAAGTTGCTTTTGCAATTCGACGCTCCCCTCCACATGGGGGGGTTTGGCCCTTTCTGGGGCAGTGTGCCCCCCCAAGGTACCATTTTCCCTGGTTTGGGGTTTGAAAACCGAACATGGTCAGCAAGGAAAATTTTGTCCGATGCGCACTGCATGTCATTTTTAGAGCCAGCATTGGGGTAAAGGGTTTTTAAAAAAACTGCAAGTCCCGATGATGTCTGTCAAAACTTTTTTTTTTTGGCCTCGAGCCTTTTGGGGTTTTGAACAGATTTCCGCCTGTTCTAAAATCTGATTTGGATTTCTTTCCTGGAGGCAAAAAAGGAACATGGTGCGGGAACGAGTGGAGGACCAAACACAGGGGGAGAACAGGAAAACATTTTTTTCCCTGACTCTTTTGGGGCAAATTCTTTATTAATGGTCCCCTTTTTTTTCCCCAAACAACCGCCGGGGCTTTCGGGCAAATGCTTTTTTTAAAAGGTTGTTGTAAGGGGGTTTTAAGCAAAACCCTGGAAAGTCCCTTTTTCCTGCGGTAAAAAAGGGGGGGATAGCCTTTTGGTGTTCACAAGCCTGGATGTTCCCTTTGTGCGTGTAAAAAAGGGATAATGGTTTCATTTTTTGAACTCCCTGAGGGATCGTCCCCCCTTGCCACTTCAAAAGAAACAAAATTGAAGCTTTTTAAAGTCAGAGATGGGGCCCCCATCTTTGAAAACCTCAGCGGGTTTAATGGGTCTGAGCCGGGGAGCGTTGCCACTGGACAGAAAAACATATCACTTCGGGGCCCCCAAGGGGGTTTGGGTTTGGTTCCCCCCTTTTTCTTCTTTTGTGGGAAAATTAAAGGACCCGGGGTCTTTGGCTTTGTTTTTGTTTGGTAATGGCCGGTTTTTTATACGTTGTTGGTTTTGGGTTTTTGATGGATAAGGGGCGGTTTAGTACGTTTTTGGGTTTGTTATTGATGGAAAAATGGGCGGTTTAGTACTTTGTTGGTTTTGGGGTTTATTGATGGTTAATGGGGGGTTTAGTGCTTTTTGGTTTGGCTTTGTTTTTGTGGTAAGGGGGGGGGTTTAGTGCTTTTGTTGGCTTTGTTTTTGATGGATAATGGGGGGTTTAGGGGCTTTGTTGGTTTTGTTATTGTTTGGATAAGGGGGGGTTTAAAGTGCGTTTTTTGGGCCCTTTGTTTTTTAAAGGTTAATGGGCGGTTTATACGTTGTTGGTTTGGGTTATTGATGGATATGGGCGGTTTGTACGTTTTGGGCTTTGTTATTGATGGTAAGGGGCGGTTTGGGTCCCTTTGTTGGTTTTGGGTTATTGGGGTTTAATGGGGGGTTTTTAGTACTTTTTGGGGTTTTGTTATTGATGGATAATGGGGGGGTTTAGTACTTTTTGTTGAAGTCCAGCCAGCGCCCCCCCCCCCCGGTTTTTTCGCGGACCCGAGGGGATGATCATGAGGGTTTTTGGGGCTAAAAAGTTTTTAAGGCATCATAGAAATTCTACATGTCATGCCTGTCAGAAAATAAACGGATTCTCACCCCGGGTTGTTCCATGTGTTTTGGAAATTTTTATAGTTTTTTTTTTAAAAATGTTCTGCGATGTTGTTAAAATTCATTTTTTTAATGGGAATTTGGGTGTCCCTGGGGAAAGTTTTCCCATGCAGATTTTTCCCTGTCGGGTAGCTGCTGCAGTCAGAAAGTCCTTTTAAAACCCAGTCCTTGGGGTTTCTTGGCTGCGGGCCCCCCAAAGACCCTCTGTGCAGTGTTAAAAACCTGTTTTCTGAAGGCGATCATTTGGGCTTTTACATTCCTTTGTCTAAGAGGCTTTTTCCCCGGCTTTCCTTTTCAGCGTCTACAAACGATGCTTGGTTCGGAGCCATCTTTTTTTTGCGGGTGTCTGGGGGGTTTGGGAAACCCATTTTAAAGCTTGTTCATCAAAAAAATGGTATTCAGCCCTTGCCCCACCAACGCACATTGATTTTGTGACCCCTCGCTCCTGTACCCCCTTTTCCCTGACAATGACATAACAATAAAATTGCCAGTGCTTGGACTGGGGATGCACCCATGATGTCCTGTTTTGGGTAGGGAGGCAGAAGACTTTTGGTGATCAGCATTTCAGGGCCAGCAAGGTTTTGGGGCAGCAGGAGACCGTTTTTGTTGCAGTGGCCCAAATTTTTTGTTTTTGGGGGATGGCACCTTCCTGGGGTCGCTGTTCAAATCACCAAGGGTGGCAAACCCCTCTGCTTTCAGAAAAAAGCCCAATGCCCGAGGAAGATCCTCATAGGATTCTCCTCCACGTCATCTGGGGGGTCACGGTCGGCACATAAAGGGGCTGATAATTGTAGGGGCTTTTTCCCAAAAGACCGGGGGGTTTCTTTGGGAATGACCTGCTGTTCTTCTCTTTGGAGGTCCTGGGTAGCTTACCAACAAGAACTGTCTTTACTGCAATGCCGGGCACCAGATCTCGTCCCCTTTTCAACCCCCTTCCCTTCCCCTTTCCCCTCCGCGTAAGCCAGAGACCCCTTTTACAAAAATTTGTCATTCCCACAAGCAGGGGCCATTTAAAAGGGGTTTCCATCTCGTTTTTTTCCCCGGGTGATTCTTTTCCCGTTTGGGGCTGTTCTCCCCTGAGGTCTGTTTGGGATCGTCTCTACCCGGGAAAGGTAGGCACGTTCCCCTTTGCTATGGAAGGGTGGAAAAAATCTTTGTCTTTTTTTTCTTTGGGGTTTTGAAATGCTGTTAAGACTCCAGCCCGCAGTAGGCTGGCTAGGCAAAAAGGACCAGGCGATGTTAAAGGGGCAAACCTTTTTTAGCCCCTTTCCCCATGCTATTGGGGGGGAGGGATACTACCCAAAAAGGGCTTGGGGCCCGTCGCTCAAGGGGGTTTCCCCCAAATCACCGCTGGGTCTGGTTCAAATGGAGAACGGGCCCCATAGCCTTTAGAAACCCCTGTGCAGATTTTTTGTAATGGGTGCCATTTTGCCCACCCCTGCCCCTTCAAAGGGTTGCCCCTCATCACAGAACTTTGGGGGCGAGTGAAGAGAAAAGGACTTTAAAGAGATCCCTTAGAGTGACTTTGTTCAAAGTTAGGAGGAGCTGCACGATGGGGTCGACCTCATTCCCCTCGTCCGAATCATGTGAGCGTACAGCAAGGGCAGGGTTAAGACGGCTGGAGACAGAGTGGAGCCGGGGAGGGGGCCCTTGTGTCCCCAACCCTGCCAAACACCCACAAAGCATTGCCGGGATTGCCTTTTTGTGTGGAATCAGTTTGGAATTTTCCCCTGCGCTGTCCTTTTTAAAGTCCCGTCCCCACAAACGTTGGAAGACAAGTTTTAATTTACCGTGGGGTACCCTTTACCTGGTTCTGACAGCATTTCCAAAGCAGGTTGGTTTTTGCCTTTTTGCATCTAACGCTTCGGAGGCCACCCGGGGAGAGCTGAGTGCCCCAAAAAAGAAGGGAGGACGGAATAACAAAGAAATAAGTTGGGGGTATATACGTAGATAAGGAAAAATACAAAATAGACAAATAGATCGCTCAATCAAACGATCGATAGATAGTTTCTTTCTATAAAAATCTACGTTTACAATATCCTTTTTTATTTGTTTAAATGAAAAAAAAAAACTTGATGGGCAAATTTTTTTTAATTTTTTGGGTTTTTTTCATATCCTTATTTCATTTTTTGAGTTTAGTTTTTTTTTTTTTTTTTTCTCTCTTTTCTCTCTCTTCTCTTTTTTCTTCTCCCCTCTCTCTCACTCTCTCTCCCCTCTCTCTTCTCTTCTTCTCTCTCCCCACTTCAGTCTAAGGAACAGTAAAAAGGGCTCTTATAGTACTTATAAGAGGACGTAAACTGCTCCTTAGACTGAAAAGATCTGAAACCCCTGACAAGAGTTGTGGTTTGCTGTATTCTCCTTCCCCAAAACAGGCAAAAGAAATTTTTCTTTTTTAAATTTTAAATGGGGTTTTAAAATGGATGAAGTCCGAGAGAAATTTCAATAAGAAGGGGAAAAGAGGACGACCCACTTCATTGATACTGCCTTTCTTACCAAAAAAATTTTTCGGGGCTTTGTTTCAAAACCCCAAAATGTGTGTTTGTTCCCGATCAAAGCGAGAAAGGGGGTTTTATCGACCAGTCCACATTTGGGCCCAAAAAGGCCTTCCTTTTTTACCAGTGCCCCGGATTTCGGCGGGAAAACCGCATCGCCATCTTTAAAGGGGCCCAAAGGCTCTGGCAAATCTGCAAAGGCCAAAGCTTTGCTTTCGCCATTTTTTAAGAAAAAGATCGCTCCCCTCTGGGCGTCAAAAAAACGTGCAAAAGGGGTAATTACGTAGGAGGGCAAAAACCCAAAGCAAGCGGGCCCCTGGAAGATATCTTTGGTTTTTAGCCAGTACGATCCAAAACTGTTCCCAAAAATGGTGTGGGTTTAAACCCGCTTATGAAAAAAGATTGGCCCGAAAGAGGCACATATTTTGTGATCTAAACCCCCCAGAACTGAAATAAAGGGGCAGATGGCACCCGAAAGCGGGAAAGGGGACAAATTTTTTTAAAGACTTGCCTTGCCTGCCTGGGAAAGAAAAGGTTTATGATCCGGGAAAAAGGGAGATTTTATTTAGAAAGGGACATGGGGCTAATGGAAAACAGTTGCTTGATATGGGGGCCTTGAGAAAAAAAATAGTCATTTTACAGAAGTGGGCCCCTTTTTTTCCCTCCCCGGGGTTACAGTTTTTCTCAAAGGGCGGGAGTAAGCAGCCCCCAAAAATTCCCCAAACGGCAACAGAACAACAGTCCCCAGACCTGTTTGTATATCCGCGTCAGTGGGGAAACCGGGAAAACCGGGTGAGGGGGGAGTGGAAGGCATGAAAAAAAATAAAACCCAAAAAAAAGATATTGCAAACCGAGGGTTTGGGAAAAAAAACCGTGCAAAATTGGGAAGCAAAAAAGGTAACATGGTTCCCTTTTGCAAGGGCCTTTTATGATTGGGTGGGGGACCTTGGGGGAAGTGAATGACGGAGGGCCCGACTGCCCCCCACGGTTTCTTCTGTACAAGGTCCCAAATGGGTTTGTCCAGTGGCTGTTACAAAAGGGGCTGATGGAAATCGGCGGAGTAAGGGAAAGGGTGGACACGCTTCACCCGAGCTGTGCCCCCGGGCATGTTGCCATTGTTTCTTCATTGCTTGATTTCACATGTCGACATAGAAGCCCCGACTTGTTTGGCTAAACCCTCTGCATGTTGCCTGTCGCTTCGGGAGGGTGACTCGTTAAAAAGCTTTTAAACCCCGGAGAAGGATTGATGGGGGGTGTTTAAAAAAAGGGCAAAGTTATTGCAATTTCTTGTTTCGGTGATGATGCAAAAATTCCTCAGAAATTTTGTTTGAACATGGGGGGCATTCATGTTTCTGATCACCAAAACTCAACGCCCCTGCATGTTGCCCGCCCCAAAATGGCTGGGCCGTGTGGGTTGGGTGTACTTCTGTTTTTATGGTGCCAGAACTGAAGAGGGAAAAATGAGAGAGGGTGAACCCCCCCCTGGGGTTGTGAGACAGGTTTAAACGCAAAGTTTTTTCAGACACTCCTAAAAAAATCAGGCAGAAACTAAAGCAGTGGATAATTTAGGGTCCCCCTCTTTTCAACTGGCATGAACAATGGCCATTTTGCAAATTGCACAAATACTGTTTTCAAAACAAAGTAAACATCATGCCCCAAACATAGCAAGAGAGAAAACCTCTGCATTTTTATCCAAAAAAAAGGGGACCCCGGGGCTGGCCCAGTATCTCCCCAACAATGGGCCCGAGTTAGAAGTGTTGGAAGAACACCAGCAGACCCCCTCCACCTGCCCTGGGAAACAAGGTATGTCATACTGTTGGGGGTTTTGTCGGTTTTAAAAGCCCAAAGTCAGTGCCAGTAATGATGGCTGAAAACCTCTCCCCAGAGCTACCGGGAAAGGGAAAACAGGTTTGAAGTCATGAAGCGGTATTAAAACATGGGCTGACGTCCCAAAGCCCCAAAAAAATGACCAATTCACACCATTTTTTTTTGGCCTGTGTGATGGTGACGGAAAGTCGTTTGTTATCCCGCTTGAAACGGAGCAGATATAAACCCCGTCATTTTACAAAGGGTGTTTTCACCCCGCATACCCCTTGAAGAAGGGCACAAAGACAAACGTGCAGCTTTCCCGGGTTCAAAAAAAACCCCAAAAACAGAAAAAGAACGAAAAATGGACAGCACTGCAGCAGCTTTACGGAAAAAAGGGGGTTTTAAAAACGTCAGCATTCTTTTAGCATGGCCCCCGGACCCAAAGAAGGGACCCCCCCGAGATGCAAAAACCGCTGCATAATGCGTTTATTCTATGGCTTTCCTGATGTTGTTGTGATGCTTGAAAACACGGGGGGGTGATATTAATGCAAAAAATGCTGGGGAAAATACCCCCCTCATTTGGCTTGTGCAAAAAGGGAAAAATCCTCACAACAAAAACTTATTGACTTGGTTTTTCTTTTTTGGAAAAGTGCAGAAATTTAATTTAAAAACGCCCTCTCTTCAAGCTTGTCATATGAATCAAGTCAGAGCATGAGCCTCTTTTCCCCGTATCGGGATGCGGGCAGATCAGGTTTTAATTTAAGGGAGGGAACATCTGATATGGGCATGCAGAAAAATGAAAAGGGAAAACTTTTGGAAAAAAAAAAGTGAAATCCGTGCCTCAACGGGAAAAAGAAGACTCCTTTGCTTTGTGGGTTTGAAGGGTGGGCATGCGGGAAATAGTTTAATACCTTGTCCCAAAAACGAGGGGGGAAGTGGAAAGTGTTAGATGAGGGCGGCAATCCTTCCCCCTGCATGTAAGAAGGGGCATGTCAGTACTGTGAAGGTTTTTCTCGGTTTTTTTAAAACCCAAAGTCAATGCCACTGATAATGAAGGCTGTTCACCCCTCCACAGAGCTACCCAAAGGGAAAACATGTCGAAAATCATGAATGGTTTAAAAAAAAAAAACATGCAGCTGAGTCAAAGCCCCAAGAAATGAAACCCCCAAATTTACACCACTTTATTTTGGGCCCGTGGGTGTGGTGACAAGGATTCGTTTGTTATCTGTTGATTTAAAGGGCAGATAACAACCTTCAGGTCACAAGGGGGGTGTTTCACCCCTTTCATATCGCTTGCACAGAAGGTCACAAAGACATCGGTGCGCTCCTGCCCTTTAAAAAAAAAACCCCAAAAGGGAGACATAAAAAACAGTAAATATGGACAGGGACGCCGCCCATTACGGGAAAAGGGGACACGAAATCTTAGAATTTTTCTGGAGCATGGCCTGGACATAAAAGCAAGGGGAAACCCGAGATGCAAACCGCGGGATAAAAAGCGTCATTCTATGGCACAATGATGTTTTGTGATGCTTTGAAACCCGGTGCTGATATTTAAGCCAAAAAAGGTTTATGGAGATACACCCCCTTTATTTTTGGGTTTTTGCAAAAGGAAAAATCCTCACGACAAAAACCCCTCATTTACTTGGTCCCTTTTTTCTGGAATGTTTCAGAAATAATGAACAACGGGCCCCTTTTTCCAAGCTTTTTCCTATGAATCAAACTCAGAGCAGTGGCCCCTTCCCCAGTATCGGGATGCAGACGGGTCAGGTTCAACTTCAAGGCAAGGGGAAAATTGTACTGGTCATGCAGAAAGTGAAAAAATGTTTTGGGAAAAAAAAGTTAAATCCAAAGCCCTCAAAGGGAAAAAAGGGAAAACTCCTTTGCATGGGCACTGAAAATGGACAAAGCAGAACTAGTTGAATACCTTGGGCAAAACGAGGCCCGAAGTTGGGAAATTGGGTTGGGTGAACCCGGGAACTCCCCCCCCCATCTGGGTAAGCAAGGTCTGGCATACTGTGAAGGCTTTGCTTTGGGGTTTTAAAAGCCCAAAGTCAACGCCAAATGACAATGATGGCTGTACACCCCCTCCACCCAAACTACCGAAGGAAGGCATGTCCCAAGTTTATGAAGTGGTTTAAATCATTTAGCTGACCCTTTAAAGCCCAAGAAATGACCCAATTCACACCACTTTTTTTGGGCCCGTTCTGATGGGGACAAAGGAAGGGCGTTTGTTAACTGCTTGATAAAAGGAGGTATCAACCTTTCCCGGTCACAAGGTGTTTCACCTCGCATACCCCCTTGCAAAAGAAGGTTTTACAAAGACATCGTGCAGCTCCCGCTTCCCAAAAAAAACCCAAAAACAGACATAAAGAACAGTAAATATGGAAAGCACTGCATGCACATATGGAAAGGGAAATGAAAAACGTCACATTCTTCTGGAGCATGGCCCGGAATCACAGCAAGGGCAACAGAGATGCAACACCGTGCATGATGCGTAAATTTTAGGCTACAATGATTTGTTGGAAAGCTTCGAATCACGGTGCTGTTTTTAATGCCCCCAAAATGCTGATGGGATACCCCCCTTTCCCTTTGGCCCTTTTGAAGAAGGAAAAAATCCTCACGGGGGGAAAAATTTTCCCTTTTAAAACCCGGGTTTTTCTGGGAAAGTTGCAAATAATCCCGTAAAACACATTCTTTTTTAAAAAAATTTAATGGAAAGAAGGAAATTTATCGGGGACTCTTTTTCAAGATCCCGGTTTTCAGCAGGTGATTCAACATCAAAAACAGCGAGAAAGCAATAACAGCGTGTGCAAAGGGAAGAAGTATTTGTTGAAAACAAAGTCAACCCTCAACGCTGCAAAAAAACAGGGAAAAAGGGCACCACTGCATGTTGTTTCTAGAAGGGAGGGCACAGAACTGATGGGAAAATTGCTCATAATTGGGGGAACTGCTGACGTGTTAAAAGAGTGCCAGGAGACTCCTTCCACCGCCTTGGGAACAAGGTCCGTTGGGGGCGCATGAAAGGGCTTCTACATTTTGGGGGAAAAAAATGTGTGGATTAAAAAATGAATTTGGGGGTCAAAAACTTCTTTCAATTTTTAAATTTTAAACTGACATGTTTTTACCCTTTTTTCCCAAAATTTTAGAAAGTGGGGAAACACTTCGAAAGTTTTTGCCCAAAAATGGGGCAAACTGTTTTTTCATCACGGGTTGGGGCCCCAAAAACCAGCCCAATTACTGAAAATTTTTTTTTTGGGGGCCCGGGGGCACAACCCCCTTCACAGGGTTATGAAGGAAACACAAACCCCGCTGAAAGGGCCCGCAGAAAAGATCACGCTGAAAAAGCCCGCTCTTTGTTGACGCATGGGGTTTGAAAGTGATACAAAAACAACAAAGGGTGCCGGCCTTTCGGAGGCTTGCAAGCATGTCACACTCAAACTGTTGTACGCTGGTGGAAACCCCACACCTCTGTGTGCATACCTGGAAACAAAGGGCGATTACCCCCACACTGGGGGCATGCAAAGGGGGAGCTTTCTGACGGTCTGTGATTTGTTGCTTGAGAATGGGGTGACCCCGGTTTTCCGTGATTCCCGAGGGGGTACCGCGTGTATTATGCCCGTGCAAAGGGGGAAGTCTGATGGGCATGGGCATCACTTCTGGACAGGGGGGCAGACATTCACATCATGATGATGAAGGAAAAACCCCTTGTCCCCCTCGCCTTTAGGTGGGCAGGTGGAAATCCCGAAGAAATTAGTTTTATTGTTGGGTTTTAAAAAATACAGCAAAAAACATAAAGTGGAAAAAATTCATAACATTGCTGCTTCACTTTTGGGGATTTTGGGTGTGGGTATGTATTTACTTGACAGTGGGGTTGGGTTTTCAACGCGTGAATCAAAAAACCCAAAAACTCCCACTGCAAAGGGGCAACGGAAAAAACCCACCCGAGAAGTTGTAGACATCTTTCCCCCCCCAATTTACGGAAACCAATGTCGATGCTCAGAACCCGGGCTACAGGAGACTCCCAAAGCTCCCGGCTTTCCAAAAAAAAACGCAACCCTTTTTGAAAAAGGGTTTTCAAAGAATGCCTGCCAAAAGGGTCAAAGATGCAAATGGAGACCTCCACTTCAACCCGGCAAATTTAAGGCAACAACACACAAGGTTTTCTGAGGAGTTTTTCGTGCCAGCCATCCCGGAATCTTTAAAGATGGGAAATTTTTCCCCTGCTTTTCATATTGGTTTCCAGGAACCCAAACCCCCGGCTGATCCCACTCTATGAGAGGGGGGGGCAGTGTCACATTTTTTAAAAAAGAACACAACTCCCCTCTGCATGTGTATGTTTGAAAGGGGTGCAGAATCCAGTCAAAACTTTTGTTTAGTACGGGGCTGATGTTGATGGGCAGAACCTCACGGGGATACCCCTCTCCCCCCAGGCTAAGGAAAGGGGGATCAACGTTTTTATGGGGCTTTTGGGAAAGGGGAACCAGATCTTTATAAGGTCAAGGATGAAACCCTTTTGGGGTTGCCCCTAACTGCAAAAATTTTGTTTCCCCCCGTCCGGGGCCCCACAGAGAGCGCCTTTGATTTACTAGTGCGCACAGGTAGACGCGCATTTGGTTACCTTTTTATGGGCGGGTTTCTTTTAAAAAATTTGCTTTTGAGGGGGCAAATAACAGACAGCTGTTTTCAGAACTATGTTCTACTTCTTTTTTAAAAAGCACACTTTTTTTTTGTTTTTGTTTTTTTTTCACGGCCCCCTTGAAAAACCCGGCCCGTCGATCAGGGTCTAAAACTTTGGATTTCCCAAGGAATGCTTTTAAAGTCTCATCGGGGGAGAGGAACTTCAGTCAAGGGGAAAACTGATATTCGGGACCCGTGTTGAAATGAAAATAGAACACAGGGGTTTTGACTGAAAACCACTTTTGATTAGGGTTTTGATTGTCTAAAGTGAAAAATTTTGAACCTTTCGTCTTGTCCTGGTTTTTACACATATAAGTTTTTTTTTTTTTCATTTTGTTCCGGCTCGTCTTTTCCCCCCCCCCACCCTCATGGCATTACTCCTGCGGGACTTCCCTTCAGGCTACCCCGTTTCGTCATTTCGCTGGCTTTTCCCCTTTCCCCCCCCCCCACCAAAATTTTTTTACTTCCTGCTGCACTCATTTTTGGCTAACCCCCTCTCTGTTATACGCTGGCCCTTTTCTTCCCCCCCCCCACCATCATTTGGGATTACTCCCCGCTGCCCTCATTAGGCTACCCCTTTTTCTGTCAAACGCTGGCTTGGGCCCTTTCCCCCCCCCCACCTTTATTTGGGAAATTTCCGCTTTCACCCTTCCCGGCTACCCCGTTCTCTGTCATACCAGGCTCGTCCCCGGTGCAAACTGTGTCTAAGGGAAACAATCAAATCAGGCTGGGCATGAGCAACACATCGGGGGAGCCCCTTGGGATTGCGCCAAGTCACTTCGATGATGTTCAGTGATGCTTTTTCGATCCCCGAAAACCCCAAAGGACACCAACCCCCTAAAATGCGCTACGACAATTATTTTTCCAACCCCCAGAGCCCCCATGAGTGGGGTGAAGCTCTTCGGGGGGTCCCCTGTGTCCCTCCTTGGGCAGCCCCGTAAACTTGCCATAGCCCCCTTTGACACGTGCCACCAGGACCCTTGGGGGGAAGTGGACAGGAAATGTAAATGAAAATCACTAAAGTAGCAGGGGCATTTAAGGGCCACAGAATTTCACACAGTTTTTAAAAAAAAAAAAAGATCAATGTTTTAAGAAAGGCTATCGAGTTCTAAAACTGGTCAGAAAACACAAGACAGGGTTGTACCCCACTTTTTGGGGGTTTTTTTTGTTGTTGTTGTTGTTATCTACTTTATGTCAAAGGGATGAAAAAGGTCTAAAAAATACACCCCAACCCCATGAAGGCTGGGGAAATTTGAGAAACACCTAACAACACTTCCCCGAGTGAACCAAACCCCCTTTTTGGGTAAAAACTTTCATGGAAAACCCAAAAACACGCCCAAAAGCCCGGGGTTGGGGCCGCCCAAAAAAAAAACCC
>CM031607.1:85261633-85263310 GCA_018398815.1 Conus ventricosus | reverse complement strand
GGGTCATTACATAGAAGAATAGGAGAGGACCTAAAATGAGCCCTGGGGTATTCCATTTTTTGACAGGTAATAAACTGGATGTTGAAGAATTCAACAGACGAATTGTTGACGATTGTCAAGGAAATGATGACATCAGCTGGTGCACGTTTCCTGTTATCCCATACAGTGACAGTTTTTTGCACAGCAGCTAGTGGTCTACGACACCAAAAGCCTTGAAAATCAACAAACAATGCTTCACAATATTTTTTTCATTGATATTCATATGCTATGTTCTGCTAGGCTTGTTAGAGCAGTTGACACGAACAATTTTTCCTGAAGCCAATTTGCTGTCACTCAGTAGTTTATGTGCCTTAAGATGGTCGTAAACATGTTTATTTATGTGTTTTTCTAAGAGTTTGGATTAAAAACTGGCAAAATAGATATTGGTCTGAAATTTGGGGTTGGATTAGAATTGTACCAGATTTGAGATGGAAATGATTTTGCTAGTTGAACTGTTTTGGAAAGTGATATTTTTCAATGCACACTTGTGAATGAACATTCTTGGATTTGCAGAACAATGTTAGTTTTTCAAGGTACTTAGTTGAGGAGTTTTGAGTAATTGTACGTTCTGCCACACTTGAAAAAATGTTGATTGAGTTCGTTTGGGGTTATGCCACTTATGTGACCGTGCTAGTTTGCGAAGTTTTATTTGTCAATTCATCGATAGCTTTCCACATTGACTTTTAAATTTTTTCTGGATGAAACACGATCCTGGTGATATTTCTCTTGTGCAGCTCATTTGAGTAAAAATGACCTTATTACGCAGATTAAAAATTTCACAGTTTACATTTCAGATACACATAGTTCAAGCTCTCAACTTTCAACCCAAGTGTGAGTTTAAAGTATACACGCGCACGCACACAAAACCACACACACACACACACCACACACACACAACACACCACACACACACCACACACACACACACACACACACACACACAACCTCTCTCTCTCTCTATTTATATATATAATGTTAAAATATTATATATATATATATATATATAATATATCTGTGGTGTGTGGTGTGTTGTGTGTGTGTGTGTGTGTGTGTGTTGGGGGTGTGTGTGTGTGTGTGTGTGTGGGGGTGTGTGTGTGTGTGGTGGTGGGTGTGTTGTGTGTGTGGTGGGTGTGGGGGTGTGGTGTAGAGGGGTTTGGTGTTTTTTGGGGGTTTTTGGTGGTGGGTGTGTGTGGGTGTGTAAAGAGGGGGGAGAGAGAAAGGGAAAAAAAAAGAAGGGGAGGGGAGAGAGAAGGGGAGAAGAGAGAAAACAAGGAAAATTTCCCAAATTTTTATTCGTTTAGCCGGCCCCTCACTGGGGGGTATATATACAGAAAAAAAAGAAAAAAAGAAAAAATATTACCTCTTGCGATCGATATTTTTTTACATAAAAAACCATAATATAAAACACTTTAAATTCCCCCAACACCCACTCCCCTTCCCGGACTTTTCGTTCCCCTTTTTTCCCCTGTCCTTTCCCCCTCCCTTGCACTCCCCCCCCCCCCCTTTTCCTTTCCCCCAATCCCCCAAATTCGATAATATGCATTTTTTAAACCCAACAAAAATTCGGGACCCTTTGTTCTGAAATTAATTATATATCTTTTAAGCTTTGGGCCTTTTTTTTGTCTGATTTGCGTCGAA
>CM031607.1:85234133-85256633 GCA_018398815.1 Conus ventricosus | reverse complement strand
ATGTGGTGTAAGGGGAAAAACTCTAATTCTCTCAGTAGTCCTGGTATTTCATTTTTACTTCCCTTTAAACCGCAGCTTGCTCGGTAGCCTGCTAGACCAGGACTGACAGGTCGATGCTTGGCATTGCTTGCAGTGTTCGTTTGGCGGCTCAGTATTTCAACATTTGGTGTCACGTTCCCGGTTAATGGACAGGTCACTTAGCGTGATGACCGTTGGTCAGTCAGTGCAAGCTGCATGGAAATAAACTAGCAGCTGTACATTCTGAATAAAAAAAAATTGTCCTCTAACCACCGATATTCACCGTGTTGGTAATAAAATGAAGATTACGCATTTACACACACACACACACACACACACACACACACCTGAATTTGAGATTTGGTCGTGGACACTTTGTTTGGAACCTTAGTCATCCAAAAGAATGTCTTGTTTGATAACCCCCTCTTCTTATTTTCAGATTCCACACTCTTCTTAGTCATTGCAGGAACTCAGTCCCAATGCCTCACGTGTCCTTCCTTCCTTCCTTTGTGTCTCCACCGACCTCCCAGGTCCTAGCAATACAAATCAAATGAAAGACTCACTTCGGCGAATTTCCTGATGGTTTTGAGTGCATGACTGACCTGAAATCCTGCTCCTATTGTCAGAGACTTCAATGTTCACAGGACACATCCTTCTAACGCTTCCACTCGCAGTGTGATCAGCCTCTTTGGGTCTTATGCTCTGTTCATCTTCTTGGCCGGGTCGTTCATTTTCCAGAAAGAGCTATGCGTTCCGCTGTTTCAGGCAGTTTGACACAAACCAGAGCTCGCCTATTCTGTCCTGTACTGTTGGAACTGTTCTGTACCTCCGGTTCCTGGCAGATATATGGAGACCAGGAACACTGCCTCTTTCAACACACCTTGCCTCCTTTGGTGAGAATGTACTCACTAGAAGACGGCCCTTCTTCCGCGGAGCGTCTCCACAGTAGTCTGTGTGACTAGGACTGGCACACCCTGCATCAAGACACAGAGTCCTTCACCCTACATCCACACACAAAGTCCTTCACCCTACATCCAGACACAGAGTCCTTCACCCTACATCCAGACACAAAGTCCTTCACCCTACATCCACACATTAAGTCCTTCACCCTACATCTAGACACAGAGTCCTTCACCCTACATACACACACAAAGTCCTTCACCCTACATACACACACAAAGTCCTTCACACCACACCCAGACAGCAAAGTCCTTCACCCCGCATCCAGACACAAAGTCCTTCTCCCTACATCCACACACACAGTCCTTCACCCAACATCCACACACAAAGTCCTTCTCCCTACATCCACACACAATTTCTTGCACCCTACATCCAGACACAAACTCCTTCACCCAACATCCACACACAATGTCTTGCACCCTACATCCAGACACAAAGTCCTTCACCCTACATCCAGACACAGAGACCTTCACCCTACATCCAGACACAAAGTCCCTCACCCTAGACCCAGACACAGTGTCCTTCACCCTACATCCAGACACAAAGTACCTCACCCTAGACCCAGACACAAAGTCCTTCACCCTACATCCAGACACAAAGTCCCTCACCCTAGACCCAGACACAAAGTCCTTCACCCTACATCCAGACACAGTGTCCTTCACCCTACATCCAGACACAAAGTCCTTCACCCTACATCCAGACACAGAGCCCTTCACCCTACATCCAGACACAAAGTCCTTCACCCTAGACCCAGACACAAAGTCCTTCACCCTACATCCAGACACAAAGTACTTCACCCTACATCCCGACACAGAGCCCTTCACCCTACATACACACACAAATTCCTTCACCCTACATCTAGACACAAAGACCTTCACCGTACATCCACACACAAAGTCCTTCACCCTACATCCACAAACAAAGTCCTTGACCCTACATCCACACACAAAGTCCCTCACCCTAGATCCAGACACAAAGTCCTTCACCCTACATCCACACACAAAGTCCTTCACCCTACATCCAGACACAAAGTCCTTCACCCTACATCCAGACACAAAGTCCTTCACCCTACATCCACAAACAAAGTCCTTGACCTACATCCACACACAAAGTCCTTCACCCTAGATCCAGACACAAAGTCCTTCACCCTACATCCACACACAAAGTCCTTCACCCTACATCCACACACAAAGTCCTTCACCCTACATCCAGACACAGTGTCATTCACCCTGCATACAGACACAGAGCCCTTCTCTCTACATCCACACTCAAAGTCATTCACCCTACATCCAGACACAAAGCTCTTCTCTCTACATCCACACTCAAAGTCATTCACCCTACATCCAGACACAATGTCCTTCACCCTACATCCACACTCAAAGTCATTCACCCTACTTACAGACACAATGTCCTTCACCCTACATCCACACTCAATGTCATTCACCCTACATCCAGACACAATGTTTTTCACCCTACATCCAGACACAAAGTCCCTTAGCCTAGACCCAGACACAGTGTCCTTCACCCTACATCCAGACACAAAGTCCTTCACCTTGATGACCAGTGGGCAGTGCTCACTGTCTGAACCCAAGCGTGGAAATAGAAGAGCAGAAGGACAAAACTCCTGACTGGACTCCCTGTTCCTAATCAGACCGCTCACACCGCCACTTAGTCTGTTCATAGAATTGGGCTGCAGGCAAAAATCCACATTTCTTTTTAGTAACGCTCTACAAGTAAGCAGCTGCTCCGCATGGCCAGAAGATGGCGGGGAACACACATTCTGCTCCGTGTCCTCTGTCTGTTCTTCTGCTGAACTTCCCACAAAGTCCTGTCATTTCTTTGTGAGATGAACCGATCACCACAGCAATAATTTGCTCTGCTCTTCATAATCTTCTTATCGACGTCAGTCAGTACTGAGACAGCACTCTCCAAAATGGTTATCGATCTGCTTATCGTCCTTGACGACGATCCTAAATTAATAATGATCAACTTATCGCCCTTGACGATGACCATTAATGGATAATGATCTACTAATCGCCCGTGACGATGATCATTAATTGATAATGATCTACGAATTGCCCATGACGATGATCATAACTGGATAATGATCTATTTTTCGCCCTTGACGATGATCGTAAATGAATAATGATCTACTTATCGCCCTTGGCTATGATCGTAACTGGATAATGATCTACTTATCGCCCCTGACGACCGTCATATTTCTCTCCTTCTTTCAGACTTATCTGCCAGTTGATCTTAAAGGTTACATCTTCCGCTTTCCTGTTTGCAGCTTACATGTCTGGCACTACTTTCCCTTTGCTTCACTGGTGCCACATTCACATGGTGTCCATGACTACTGACCTAGTAGGCCCTTTGTCCGCACACTCAGGCCCTGTCTCCCACTCCACCCTGTGGGTTTCATCATGCTCTCTCTGCCGATCGTCAGCTCTGTACGTCAGGGGAATCCTCCCAGCCGCTATCAATCATTGACAGTACCCTGTGACCCCTCAGGTGTTGCAGCCAAAGATTACAGAAAAGAAGACTGGGTAACACACCAATCCAAAAATACGTGACCTCCGTGTCGTTTTCTCCGTTCGTCGGTAGACGTATTCGGATTCTACCTCCACCCAAGAACAGAGCAAACCATTTGGATGGCGGGCTTTTCTCCACACTGGGTGGGCCCGACACTGGCAACAAACTGACCCACTGCTGACCAGGCGCCAAACTAAGCCAGTTCCAGAACTCCCTAACACCTCTCTGTGTGTCACACAACACTTTCCAGCCAACTCCTGCAGCATGAACATGCCAGCCTTGACTCCTCCTGCAATCCTGCCTGCCTTGATTCTGAACACAGCACGTGCCTGTCTGTTGCACAGGTCTGTGTGTGTGAGTGAGTGAGTGTGTGTGTGTGTGTGTGTGTGTGTGTGTGTGTGTGTGTGTGTGTGTGTGTGTGTGTGTGTGTGTGTGTGTGCTTGTGTGTGTGCGTGTGTGTGTGTGTGTGTGTGGTGTGTGTGTGTGTGTGTGTGTGTGTGTGCGCGCGCGCGCATGCGCGCGCGTGTGTGTGTACGCGCACGCTTGTTTTTGTGAGCGTACGCGCGTGCGTGCACGAGCGCATGCGCGAAAATCTTGTTGAAATTAGTAGTAGTCGTAGCAGGGAGTTATCACTGATTTTATTGGTCGTCGTCGTCGTTGTCGTCGTTGTTGTTGTATTTCTTGTTGTTGTTGTTGTTGTTGTTGTTGTTATCAGACACATCGAACAAAATTCGTGTTGGCGATCATTTTCAGAACGAGGCCTACAATTTTGGTGGCGGATGTCCAAGCGTTCATCGCTCTCCCCACAGAGCGTGTGGTGCCTTAGCGGAGACTGGGATCACAAGAGCAGATTGGCAGTGGTAGAAGGGGAATAACTCATGCTGCACTCTGTAGTTCTGTCACTGTACTCCTTATGTCCCCGTCCCTTACATTAGACAGCTAGCTGAGCATTCCACGCAGAACGCCAACTGATTAGAGCAAGCATTAGATAGTGCATGGGAAGAAACGGAGAGCATAACAGTTTGAGTGTGTATGCGTGCGTGGAAATAAACTGACAGCAGCACATACTTGTAAAAAAAAAAAATAGCCCCTAATTTTATGTCGTTGATCTTCTTCGCGCTGAAGACCCAATGGATTACAGACAGACAGACAGACAGACAGACAGACACACACACACACACACACACACATGCACACACACACACACACACACACACACACACACACACACACACACACACACACCCACTTTATCAAGGACACTTTGCCATACACTTCCTTCTTCCTCTATAACTCCCTTAATTCTGTCAGTTACCACACACACACACACACACACACACACACTCACACGCATACCGCATTATTAATGACACTTTGCCATACACTTCATTTTCCGTCTCTAACTCCCTTAATTCTGTCAGTTACGACCCCATGTGCCAGGTGTAGCCGCCATGTGAGCTCTGTCCACTGTCCGGTCTGTCTCCTTCATGTCTTCACAGAGGTGTACGGGTCAAGTGAGACGATGGGCTGGATTTTGTCTTGTCCTCATCGTTCACTGCTGTACTTCTCTATTCTGCTCCATGTTGTCTGGTCCTCAACCTCACTCCTTTATTCTACTCGATGTTGTCTGGTTCTCAACCCTCACTCCTTTTCTTCTCTATTCAACTCGATGTTGTCTGATCATTCATCCCTCACTCCTTTACTTCTCTGTTCTGCTTGATGTTGTCCGGTCCTCAACCCTATATCTTTATCTCATCATTATCTGTATCTCAACCCTGTATCCTTAGTTTTATCTTGTGGAGTTGATTGAGCAGCGAGTGTGATCCCCCAGCGAGTGCTGTGTGGTGTCATTGCCACGTGACGTGGGCGGGGAGGGTCCTTATGTGTGTATGTGGGTGTCCATGGTGTCATTGCCATGTGACGTGGGCGGGGAGGGTCCTTATGTGTGTATGTGGGTGTGCATGGTGTCATTGCCACGTGACGTGGGCGGGAGGGTCCTTATGTGTGTATGTGGGTGTGCATGGTGTCATTGCCACGTGACGTGTTGAGTTTCTGTTGGTTTTCCTGATCCAGGTTTCATTTTTGCTGTGTAGTAATGTTTTCAGTGGAGCAAATCTAAGCTCATGTAAAGTAGCCCTGGCTCAAGGAAGGTACACATGGAGGCACAACCAAATGCTCAAAGAGATTGTACAAGTAGTCTGGGCTAGTACCAACACCACAAAAGGGAGAATCAGGACTCCAAAAGCACCCGCAACATTCTTCATGGCAGGAGGCAGCAAATCATGGCCAAGAACAACAGTGCCACTCGAAACATGCAGGCAGAGTCTGCTGGATGGGGCAGATGACTGGGAGTGCACTGCAGACCTCCCAGAATGGAAGAGTCACCCAGAGATCATCAGCAAGAGTGGCATGAGACCAGACATAGTAGTCCACTCTAAGTCAACCAAGCAGCTGATCATGATCGAGCTCACGGTGCAACATGAGAACAGAATGGAGGCAGCTCAAATCTACAAGACTGAAAAGTATGCTGATCTGGCAAACAGCCTGAGGAGAGAAGGCTATCAGATCAAAGTCCTCACTGCAGAAATTGGAGCTAGGGGATTTGTAGGAACGTCTGCATACAGCCTCATGAAACAGCTCTCAGTTGCAGGGAAGGAAAAAACCAGAGCCCTGAAAGCAATGGCAGAAGCGGCAGAGAGGTGTTCAAGCTGGATCTGGTCAAGGAGGAACAAAAGTGAACTTCATAAGGCTTAATTTCCCTACAAATATCAGGTGTCCCTGTGGCTCAGTGGTTAAAGCATGAGTCATTAAGTAGAAAATGAGCATGTTCAGAGGGTCATGAGTTCGAATCCCAGCCATGGCTCGTCCCAAGATGGGGGAAAAAAAGGGGCAGCAGAGGGACATCCGGAGTCATGAACCGGGTGTGGCCCAACCCCCCTAGAGTGTCAGGAGATAAGGGCCGAAACACTTGCTTGAAGGGGGCTTCTCTTCTGAGGACTCTCTGCTGCCACGCTCTCCACGAGTTTCTTTCTACTAGCGTGTGGGCTCCCGTTTGCGGTTGTTTGCACGTGCGGGTTGGCTGCACGTGTTTTTTGGGGGCTTTCAGGTTTTTGTTTTGGGTGTGTTCACTAACAACGATTTCCATTTATGCCTGCAGTTGTTTACTATTTCTGTTTTGGTGTTTAAAGTTGCTAAGTGTGGTTTGCATAGTATTAACCATTTGTCAGTTAAACATAGGTTGCACCTTTTTGAAACATTGCTGTATGGTGATGCTCTTTTTATGATTTTCCAGGAAATGTTGTAGCTTGTTTTTGCGTCTTTAAGTTTCCAGATATATTTGCTCAGTTCTGTTTGGTTTTTATATTTTTCTTTATTAAATGACGCATCCAACAAAATGAAAATCAACACAGCAAAGAAGGGCGAAGAAAGGAAATCTTGCAATTGCACCAGAAAGGAGCAGTGCCCACTAAACAATAAATGTCTTCACAACAATATTGTATACCAGGCTACTGTGACATCAGAAAATGAAAAAGAAACATACATAGGGATCACTGAAAACCACTTCAAAACCAGATATGCAAACCACAAACAGTCATTTAATAAAGAAAAATATAAAAACCAAACACACACATGCACACACACACACACACACACACACACACACACACACACACACACGATTCCTTTGATTTTAATCTGTCTGCTTGGAACCACTTGACTTGTACAAACCTTGATGGCCATATGAAGGAAAATGAGGAGAATCAACCTTCAGACACAATAAAAAAAATTCTCAAAATAATCTAAATGTGACAGTTTATAAATTGTACTCACTCCTTAAGCAAGGCCTTGGCGCGTTAATTCTTAGTATGCAGCCTGTATAACGAAATCTGCATCTGATGCAACACTAATGCAGAAATCGTGTGTCGGTGGCAGAGCAGAGAGTGTAAATACAAACTTAACTATTCCAATAAACTGGTGTCTAGCCAGATACAATGCTGAAACAAATACGGGCGGTTCTGCTTTTATGCCGCAAGGCCCTTCAACGTACAGATCCAGATCCAGATCCAGAACCGTCTCTGAGACTGCTAGTCATTCAAGTTTCATCGCAATTGAGAGTTAGGTTTTGCAGAGCCGTGCTTAGAAGATGATAACGCGCTGTTGAACGTCGACATCTCTACAGTGGTTGGCGGATACAATCAGGGCAGCCTGAGGGGAGAAGGGGAGACAGTTGTGGTGATCCAGGCTAGACAGAAAACCACTGTCGAGGTACATCATGCCGGTCAGCAGGATGAACTGCATGAACTGTAGAAGAAACCAACGTCCATGTGGGTCAAGGTCAAGGCTAGCTCAGCAGTGGCTTCTATCGATCTAGTCCGATTTTACTTTGTGTACTACAGAAGTTTTTTCGGTCCACGGACATTCAAAAATTGCTATATAGCTTAGCAATATTGAACTGGATTAAATTTTGATTGTGACAAATATTTGTCACAGTCAAAAATCCAGGAAAAGAGGTTCTTTCAACTTAGGAGTTGGCGCTCACTGCACTGATAAAAAATGCCAGGTTTGTTTTGATTTCAATACTAACCCAGCAGCTTGTGTTTAGTTTTTTTTGTGCGTACAGGTAAGATAAACTGTCAAGAATTATCATCAGATCATAATTAAAACAAAAAGTAATAGTCCTTGACAAACTATGTCAAAACAAAATTCTAGAGGAGCGGGGAGGACTAGCACAAGGGGATCGACTGGGGGGACTGAGAAAGATTGGAGAAACTCTCACAGAGAAAAAAACAACAAAAA
Source organism: Conus ventricosus (assembly GCA_018398815.1). Classification (NCBI taxonomy): domain Eukaryota; kingdom Metazoa; phylum Mollusca; class Gastropoda; order Neogastropoda; family Conidae; genus Conus; species Conus ventricosus. The sequence continues at coordinate 85,248,326 of CM031607.1, read as the reverse complement.
AAACTGAAAGTGGAAGTGTAGTTGAGGAAAGGGCAAAGTTCTTTATTTGTCTGAAATGTGAGGTGGGGATAGAAGAAGAGCAAAGTAGTATACAGTGTCACGATTGTAAACAATGGTGTCACAAAGAATGCACGACACTTGCAGACCGGGACTTCAGCTATCTGAGGGAGAATACCGAGATAGAAGGGATAGAACGGATCCGTAGAAAACGCTATGCAGGAGAGGGGAAAAGAAAACTGGAATGGAAGCAAAAATAGACAGACTGATCAGACTGTTCGGTAAGGTAGAGGAAAGGCTGGAAAGACTAGAAAAAGGGTGTAGCGGAAAGGCTCTGGAAGAAACGATAGAGGAGGTTGTAGAGAAAAAGGTGGCAGAACTGTGAGAAGACAAGGTGGAGAAAGAAAAAAGAGTTGAACCTGATTTTTACCAACATTCCAGAGAATGGTAGTGAGAACAGATAAGAAAGAGTGAAAGGGGATTAAGAAAATATACAAAAAGTCACTGAAAAGATCTGTCCTCACCTGAAAGAGGAGATTTTCTAGGAGCCAGTGAGACTTTGAAAGTTCAGCGTAGGGTCAAAACCCAGACTGCTCAGAGTAAGTGTCAAAACAAAGGAAGTTCAAAAAGAAATTTTGAGAAATGCCCGCAAAATCAATGTAGGGGCGACAGGTCAGAAAAAAGGGTATACAAATACCCAGATTATACACCAAATGAGAGACAAAAGAACAAGGAACTAAGGGAAGAACTCTGACAAAGGATAGAGAAGGGAGAAAAAGACATCGGAATCAGAGGTGGGAAAATTGTGCGTGCACAGTGGAACCCCAGGCCAGGCCAGGGTAACCAGGAAGAATACTGACAATCCAACTACAAGAAAAATGAACATGTGAATAGTTTTAAAAGGAATGTAGATAGAAAACCTGTACAGGAACTTTCATACACATTCTTGTATACAAATGCAGATGGACTGTTAAACAAAAAAGATGAATCACTTGCATTAGCTGAAGAAAATAAACCACATATTATGGTAGTAACAGAATCTATAGCAAAAAGGAAAAAAACAGAAAGAGGTAAATTTTGTTGAATATTCAATACCAGGTTATGAACTATTCTTCAATGAGAATCCCAAAAGGGGTATAACTTTACATGTGAAGGATTCTACAAACGCCAAAGAACACAAGCTTATGAAAGATAATGACTTTGATGAAAGCTTGTTGATTACCTTTTCAAACAAGGATAGACAAAATATACTGATTGGAACTATTTACAAAAGTCCAAACACAACAATTGAAAATGAAGAAAGAATGTTTGAGTTCTTGAAGCAAATTAGGTCAGAAAAATTCAGCATAGTCTGTATTTTACTGGTGATTTTAAATTCCCAGACATTGATTGGCAAGGTACTGGCTCTGGTGAAACAGGACAAAAGTTCATGAATTGCTTACAAGATGCATTTTTTAATCAAATGTGAAAGAACCAACAAGACATGACTTGACTTGACTTGACTTGGTCCCTTAGACGTCGGTCCGTAGGGGCACCCCTGAAGCAGTGACAACCATCCTTCTCCATTCCTCTCTGTTCTCCGCCCTCCGCAATGTGTCTCTCAGCCGCAGGCCTGTCCATTCCGTGATGTTATCCTCCCATCTTTTCCTTTGTCGACCTCTTCGCCTTTGTCCTGGTACTGTGCCCTGCATGATTGTCTTGGCAAGGCCTGTTGATCGTGTGATGTGTCCATACCATTTCAGTTTGCGTCTTTTTACTGAGGTTAGGAGATCGACATATGGACCAATTTCATTCACGATGCGCTTTTTAACTTCCACATTGCTGATGTGATCTCTGTATGAGATGCCAAGGAGTCGTCTGAAGCACCTCATTTCCATTGTTTGGATCTTTTTCTCAAGGTCTGATTTCAACGTCCATGACTCACAAGCATATAAGAATATCGCCATGACTAAGGATCGCATCAGTCTAATCTTTGAGCTGATGGAGATGTTTTTATTTCTCCAAAGAGGCGTTAGCTTAGATAGCGTAGCTGTGGTCTGAGCGACTCTTGAGATGATTTCAGGTCTTGATCCTTCATCTGAGATTGTTGCCCCCAAGTACTTAAATGTGTTGACTGGTTCAAGCTTTTTGCTGTTGATGGTTATGTCTTGGGTAAAGCCGATTGGGTTGTTAGTCATGACCTTTGTCTTTTCCGCACTTATTTCCATGCCATAATCAGCAGAGGTGTTGTTGAGTCTGTTGATCAGGTGCACTAGCTCTTGTTCGTTTCCAGCTAGTCCATCTATGTCGTCGGCAAAACGGAGGTTGGTGATGATTCTCCCTCCAATGGTTACAGTTCCTTCATGGTCTTCTAGCGCATCGGTCATAATTCTCTCAAGGAAGACATTGAAAAGTGTGGGGAGAGTAGACAGCCCTGTCGCACCCCAACGGTAGTTCGGGGTATAATGGGGCTCTGGGAGGGGACGTACCCTTTGATGCTTGCTGCTGCATCCTGCATATTGCATGTGGGATGGACGGGCTCATTGGATCTCCTCTCATCTCCTAAACTCTCACATGTGGCTCCAAGCGCCATACCCCGGGACCTTGCCTCAGCAGGCATGCTAAACCGTGTGAGGGGGGTAATATTAACATGGTATTACTGGGCGTAACCTCAAGTAGTAGGCGACCGGCCAAGGCGGATAAATTCCAAGAGGAACCTAACGGCTACATGTTCGAGACCAAGGCGAGCCACCGTGGAGGAGGATATCGGCTGTGGTCTGGCATGGAGAGGGATGGGCTCCGCCATGCGTCACTGCCCAAGACACACCCATGAGAATGACAACCAAAGACAACAAGGCATAGAGGGGGACAAAAATCAAATATACTGGATTTTAATACTCCTTAATGATGAAACATGATATCAGACATTAAACACTTAGCTCCTATAGGCAAAAGTTATCGAGGTTTTAATGTTCTCTTTGTACTTAGGGGAAAACCAAGAGAAAGAAGAGCCAAAGCAGTCATATAATTTTAAGAAAGTGAAGTTTATGCAAATGAAAGAAGAACTGAAGAAGATTGACTGGAATAAACTCAATGATCTTAGTGTAGAACAATGCTGGAGGGAAATTAAAAGTACTTTAAATTCCTTCATAGAAAAATAACGCTCCAAAACAAATTATTAAGAATAATAATAATTTAAAAAAGAGAAACCAAAGTGCATGAATGCAAAGATAATGAAATTTGTAAAAAAGAAATATAATATGTACCAGAAGTTCCTAGTCACTGAGCAGGGAAAAGATTATCAAAATTATATTAAAGCATGTAATAATTGTAACAAAAAAATAAGGAAAGCAAAAAAGGATTTTGAAAAGAAGCTATCAAAGGAATGTAACAAAAAATCCGAAAGCATTCTGGAGATACGTACAGTCAATAACAAAGATAAATACAGGAGTGACCTTTAGTAACTATAAAGACGGTGACACAGTAGAGACGGTAAGGCAGATATTTTGAATTCATTTTTTCTGGTGTATTCATGAGGGAAAATATCAATGATATGCCTACTCTAAGTCCAGCTTCAAGGTCAAAAGGTATCATTTTGGAAAATGTAGACATTTCTGTGGTATCAATAAAAAAGAAACTTCAATCTCTGAACCCTAATAAGGCATGTGGTCCTGATGCCATTCCATCAAGACTACTAAAAGAGCTAAATGAGGAGATTGTTTTCCCACTTTATATACTCTTTACTAAATGTGTTGAAGAGATGATAGTGCCTTCAGACTGGAAAACAGCTACAGTTATACCAGTATTAGAAAAAGGTACGAGAACAGACCTAGGTAATTATAGACCAGTGAGTTTAACATGCATCATATGCAACATTTTAGAATCATTTATTAGGGATGCTATTGTTAAACATATGACGGAAAATTAATTATATGCTGAGAGCCAACATGGATTTCGCACAAACAGATCTTATGTGACTCAACTTCTACAAGTGATGGAAGACTTCACAAAAAAGATAGATAAAGGAGAGAATATAGATGCATTGTACTTAGACTTTAGAAAAGCATTCGATTCAGTACCACATGAAAGACTGTTAAAGAAATTGGAGTCTTATGGAATAGTAGGAAATGTACTTGCTTGGGTTAGAGACTTTCTATCAAAAAGAACTCAACAGGTAAGGATTGTTGATTCCTTCACTCATAGTGCTGATGTTATTAGTGGGATACCACAAGGCAGTATTTTGGGACCAATATTATTCACAGTGTTTATAAATGATCTCCCTGTAGAACTAAAGAGTACATGCACATTTTTTGCTGTTGACACAAAACTTTATAATTCTCCGAAATTGCATAAGGAATTACAAAAGGACACTGAAACATTAGCACAATGGTCTGATACGTGGAACCTATATTTCAATGCAGAAAAAATGTCAAGTACCTCATACTGGAAAATCAAACCCATAGAATGATTATATAATGGAAATTAGGGACAAGGAAATAAAAGTATCTAAATGTGAGGAAGAGAAGGACCTAAGTGTGACTTTCGACAAAAATTTGCTATTTGACAAACATATTGTGAATTGTATTAACAAGGCCAACAGAATGATTGGAACAACAAAAAAGAACCTTTACATTTATAGAAAATGACACTTTTTGACAATTGTTTAAGACATTAGACCCATTCTTGAATATGGCAATACAGTATGAAAATGACACTTTTTAACAATTGTTTAAGACATTAGTTAGACCCATTCTTGAATATGGCAATACTGTAGGGTATCCAATGCTAAAGAGACAATCAGAAGCTCTAGAACAGGTTCAAAGAAGAGCAACAAAGATATGATCCATAGTATAAAAGATTACTCATACCAAGAAAGATTAAAATATTTACAACTTCCAACGCTTAAAGCATGAAGAAAAAGAGGGGACGTAATTCAGACATATAAGATGTTTAACGGTATTGATGATATTGACAATTCATGCTTTTTTGGTGCTCCACAGATCATACTGCAAGAAACAATGAAGATAAGACATTCAAACAATATTCCAGAACTAATTTGAGAAAAATATACATTTACTAATAGGGTAATCAATTTTTGGAATGAATTAACAACTAACATCAAACATGCACCCAGTATAAATATATTTAAGAACCTCATAGATCTACATGAATCAATAACTAAAATGAAATATGAATTCGATGGATAAAGGAGACAACTAGTCTACGACTGGACCAACAGACACAAAAAAAAAAAAGGTCGTAAAAAGCCTAAATAGGCTAAGTTGTTTTTATACAACGCCCCAAATCCTGATCCTGATCCTGATCCTGTCAGTGGCCCAGATCTGGTGGATAAGACGACGTAATCATTTATGTCTGACCAACACATTTTGTGTTAAAACATTCACATTAACTGAAGAACATGATAACACATGGAGACTGTAATAGCTCAGCTGCTGGAACACCAGACTGGTATTCATGGTGATCCTGAGTGAGTTCTGTCATTTAGATTCTGTTCACACTCGGTGATACTATTAGACTTTACCAAAAAAAAAATAATAAAGAAAAATTAAAAAAGAAAAAAGAAAAAAGTAGAGAGCGGAAGGGGAGTGTTTATGAAAATCTATTAATTTGATGCATGGAAAGCACTTTTGCTATTTGCATTTTCTGGTTTGTGGGTTATTGTTTTGATAGAATAATGTGCAGTCACATCCACGTTCGATTCTTTATATAATGAAGTCGATTTTGAACAATGAAAAAGAATATGGTCCACTGATAGAAGGCTTGAACAGTCGCATGCTACATGTTGGGAAAATTTGGTATTTCCATGAATTCAGTCGAAGCTTGTAGATTAAAGATGACAAATATCGTGGACATGATAAGATTTCATACATCTCTGGAAGGTGTTCACTGTTCACGCATTTTTCTACAACGAATTAATGATCCTTGGGGTGGGGGGTGGGGGGTAGAATCAATAGCATCTGTCAAAATTTGTGTTATCATTATCCATGTTTCCCTAGACGAGTCTGTCTCGTCAACAATGCTCACAAGAAAACGAATAAAAGCTCTTTACACAAAATACACATATTACATGAAGACAAAATGTTTTACAAAAAGCAAGCATGGATAATGTTTTCATGGAAACAAAGCCAATCAAACATATTGCTGCACGCACACACAAAAATCATGGAAGTTGCTACAAAAGCAAAACAAATTAAAAGGAATTGACTGGACACAAACAGAATAAGTAATGATTATTCAGAAACAAAGCAAATGAAAGAACTCAACATAATGAAACATATACATCAAAATGAAAACCGACACAAACCAAAAGAAAAATATGTGACCATAAGAAAATAAGCCTACGAAGATATTCAGAGTCAGAAAACAAAAGATGTATAAAACAAGAACAACAATTTAAAAAACAACAACATTTTTTTTACATCAAACACCATAAGTGAAAAAATACATACGAAAGAAAACAAATCTAAAATTTTTGCACAAAGTCAAGAGATACTGACACACGATTTACTCCAAAAGAAAACAAATTAAAGATGGTAAAATAAAAACAAATCGATTATATCCACATGAAATAAAGTGAAAATATAACACATCAAAATATTTACACACACACCGTAGACACACAAAAAGCAATACAAACTGTTTGCAATAACCGAAGAAGAATTTAGACACTGGTTTGTAAAGACCACACACACACAGCAAGGACAAAAAGATCAAAATGACATCCATCACTGTGCATTTACTTAACAGGATCGAAAATGTTACAGCAAAAAGAGGCTACAAGTAGAAGGAGTAATATGTCAGTCTTTTCAGGAGTGCACAGAGTTCCTACAAGGCATGCTCGTCTTTATTCATTTCAATTTACATTGTCACAAACGTCCTGACTAACACCCCCCCCCCCCCCCCCCCCCCCCCCCCCCCCCCCTCCCGTCATACTTTACTTCATGTTGCTGCCCACTAAATAACCAATATGCTTTGGTGACAAAATGATGCACAGCCCCACATCGGTCCTTTCTTTTGGCAATGTACAAAAAGCACGTGAACACCAGCCACCTTGGTGTAGTGGTTAGTGCTTCTGGCTATATGCTGGGATGCCATGGGATCAATTTCCGTCACAAGCGTTTATTTGGAGGATTATTTCAGTTCTGGGCGGTCGGACCCAGAGTCGGGTGTGTTATGGGTTCCACTGAGAAGCTTGGAGCCCCCACGCTGAGTTTGGTCCACTCGGCGGATGCGTTTGTTTCAGTGTTGCTCGAATCCTTATCTTACACTGTACGTGTGTGTATTTCTCGGACCTTGTTAATACTAGGGTATAGAAGACAAAACAAACACAACATCAACAAAAAACATTACGCTTATACTGCAGGTGAGTATATTTCTCAGGTCTTGTTAGTACTAGGGTATAGTACAAAAAAACCAAACATCAACAAAAGTGGAGAGTACAACCCTGTCCTGTAATCTCTAACCACTATAGAACTCTGTAGCTTCATATTCAACACATTGATCATTCTTTACAACAACAAAAAGGTGTCTGAAATTATGTGGCGCTTCATGTCCTGATGTCGCAGTGCCCTCCACAGCTTCACACCGAATTATGCTAGCTCCACAACTATCGTCGTCAACAGGACATTTAGTGGGTGGTGGCCTTTGTGTGTATGGATCAGAACAAGCATCACTGATCATCATGGCTGAATGATTGATGTTGACTGAATGATGGGAAACAACTGAATGCAGTGCGAGGACAGCTCTTTCAAGAGCCTGCATATAGAGCACTTGAAGCTTGGCTTCCAACTGAGGATGGGCACACATACATACATTTAGTCAATGATAGTAATAACAATAACATAATAATGATAATAATAGTAAAAATGATAAAGCTGTTTAAGAGAGAATGGATTTTTCAGGTAAAGATATGGAGTTGTATCACTGCTAGCACAATTTTTGTCAAAAACAACAACAACAACAATAATAATTTTATGAAAAGGTATACGCAGGGTCTCTTTATCGTTTTACAAATATATTTGGCATTTGTCAATTTAATCATGGTAAATTCTTACCCCCAAACTAGCGGATTAAATTTCTGTTAAGACTATTTGTTCTCTCTCTCTCTCTCTCTCTCTCTCTCTCTCTCTCTTCTCTCTCTCTCTCTCTCTCTCTCTCACACACACACACACACACACACACACCCCTAGAGAGAGAGAGGAGAGAGAGAGAGGAGAGGAGAGAGGAGAGAGAGAGAGATGAGAGAGAGAGAGAGAGAGAGAGAGAGATGTGGGTTTGGGAGAAGGACTGAAAAAAAGACAACTGTCTGGAAAGATAATCCATCAGTCAAAAGCATAGCATCCATCACAGTTTCCGTTATCATTATCAATGTCTGCCCCAGACGACCCCTTCACGTCAACAGATTAAAAGCTCTGTACACTATATACACATATTATGTAAAGATGAAATGTTTACAAAAAGTAAACATGGATAGGAATGTTTTCACAGAAACAAAACAAATCAAAGACATGTGTGTACACACAAAAATCATGAAATTTTCTACAAAAACAACTCAATGAAAAAGGTCTGTTTTAGAGGAAAACAACAAGTCAATAATGATTACACAGACACAAAGCAAATGAAAGAATTCAACTTAATGAAAGATTGAAACATATACATCAAATGAATACTGACACAAAACAAAAGAAAAATATATCAACATAAGAAAATAAACCTACAAACATATTCAGAGTCAGAAAACAAAAGATATGTAAAACAAGAACAACAATAAGAAAAGAATTTACATCAACACACCATGAATGAAAAATATGCATACCAAAGAAAACAAATCAAAAACCTTTGCACAAAGTCAAAACATACTAATACAAGATTTACTCCAAAAGGAAACAAAGTAAAGATGGTAAAATGAAAACAAATTGAGTATATCCACATGAAATAAAGTGAAAATAGAACATATCAAAATATTTACACACACACACACACACACACACACACACACACACACACACATATATATATATATATATATATATTATATATATATATATATATATATATATATACAGAGAGAGAGGAGAGAGAGAGAGAGAGAGAGAGAGAGAAGAGAGAGAGAGAGAGAGAGAGAAAAGTGCATAGACATACAAAAAGCAATCAAAACTATTTACAATCAATGAAGAACAATTCAAACACTGGTTTGTAAAGACCACAAACACACCAAGGACAAAGAAGATCAAAATGACATATATCACTGTGCATTTACTTAACATGATCAAAAATGTTACAGCAAAAAGAGGCTTCAAGCAGAAGGAGTAATATGGCAGTCTTTTCAGGAGCTGCACTGAGTTCCTACAAGGCACGCCCTTTCTTATTCATTTCAATTCACATTTTCAAAAACGTCCTGATTACCCCCCAGTCATACCTTATTTCATATTGCGACCCATTAAGCACTAACAAGAATGCTTTTGTAGCAAAATTATGTACAGCACCACATCAGTCCCTTCTCTTGACAATGTACAAAAATAGATATCAAACCAAAACGAACCAAACAAAAAGTGCTCAAAACCAAAGCTAAATGAACGGAAACATCAATCCAAAAAAGGTACGCAAACCCTGTAGCCTAAAATCTTCAATAAAAATAATAAAAGCGTAGAGTACAACTTGTGATGTTGTCTCTGACCACTATAAAACTCCATAGCTTCATCTTCAACACATTCATCATTTTTTTTAAGTGTCTGAAATTCTGTGGCACTTCATGTCCTCCTATCATGGTGACCTCAGTGAAGATTTCCTGTCCACGCCCACAGCTGGTACTCGGTAAGCACGTGTCAAAGTGGGCGGTAGTGGCAAGTATACTGAACAACATTAAAAACGCACCGTTTTGATTTGCCGATTTCCCATTTGGAAAAAATGTGTATTTGGATTTGGTATGTTAAAAACAATTTTTAAGGGACACAGATTCACACTGCCTCGGTTTCTCCGCGCTTGCCGACATTCGTGTGACGCCCACGTGCAACTCGCCCAAAACACTTTTTTTGCCACTGGGGCCGAGACTGAACGTAGCTCATCTGTTTCTTTGTCTCAAATGGTGAGTTTGAAGTCATGCCGACTGGAAAACGGTATCAGTTGTCATTCGACCAGGCGAAGTGGCCCGAAAACAATGCCGCGACTGTCTATGCAAGAACGCGAGCGAGCCATTGGAATGTTGATGGTCGGTATGTCATCGAGAGAGACAGCCAGACAACTGAACTGCAGTCACTCTACAATTGTAAGGCTATCACAACGTTTGGCAGCGACTGGTTCCACCACTGATCGGCGCCGAACGGGCCAACCTCGTGTTACCACACCAGCGCAGGATCGATACACTCGACAGCTTCATCTTCGTAATCGATTCCTTACAGCAGCAGAAACATGTCGCCAGGTGGTTGGTCGACGGGGTCCAGTGTCTGGACAAACCGTTCGACGTCGATTGCAAGAATCAGGGCTCAATGCAAGACGCCCTCATGTTGGCCCAGTCCTCACCCGTAGACACCGTCAGCAACGCCTGCAGTGGGCCAACCAGCATCTGCCATGGACACGACGTCAGTGGAGAGCTGTGCTGTTCTCTGACGAAAGTCGCTTCGCGTTATCTCATGCTGACGGGAGAATGAGAGTCTGGAGGCGTGTCTGGGAACGCTACGCCAACTGCTGCGTGTTTGAAGCCGATAGATATGGAGGGGGCAGTCTGATGGTTTGGGGGGCATTCAGTCATGACTACCGGACACCTCTGTACTTTTTTGACAACCATGTGAATGCCAACACGTACCAGCAGGTGCTGCAGAACCACGTCGTCCCACTGTTTGGCCAGCACCCGGAGCTGCAGTTCTTCCAGCATGATAATGCACGACCCCACACCGCAAGAGCCACCGCTGCGTTTCTCCAGGCGAACAACATTGCCGTGTTGCCCTGGCCATCTCTGTCCCCTGACATGGCTCCCATTGAACACGTCTGGGATGAGCTGGGGCGTCTTGTGGCCCGTGGAAGACGTCCACAGACTCTCGATCATTTGAGGCGCGCACTGACCGAGGAGTCGGATGGACTGCCACAGGCGTTCTTGCACAACCTTGTCTACTCCATGAGGAGGCGCTGCCAAGCGTGCATCGGGGCAAATGGCGGACACACTCGGTATTAGAGCTCGCGGACGGACATGCTCGTCGTGGTGTACTTTTTGACAGGGACCCTAGTGAAGTCAACAGCTAATTTCAGATGAATTCGGCCATTCTTGTCAAGAACAGACATTTTGTTTAATTGAAAAATGGATGCGTAATCAAATATGCTTACTTTCATTAAATAATTCTGTACTACCGACGTTGTCTGGGTCTTTTGGCAAGCGGTGCGTTTTAATGTTGTTCAGTATATACAGGGACTGTCAATGGACAGACATGGTGGTGCCCTGCAGAGCTTCACGCCCACTCATGCTGGCTCTGTGGCTGTACAACTATCGTCGTTAGTAGCGCATTTAGTGGGTGGTGTCCTTTGCATGTCTGGATCAGAACAAGTATCATTGAACATCATCATATATACACATCATGAACATCATCAAATATATATATTATGTAAAGACGAAATGTTTACAAAGAGTAAAATGTATATAATTGTTTTCACAGAAACAAAGCAAATCAAAGATTTTTCTGCAGGCATACACAAAAATCATGAAAGTATCTACAAACGAAAGGGAATTGTTCATGACAAAAACGGAAGAAGTCAGTAATGCCTACACAGAAAAAAGTAAAGAAATCAACTCAAGGAACGAAGCAAACAAGTCTTATTACACAAAAATTGGACATTTACATCAAAACGAACATTGAGACAACAATAAAAGAAGAATATGCTAACATTAGAAAATAAATCTAGAAAGATTTCACAGTCAGAACAAAAGATATTTACAACTAAAAAACAACAACATGTTTACATCAAAACACAATGAATGAGAATTAAACATACAAAAGAAAACAAAAAGTTCCTACAAGCATGCTGCTGCTTATTCATTTCAATTCACAATTGTCAGAAACATCATGATTACCCCCAGTCATATTTTACTTCATGTTGCTGCCCACTAAATACTAACTAGTCTACTTCGGTGACAAAAATTATGTACAGCACCTCACTGGTTCTTTCTCTTGTATTAACAAAAAGCGAGTGAACACCAGCCATTATTTGTGGATTATTTTGGTTCTGGCGCCTCTAGCCCAGCGTTGGTGCATTACAGGCTCCATTCAGAAGCGTGGAGCCACACAGTCGAGTTTGGTCCACTTGGTGGATGCGTTGTTAGAGTGTTGCTCAATTCCCTGCCTACAAAGCAGGTGTGTATATTTCTAAGGCCTTGTTAGTACTAGGTATAGTAGCAAAAAACAACATCAACAAAAGCAGAGAGTACAACCCTGTCATGTAATCTCTGACCACTGTAGAACTCTGCAGCTTCATCTTCAACACATTGATCATTATTCAAAGAAAAGGGTGTCTGAAATTCTTGTGGCCCTTCATGTCCTGCTATCATAGTGCCCTCCACAGCTCACACGCCCAGTTATGCTAGCTCCATAACTATCGTCATCAATCGGCATTTAGTAGTGGTGTCCTTTGTGTATCTGGATCACCATGCGTGATGAAAGAGAAGGCCAGTTTGGAGGTTAGTATGGATGGCACGTTACACATAGCATGCACCAAGCATGAGAAATTAAAAGAATGATGGGAAAATGGTGAGTGATTGATATTGACTGAATGACTGGAAACAACGAATGGAGCGCCAGCAGTCAGCTCTTTAAAGAGCCTGAATATACAGCATGGAGCGCTTAAAGTTTGATTTCTCTCTGAGAATAGGCGCACATAAATACATTTAAATAATGATAGTATTGATGATACTAACATGATTATGATAATGATAAAGCGTTTTTAAGACAGTGAATGGGTTTTTCAGGTAAAAAAAATATGGAGTCGTGTAACTATTAGCACAATGTCTGTCAAAAACAATAACAACAACAACTTAAAAACAACAACAATAACGATCATAAAAGGTATATGCAAAGTCGCATTTTTGTTTTCAAATATCTTCAGCATTTTGTCAGATTTGATCGCTGGTAATTCTTATCCTCCTAAATACAGCAGATAAATTTTCAGTAAAGATGCTTTCCTCTCTCTCTCCCTCTCTCTCTCTCTCTCTCTCTCCTCTCTCTCTCTCCTCTCTCCTCTCTCTCTCTCACTCTCTGTCTAGGTGTGTGTGTATGAGAGAGAGAGAGAGAGAGAGAGAGAGAGAGAGAGAGAGAGAAGAGAGAGAGAGAGAGAGAGAGAGAGAGAGAGAGAGAAGGAGTGAGAGAGATGGGTTTGGGGAAGGACTGAAAAAAAGACAACTGTCTGGACGGAGAGATAATCCATCAGTCAAAAGCATAGCATCCATCACAGTTTCCGTTATCATTATCAATGTTTGTCCCAGACGAGTCCTTCATACCACAATAAAAACTCTGTACATAAAATACACATATTATGTAAAGATAAAATTTTACAAAAAGCAAACATAGATAGAAATGTTTTCACAAAAACAAAGCATAATCAAAGATATTTCTTCACGCACACACAAAAATCATGAAAGTTCCTACAAAAGCAACACAAATGAAAAGGAGAGAACAGAAAACCTTCATTCTGGGCCACTTTCGCCCTCAACCAGTTTCGGGCGAAAGTGGCCCAGAATAAAGGTTTCCTGTTCTCTGACAAGTAAGACTTCAATAACCAAAAAATAACGATTATCTACAAACAAACATACTGTGTAGGGTTATCCGTTTCAATACTAATTTACTAAACTTTTCAGATTTTAATTTTTGCTTAATCCTGTGTTTTTCCTGATCATTTTCAATAACATCATTTTCGCGCAAACATTCTTCAAATGAGTCTCTGTCTTTCATGTGAAATAAAACTACAGTCTTTAACTGTTCTCTAAAGTCTTTTAAAACCGAGTTATATTTCTGGCATAAAAATCCACACACTTATCCCATCATGACTTCCCGCTGAAAGCCAGCTTTGACAAAGTGTTTCTCTTTTTAACTATATCTTTTTCTGCCGAACAGTCATCTATAATAAAGAGTGTCTGCGTTCCTTCAAACACTTTATAAAAGTATCTAAACACCACCAGCAAACCCCCCCCCCCCCCCCAAAAAAACCCTTTTAAACCCC